>JAESVK010000167.1:107247-138898 GCA_017140935.1 Hamamelis virginiana
ATATATATATATATATATATATATATATATATATATATATATATATAGTGAGTTTCTTATGAGGATGTGCAGAAATAAGAAAATGTGCGGACGTCCCACATTGGCCATTTGATGGAGTTAATGAAAATCAACGGTCGCTGGGGCTAGTTTGCTAAACCCGGTCCAATTGGGGTAGGCAGACTCGATGCAAAGAAACCAAAAAAGGGAGGAGCAGCCATCAGTCTCAAGCGCAAGGAAAGAAATCCTTTCTTCTTCCTCACTTCTCTCCGTCGCAAGCCATCTGCCATCATCGATTAGCTTGCAACCGCTGCAATTTTGAAGGAAGGACTCACACCTCACGATCTCAAACACAAATAGCCATTGATACCCAGTTGACCCCTTGGCCCTAATTTCTCACAAAGGTTGATTTGACTGCACTTGCTTAGAAATTGACTGCCAATTGAATCCTTCTTGATTCAAAAATGTCACAGTGTTGGCAATATAATATTTGTTTTATGATAATTTAATAATCTATCTCAGTATATTAAGGAAATAAAACTGATGAAATTGTTGTATACATACCTCATACTGATTGCAACCCTAATCTATTTTTGAAAAGATTTCTAATGCAGTTCTGAATCACATATCCTGTGGGAATGCATAATTTGTAGGAGATTAGCTTAATAGACATTTTCAACCATTTAAAAAATGTTGTGGTCTGATCGATCAGGTGAGTTAATACTGATCATGACTATCCTCTCCGCAGGCTTTAAGAGAAAATAGTTGATGATCCCATGTATACCCTTTTGCCCAAAGGGTGGCGTTACTTGTTTTTCCTCTTCTCTGTGTGGGGGCAGCTGCTTGCGAGTGGTTTGCCTCACTGATAAGATGGATTGCCTATATGTGAGATCGTGAGGTGTAGGTCCTTCAAAATTGCAGCGACCGCAAGCTAATTGATGATGGCTGATGGTTGCTCATTCCTTGAGCATCAATGGTTGGCGCTTGAGACTGTGAGAAGTGAGTAGGAAGTTGCCTTCCCGACCGTGAGAAGTGAGGAGGAAGGAAGGGTTTCTTTCCTTGCGCTTGAGACTGATGGCTGCTCCTTCTTTTTTTGTTTCTTTGCATCGAGTCTGCCTACCCCAATTTGACCGGGTTTGGCAAACCAGCCCCAGCGACCGTTGATTTTCATTAACTCCATCGAACGGCCAATGTGGGACGTCCGCACATTTTCTTATTTCCGCACGTCCTCATAAGAAACTCACTCTTTATATATATCTTTATATATATGAACTGTTTTATCTTTATATACTTACTGAAAAAAAAGACACTGAAACCCAATAGAGGATATATATATATATATATACTGAAACCCAACCCACTCCCACTAACAGAGGCCACAAAGCTATAAAACCCAGAAACAGTGGGTCTCAACTTGATCGGCACCTGCAGCAGCGGTACCGTGACACTGACAGCAGCGGCACCGTGTGGTGTGGTCTGCAACTTGATCGGAAAGCTTGATCTGCTTCATCTTTTTCTTCTTCTTCTTCTTCCTCTCTCTTTTCCTTCCAGTGAGGTGTGGTCTACAACTTGATCGGCAAGATTGCCTGTGTGTGGAACTTGAATGGTATTTTATTTTAGTAGTGTACAGTAGCTAAGGACAAGCTGGTAATTTTGAAAATTTATAAAACCCAAACCCAGGCTACAATTTACAAACCCACATTGAAAAGAGGCTTTAAATTCCCACTGTTTTGGAGGTAAGAAATCCCAAACCCACCGGACAAGGGCGGTCATATATCTTGCCAAACAAAGGTTTGGGGTATGAAACCCCAAACCCACTGACCATGCCAGTTATCCAAACGCAACCTAAGTAACTAGCTAGGTTATGCAACCAAGTATAATCGATAAGGTGGACTCACTTAAGATGCTGTCACAATGGTTGGCTAGGGTCCTAGGAATAGTAGTCTTTTCTTACCTTTTAACTAGGGTTTTAAAAAACCCTAGTCGTTTCATACCTTTTAACTAAGGTTTTAAAAAACACTAGTCTTTTGTCTGCCAAAATCGTAGTCACAGCCCATTATTCTTGTAGTGTCTATTGTAATAAACCACATAATTGAAAGAATTCTATCTTATCTAGGACTCTAACTTCGAGAGTTTAAATTTGATCAAAACACTTTTTGTATGAAAGATGGAATTTCATTCCAAGTCAAACACTTTCAAAATCATTTTTTTTTTTTAGAATTTTACTCGAAGTAGACTTCTAAATTAGGTAGAACTCAATTGTTATTATAGTTCTTACAACAAAAGACAGTCCTAAGTCGGGTCAAGTAACCCCCCTAACCCTATGGTCTCTAACTAGTCCTAGGTTAGTCCAAATACCTAATTTACTAACATTATGCATGCTGGAATTTATAGAAAACACACTAAATATGCAATGGAGAATATAAACAATGCATGAAAAATGTCTTAAATGCAATCTAAGTTATCTATGTGAACCTAGGCATGTTTCTAAGTTAGTTTGGATCTTAAAAATGGTTTTTTATTCCATTTTAAGATTACTCTAAACCTTGGACAGATTTATATGTAACCAAGAAGTGGATTTAAAACCCAAAAATAAAATAAATAAAAGAAGTGTAAATGTCCTAATATGCAACCTAATATGATATATCAAAATAATCATGTATCATGTTTGAAAACACCAAGTTTAAACATAAGGGAAGGGACTTGCCTTAGCTTGTTCCCTCGAACACATTTCATATGATATTTCAAACATTAAACATAAATGATATAAACAAATCTAAACATGTTCCTATTGACCTATACTAATGTAACATAATCAAAACTAACTAACTATACTTAAATAAAAACCATAATGCAGAAAATCTACATACTAACCTATATGCAACTAATCTTATCCTTTGAATACCCAACTTTGGTACTCATCCTTAACATGGCATAGAAGAAGAATGAAGAAGAAGAAGAAATATGCAAAAACTTAAACTCCACAATTATACTAACCTTTTTTGCTTCCTTTTTCCTTGCTCCTAGCTTTTTCTTTAAACTCCAAGGACTCCAAGGACTTCAAAGATGCAACTAAAGTTGCTTAAGGGGTTGGTGTAATGCCTTGAGGCTTTACTCTACCAATTTGGCTTTTTAAATGCCTTATGAGATCTGTTAAAACTGATTTCAGGGCTCTCTATTTACAGGGAAGCTTGAAATTGATCAATGAATGAGATTAAAACTCTTAGGAATGATCCAAGGGTCATAATCCAGCCTTCCAAGGTCTTTAAACTCATCCCAAAGTCCCCAAGGTCGAGGTTGCCAAGTCCAGATGGAAGAAAAACTTAAAAATAGCAGCTGAAGGCAAAAAAATCGGATGACCATCCACTAGGGGACGGTTGGCCGTCCCTAGGTGGATGGTCATCGAGCTTTGAGCCCAATTTTCCCCTATGTGGGCCTATCTCAGCCCATTTCGACCCGGTTTCGGTTTTTTTCGGCTTTTCGGGCTCGTTTTAAGTTCAAATTCGACGATTCAAGCGCCAAAACAATCGTGATTCAATTCTTTAAGAAGTGTTTGAAGTGAAAATGCATAGACCAAAGTTAAAGTTTTAAGGAAAAGTCAACCGATTAGCTGTTTAGGCCTGCCAGGCCCAAATTAGGGTTTTGAAATCTTCTAACCGACTGCTCTCAAAATCATTTTTTCTTCTTGAAAAAAGTTTTAAAACATTTTAAGAAATTGTTTTGAAGTCTTTAAAGGCTTTGGTTTGATAAAAAGATCGAATCACGGTCGTTCTCGGTCGAAACCCTAATCTGAGCTTGAAAGGGCCTTTTGAGCCTCAAGAGCCAAACATGAGCCAGAAGGCTCAATCAGACCTTGCCACTAATCAACTTAGCTACCAAATACACTCTAAATATTTATGCCAAAATTTTGAGACCACTCGAGACAAGATCGACAGTTATTCATAGCTTTTGTGATTCAAGGGACAGTACTACCCTTCAAGTCACAAAAGGTCTTATTTTCTATCAAGCCTGGCTCAGAATGCCATGAAATTTTACAGGTATGTTCCTAGACTCTCTAAAAACTAAATGCAAAAAGAACCGACTCAGTCTGACCTAAAAACCTACATGCGATAATGACCTCTAACTAACTACTCACAAGAGTAAAGCTGGCAACTTAGGGTTTTAACACCCTATTTCACCTCTAATCACAGGCAACCATTAATGACCATACTCATGGTAAAAAATGGATTTCTACACACGCCCCCATCATTGACTCTCTCTCCTGGTCTCTCTCCCCTGTCTTTCTCTCCCTCTCATGCTACGTTGCCGGCGACATCACCAGTCATTTCCACCGCCGGCGACACTCGAATTGAGTTATTTTTCCTCTTTCTTCTAGTTTTCTTACCTTAACCCCCAAAAAATACTTGTCTCTCTACAATCTCCCCTCTCTTTAACCCATGGAAATGCCTTTTTTTTGTGTGATATTTTTTGGGCTGGTAAATTTTCTTTGCAAATCAAAAATCCACTTCCACCAACTTCATTCACCATTTCAACAGAGGGACTAGCAAAAAACAAAGCATAAAATAGAAATATGAGAGACCCACAACCAATTTCAACTTGGATTCAACTCAAGATCTTAAAGAGTGTTCTTTCCTTGTTTTTGTTTTTCCTCCTTAAAAAATTTCATCTGAATGTATAGATAGATTTCTTATAGCAAGTTTGCTATTTTATTTCCCTTACAAGCTGTGATGTTTTCCTTTACTATGTTTTTGTTCTTTGGGTTACTTGTGCATGCAATCTTGTGTTCTCAAAGTGAACATACATTGTTCCTCTAACATTGTTCCTCTTACAACAACCAGAATCAACTCAATAACCAATTCAAGAACAGGGAACGAATGATGGCAGAATCTATTTTTCCAAACTTCCTTTCCATGTTCTTGCTAAAAAAACATTACTTAATTATTAAATCAATACTCTTATCGATTAATCAATTAAATATGATATTTGTATTATTCTTCATTCCGCCTTCCTCCTGCCTCTTGCTGATGGTGATTAGTACTTATCTAGGCCTTTACATGGTTACCATAGACAGACAAATGAAGAACATGGAACGAATGATGGCTGAATCTTTGAAGGATATGGAATCAAGTGCAAAAACTGTTGAGGAAGTTTGATTGCAGATAGGTGTTGATGTCGGTACATAATTTGTAATACCTTCCTTCAATGCTGCCCCCGATTTCTGAATTGGGTATCTCTTTAGTGGATCTCAACCAAAATTGTTTTGGGTTTCTTCCTTCTGTGAGAATAATGTGTTATATGTTTATTTTGAAGGATGACAAGTGTTAATGAGGTGAAAACGAATGTGTTTCATCGAGGGTATAAAAAGAGAGGATCGACCAGATGATTTTCTGTTTTGAACTCTTCAGTTTTTGTTCGTTTTAGTGATTGTTCATGTACTAATTAACTTTGATGAAGATGCCTCCAAACTATAATGAGGGATTGGGTTTGAAACTTGTCTTCTGGCTAATCAATTACCATCTATGATAGGAGGCATAAAAATGTTGAACTTGAGCAGGTATTTATAACCCATTTTGCGATTCACTGCACTGAGGTTTGAATCGATAGGCCATAGGTGTCATGTGAATCAGATGCCAGCCCATCATACCAGTTCGCCGAAGCAGTGGGCTTCCGCCGATGATGTCGCCGGCTGGGATGGTAGAAAGAGAGAGGATGAAAGAGAGAGAGAAGAGACAGAAGTGAGGGGTGGCCAGGAAGTTGGATGATTTGCAGTAAATTAAATGTGCATCAGGGCTTGTATTTGACTTTTTGTTAGCCATTAGATCTCAAGTCAGATTTGGACGACGAGATTATACAGGGACCGTAAATTCATTTTGCAGTTTGGACTGCAATGGTTGTATATATATGTATATACAACCATTAATCAGACAAAAAACAAATAAATGCAACTGCTTTTAATTTATTTTATTTATGCATAGCTGTATTTACATGTGGCCCTCTCTCAAATCTGTCCAATCAACAGGTCATCTCCATTGTGCTTATAAAGTTATTGCATTGATGAAATGATCCAGCTACTAGACCTACTTTTGTTATTGTCTTTCACAGGAGAAAATTTGGAAATGTTGTAAATACAGAAGAAATTCTGCCGGATTTTCGTTTCAAACATAAAAACAAACACATGAATGTTAGTGATAAGAAAAATGACATTTTTCTATTGAAATAGTTTGTTTACAGTAAATGGCAGCCAATAAGGCAAATGAAAGTCCACCAATTGCCCAAGCTAAGTGATTTTCAGACTTATACATTATTTTTCATATTAGCTCAAGGAAAAACCTCAAATTATATTTCAAATGTTTCATAATTGAGCATTTGTGGGAAGTAGTTCCAAGTGTACAGGTTTTATAAGCAATCCATTTTTTGCCAACTATCATATTTGGTCTCTCTTTTTATTTCCTCCTATTAAGTGTCAGTTTTAACTAATTATTAAATAATGCAATTTTGTGTGTTATAGAATATCATTGGTGACATGTTTATTTATGGTACTTAATCAATTTGCATTTCTTTGTTTTTATGTAGGCTCCTACTGTATTCGAAGACAATCATTGTTGCACGATCGATGACATTTATTGCTGCATATAGTCTTGTTTTCAATTTTTTGGAAACTTATGGATTGTATATGTAATTGGAACTACAATTCTTATATTTAACAATCTTGTACATGTGTGAATTTGGGTACGAACGGATGTGGGGTTTGGTGTTAAGTAAATCAAGTTTTAATTGCAATATTTTATTATTATTTCCAATAAATTGTGTGAAATGGATGATTGAATATATATATATATATATATATATATATATATATTTGTTGGTAGCAGTACAAGAAACACAGGTGAATATTTAAATAAAAAAATTTTCAATTCAACTTTTTTTAGTACAGTTTTTAACTGTCCTCAGAGTTAGATTTAAGGACGGTTATCAACAGTCCTCAATATAGAAGGATTCGAAGATGATTATACACCGTCCTCAAAATTGAGATTAGAAGACTGTTTAAAATTGTTCTCGAAATGGATATCTTAGAAACCATCCTTAAATTGAAGAAATTAGAGGACGGTTTTAACGTCCTTGAAATCTATCATTTAACGACAGTTTATTACTGTCCTTAAAGGGAAGAAAATAGAGGACAGTTGAAAACCGTCCTCGTATGTAATGAATTGAGACAAAAACCATCCTTGAACATAAGAGGACGGTAGATTAGAGGACGGTTAAAAACTGTCCTTGAAGCTTTTTTTTTTTAGTTAGGGATGCCAACAATGTTAGATGTATGCCCTAAAACCAATTGTTATGTTGTATTTATGGAACATTATATTTCATTATATTCATTTATGAAATGGCTTCTATTATCATGTAAACTTGTGTTTTATTACTGTTCATGATAAAGTCCTTGGATAGCATGATAGATAGTTGTATCTCAAGTATTGAGATAGAGAGACTTACAATTTTCAAGAACATTTATCCTAAACTAGTTCCTGATCATAGGTTTATATATTTGGACGATTATAAACCGTTAAGATTAGCACAGGTTATATTAGCTCCAATGGGAGGATGGTGAGTCTCATACCATCTGTGTAAAGACACTATAGTAAACCTGTGGGTGCCTGTTAGAGAACAAGTACATTGAACGTGACCAATATGAGTACAGCTTATGGAATTCTATTTGTATGTCAAAAGCTGCTCATGTGTATAGTCACACTTGTAATCCTCAGACCTGAGACACCACTAGTTATCTTATGCATGAGCTATTAGAGTTTGATGGTATCTCGTACAGCCTTAACCACCAGTATGTAATCGGTACTCATTGGCTCTAATAAATTATGTATGAAGTTAGGTGAGTGTGCAATAGGGGATCATTACCCTTAATATAAAAGGGAGAATGTCAATGTTAATTCACAAATACTATCTCAATGAAGTCTTTGGCCAAAGCAATAGGAAACCAAGAAAATAGTTTTCAAAGGTTTACCTAATTGAGATTATATTCTGGTGAATCAATAATACGGGATTAAGTTAGGGTTTGACATGAATCCATACCCGATTAACTTAATCATAACATTATTTGGTGAAGGATAATCTATATCACGAAGTGTTCACTTATATATGTATATTCACCCACACCTAGGGTACGTCATGATATGTTGCTAGATGTCACTCATGACTAGTGAAGGCCTAATGATAAAAGTTATCATTGAGGGAAAAATTGGAATTGTTCCAATTGAACCATAAATAGAAAATTTCTATTTTGGGAGACATGAGATGTCCCCTTCCACTACTAGGTTGGGATGAACCCAATGGATCACACACATAAGGACATAAGTGAGTTTCACAATTAAAGAGAGAGGAATATTCCCATTAATTATAAGTTTTGGCCCTATTTATTAATTGTTAATAAGGGAGGAGTCAATTTATAATTAAAGGAAATATTTTCTATAAAGGAGAATGATGGGTCAATGCTAGCACTAAGTAACCCTATCATCAAAAGAGGAGACTAACCCTAGAGTGAGAACACCCCAAGGCCGGCCCTAGTGTGCTCTCTCTCCCTAGCCATTTTACTCTTCTACCCTCTCTAAGCTTGCATCTTCTTAATTGTTGTGGAGGTTCAAGAAGGTTGTGAAGTCTTGTGTTCGTGTAGACTTCATTAGAGGCTTCCATACACTTTGGAGCTTAAAGGATTTGGGGATTCGCTTCGCAAAAGAACAACAAGTAAGCATTTTATTTATTGTAAATCATTTGTTTTGATTTGTTTCATCGTTTGAGTTCATCTTTGGGATGAATACCATGGAAAAAGTTTTGTTTTGTGCCTTCTGCTGTGTTTCTACATGGTATTCCTTCAAACAGGGCAGGTTTAGGATGGGTCACCCCTTCCCCGACCCAGTCCCATTTAAGAAACCTCCATCTCATTCCCGTCCCAAACCCGTGACGGGTTAGAAATGGGAATCCTAATCCCGTCCCAATTAAAAGGCCTCATCCCATTACCGCCCCGTCCCGTCCCGTTTACTATGGAGGGGTGAGGCGCACTGTAACACCCCAAACTGACCATTATACCGACCATCCCGGGTAGGTCGACACGTGTCAAGATGAAGGTACAACCTGTACTGCTCATTCATATCTCCATACTTAGGATAAGAGAATGATATTTTATGACAACATGAAATGATATGTTTTATTGCATACATGCCTAAGTTCGAGTAATACCAAAAGAGATAAAGACAAAAGTACCATACTTAATGCAAACAGCCCTGTCATATAGGATAAAACATAAATAAAATAATAGTTCAAAAGTATTACAACTCCAAATGCAACTAAGAAGACCGATGCAGTACAGCCCAGAACACTGCTAATCCCAATACAACCTTAATAGAGTTTCCTACAGTTGGACCTCTACCAGAAACCTGAGAACCTGCTGTATAAAACACAACATGAGCTTGGAATGCCCAATAGGAGTACAACCTCAACCAACAGTAATAATATTGATACAAGGAACATTATAAATAAGCAGTTCATATCCAGTTCATAAATCAACATGGGAAATATGGTGTGAGTTTAGTTCAGTTATAAACACAATACAATATCATCATTTCGAGAAACCAGGCTCATAGTAAGTATGTCAGGACGTTGTTCTAGGCTTATAGGCCTTCGGCACAACGATAGCACGAAATTCACGTTGTTCTAAGCAAACGAGCCTCCGGCACAACAGTAGCACGAAATCACGTTGTTCTAGGCTAGCGAGCCTCCGGCACAACGGCAGCACGGAGAAGTATAAATATAATAACCCTGTATACCAATCGAGCCTAAAACCATGAGTGATAGTACAATAATGTAAACATTTATAAAGTGGGCATGTAAAACAGTGTGATTGTACATTTTAAATTAACTTCCAAAGCGAGAAGGTAAAGTTGTAATATGTGACATAAGATCACATCAGGTTTATTTCAGAAATAATCATAATCATCATCCAAAAACATAAATGAGGAAACTAAACCATATGCCACTATATGTTCACAAATATTTATAAATACATCACGCCAGGGCTAAAAACAAAGTATGTTCCAAGTATCATATTTATTTCATAAGACAATCGAGCACATCATGCTATAAAATCACATATTATCACCATTAGAGAGGTTCAGTATCCTCCCTTAGCTGGGCAAAAGCGATATTAGCAGTATTATGATGGGACGCACTCTAACTTGCAAAAGGATAGTCGTCGGGACTACCCTGATCTAAAATAAATGACAAACAAATGCATATATTAACCTTTGGCCATGCAACTCATGTATACCCACTCAGCTCCGCTCTCAAAAAGTGTTAAATTGGTTAGGTAAATCCAACCAAGCTTCAAAACTATTAATAATTCATATGGAGGCAAAAATACATAAAAGAAATAACAAATTAATAAACCTGATCACCATCTCTATCGATAAATGACAAACAAATGCATATATTAACATTTGGCCATGCAACTCATGCATACCCACTCAGCTCCACTCTCAAAAAGTGTTAAATTGGTTAGGTAAATCCAACCAAGCTTCAAAACTATTAATAATTCATATGGAGGCAAAAATATATAAAAGAAATAACAAATTAATAAACCTGATCACCATCTCTATCGATAGGACTATAGCCTATCGATAGGTGACCTTTTAATTCGAAAATAAAAAAAATAAAATAAAAATAAATAAAAATCCAGAATTCGATCCTCTATCGATAGATACGGGTCTGCTATCAATAGAGGTCTCCCCTGATTCACGGATTCGATCTGCCACTAGGTTTATACTCCGTTTATTTTATTCAAAAACATTATCTAAACCTCTTAAAATCATATAAACCTTTCCAGAAATTTAAATATATTCACAAATCATATAAATCAACTTTGGATCACCATTGAAGTTTAAGATTAGCTCAGATGAGCAACAATGGCTGCTGTTCACAGCAACCTTCAACTGATCAAACCAACTAAAATAAAAAATAACCCATATCAATTGATGATTCATCACAACTAAAGCTTTCAAGAAAGGATACATCACATACAAAGGTAGTTCAACTCAGTTTTGTTAACAAATTTTTAAAATAATAACTCAAATTGAGACAACCATGGCTGCCGTGGGTCATCTTCTCTACAAAAATATTCAAAACTCAGATTTTAAATCATCCCAACAGTTAGCTTACTACATGTAGATCCTTTTACCTTACTGGTTTGCCAAAAACATAGATTTTAAGAATGAAGTTAACCACATGCAAAGTAATTTGGCTTGATTTGTCACAACACTTAATTTTTTTTGAGCTCGGGTAGAGCAGCCATGGCTGCTGCTCACGGTTTTCCCAACACAGCCACTTACAAATTAAAAAGAAAACCATTCCAGCAGTTGATTCTTCACATGCATGTATAAAATAACTTGATCCACTTTCCAAACTTGAAAAGAAGTGTAAGAATGCAAAGATTTCTTATCATGTACTGTCCGAAATGTATATACAAAAACAGGGGCTCCATGTACATAAATCATTAAGCTTCAAAACTTTAAAATCAGCCCCATGCGTGCTTGATTTAAGCTCAGGTACATCTCCACAGTAGTGGATCCAGCACATGCAAAACCAAAGCCATAAAATCCACCGTTTAAAAACTGTTTTGAAGCAACATTCACCATGATCCGAGAGATCATGGTTTAAATCACACAAACAACTAGTTTAAATTCACATGCATGTTGTAAAAACTCATAAATCTCAAAATATACTTGCATGCAAACTGGATTCCTTTCAGATTCAGCAACACAGAAAATACCCAAGAGATTTAGAAGAAAAGAGGAGAGAAGAGAAGAATGGTTTAAATATAAGAGCTCTAACTCACCTCTAATGGAAGAAAGAGAAGATTCCGGCGAGAACTCCGGTGGCCTGCACCTCTCCACAGCAGCTCCCTTCCTCACTCCCACTCTCGGCCCTCTCTCTCAAGTTTTAAACTCTCAAGTCTGATGAGAGTAATGTGAGGGATGAGGGGGGGCTGTACGTGCGATTGGGTTGGAGGGTTTCATTTGACGGCAGGCCTTACCGGACCTTCCCCAGAGCATCTTCTCCAGCATGTCGTCGTAGCGAAGTTTGGTGGGGATCAAATTGTAGACAGCGGCAATGAATCGAAAGGCGGCTATGATGAAGAAGCCAAGTAAGTAGCTTTTTCTGATCAATTTAGTTGGGTTTTTTATCTCTTTTTTTTTTTTTTTTTATCATTTATTTATTTATATTATATTTTATTTTTTCCGCTCGCTCTCACTGCACATTTTTACGTTCCATTCAAGATTTTTTTGTGAAGAGGCATTTTCCGATCAATGTAGTTGGATAATCCGAGTAATGTGTACATGTATACATCTTGGAAGAGGCATTTTCAGATCAATGTAGTTGGGTAATCCGCACGTATACATATATTGTAAATCAACATTGAATACATTCCAATTTATATGGTTTTTAAGTTTGGCTGCGCAAGTATACATGATTCTCTCTAAACCAGCACAAACACTATGGAATCATCATCGTTCAAATTTCAAAACTAAAAATTTATGGGACGAAATAATATTATGATAACACAAATATTCATGAATCTATAGTTTATCTCATTTCAAATTAAAAAAAAATAGGTAAAAAATAAAAAATTTTATAATCCAATTCGTAAGGAATATTAAGGAAATGGTATATTAGACAATATGTGTTATAAGTTTGACTTTAAATTTGACATTTGACCAAGAGAAGTATATCGGTAAAGAATCTTATGATTTGTAGTTAGTAATAATAAAAAATATTTTCAAAATCCTAATAATCATTTTCCCAAAATAAAATTCGCAAGAAAGGAAATTTCAAATCTCTTTTTTGCCGACCCCAGGTCGGCAGGTAGTACTCTCTCTCTCTCACTCTCTCTCTCTCTTCGCTTCTGTGTGTGTTAAACGCTACTAAGAACTGGGCATACTTGGGAACTTTTCCTTTGAAGTTCAAATTTGTAGAGAAAAATGATTTTTTGAAAAGCATGAGAGTATATATTGTCGTGCAATGCGGAACACATGTTCGATACAATGTCTCAATCAAATGTGTATGCTGTGTGTACGTAGATCAGTTGATGGGCGCCTCTTTAATGGGCATTTCCCATTCTCACTGGTTATATGATTCTTTGAAAAGCATGAGATTTTAAGCTCATTGTTGTGGAATGCTTACCACAGGTTCGATAAAATGCTTGTGACATCTAACATCTCTTTCTATTGTTTTCCATGTTATAGAATTATATATATTGTCGTGCAATGCAGAACGCATGTTTGATACAATGTCTCAATCAAATGTGTATGCTATTTAGTTTTTTAAAAAATATTTAATGTGGTTAGGCTAAATTTCAATTAAACACGCAACAAAAATAAATTTACGTAGTTTGGCTATTAGCAGTAAGAAATAGAGTTTAAGAACTCTCGATTTCTGAAATCTATCAACCGAACTTCATAGAACTTAATGTGTATCAACTCTAAACTCACCTGAAAATATAGGCCTGTTTGGAAACTTTGAAAATCTGATCTCTTTCTGTTATATGGTTTTTATGTAAGCCAGCTTACAGTTGGTTTGAAAAAAAACTGTGTTCATGCCTTATTTTCTGGACAGAATTGAACTGATCTACATAAAAAAATGCACTTACCACACACATATATAATACACCTTGAGAAAAAGTTAGGGAAGTGCTGCCTCCTAGCCCCTACACTAGTAAGTAACATGCAATTAAAGTTATTTTCCATTAGAGTAAATTTGCATTTGCCACTGATCGAGGACAGTAAAAAGACATTGGAAACTAATGGAAACTAACGAATCTGCTGTCAAAATTTACTCTAATGGAAACTAACTTTACTAATGAATCTGATGTCAAAATGGAAACTAACTTTACTAGATTAATGAAACTAACAAATCTGATTCATTACTAATTTAATTTGCATTTGTCAAATGGTAAATTCTTGTCATGTGTCCTGATTTGTTTTTATTCACTTCCGCTTAATCTAATTTTTGAGATAAAGCCTGCAATGAAGTGTTAAGATAGTGAAAGATGGCAGTCCAGTAGCTTCTCAAGAAGATGATCTTTGCAGGATTTTGATGAAAGAATAACCTGCAGAATCATCCATAAGCATTGGTGCAGGATGTGCACGAATTGTCAGATGTTTTGATGAAGGAGGAGGATAAATAATGGAAGGTCATAAGAATTGTGGGGTTGGAAATGCTGTGTCATGTGGATAGGCTTCAACTACACCCTTGGGCTGATTTTCAGGACATTATTTCTATGGTAAGTGATCAATGGCTTGTTGGGTATGGGTCTGCTCTATGGTTGTTGTGTTGGTGTTTCTAATTAATTTATGGTGATTGGGGTTTTGTGGGGTATGGTCTTGGAGTTTGTCCGCAGCAAGTTGTACTGATTAGGCTGTGTTTGGATCGGTGTAGGTTTTGTAGGCTTGAAGAGGTTTTGGGCAGTGATGTAGTGGGTGTGGAATCTGAGTGTTATAACTTTAATCTACTGTTGTTTTTTCATGATAGTGGGCCTTGTTTGGGGTGTTCTAATTCTGGGTTCTGTATTGGGGTTGGTTTGTTTTGCTTTGTAGTAATCTGATTGGGGCTTTGGTAGATTCTTGTTTGATTAGTGCTCTGTCTATTTGGTGGTTTATTGGGTGTAGCTAATTTCCATCTTTAATCAAAATTTTCTCTTTCTGATAAAAAAAAACAAAATAAAGATTTATGAAAAATGCATATGGGAGATGGAAAAAATTTAGTTTTGGAGAGAGAGAATTTACTTGAGGTAGACTACTAATCCTCCATGGAATTGGGTCCCATGCACTAGAAGCAGCAAAATTATTGAATACCAATAATTTTTCTGCATACTGACCACACATTCTCCCCCTATAAAGTGCGTCGGCATTACTTATTAGATTTTCATAATTCACATAGTAAGGTCTCTTCCTCAATAATTGAAACACTCGGGTATCTAAAGATGAAATGCTCTTCCTTGCTAACTCCCATTGCCAAGAGGTAATGTCTCTCCTATCTACTCAACCCTCTTAATAGTTCTTCAATTCATTCATCGTAATGAAACAATCAAGAACAAAACTCAAAATATTCAAAACCTTTGATATTATATATTGGAAAATGATTTATCTCCCAAAAACCTTGTCCCAAAAGTGTATCCCAAATGATATGGCAGATCATCCAACCATTCTTTTTTTTAGCAATTTCTCTCTCCATAATAATGAAGGGTTATGATTTATTTGGGATGCTTTTCGAGAACAATTTTTTGGGATATATAGCATTACTGTTATATATTTACAGGCCGGTTTTGATGCGTGCCTGCGTGCATCAGGCATCCGTGTTGTATATACCCATATATATATATATATATATATATATAGTCCCGATCCCATAAGGGCATCCTTACCTATCTTATAGATAGCCAATTTTCACTGGAATAGGTTTTTTACTATTACAGGTTGCAAGGCAAGGTGGCCTTCATAACCGGCGGAGCCAACGGCATCGGCGGAGCAGCGCAAGGCTGTTTATCAAACACGGCGCCAAGGTAGTGATTGCTGATATCCAAGACGATCTTGCTCACTCCCTTTGCGGCGACATTGGCTCTAACGAACCCATTTCAATTCCTATGTCCACTGCGACGTTACTAGTGAATCTGATGTCAAAACGGCCGTCAACACTGCCATCTCAAATCATGGTAAACTCGACATACTTTTCAGCAACGCTGGCATCGCTGGCATCTTGAATCCCAGCATTTTTGCAGTGAATTACCAAGATTACAAGAGGGTTTTCGATGTGAATATGTTTGGTGCTTTCTTGGTAGCCAAACACGCTGCGAGAGTAATGGTTCCAGCAAAGAAAGGGAGTATTGTCTTCACTTCAAGCATTGCTTCAGTTTCGGCAGGTGAAACCTCGCATATATACACGGCGTCGAAGCATGGCTTGGTGGGTCTGACTAAGAACTTGGGTGTGGAGTTGGGGCGTCATGGGATCAGAGTTAATTGCATATCTCCATTTTGTATACCAACCCCTTTGGTAATACAAGAAATGGAGAAGGAGAAGGAGAAGGAGAAGGTAGAGGAATTGGTTTCTGAGTCGGCGAATTTAAAAGAGGTAGTGTTGGAAGCTAATGATATAGCAGAGGCAGCTTTGTATTTGGGAAGCAATGAGTCCAAGTATGTGAGTGGGCTTAACCTTGTGGTGGATGTGGGTTATAGCACAACAAATAAGGCTTTTGGGCAGAATTTGTTCAATTTGTTTTCTTGACAAAAAAAAAAAAAAAAAGTTTTATGATAATTTAGTTTGTTTGGTTTGTGTTAAAAAATGTTATTGGATTATAATAGAGCCAGTCTGCCTGATGGTGGTAACATAGTAACATGTTGGAAAAATTCTAAAAATATGAGATGAGTTCACTCACTCCTGATAATGCAATGACAGCTTAAATGTGGCAAAGGCGCACATTCTTGAACTTCTTTATAAATCACTTGTAGTAAAAAATAATGGGGCTGAGATGGTATATGCATTCTTTAGTAATTCAATTTATAGGACACTTAACGCAGGAAAACAGGCTTTTTATTGCCATAGAAAAAACAGGATCAGTTGAACTGTAACCTCCGCTTTCCTCTTCTCCATCAAGAGGAGTGACGCAATTAACTCTTATCCCATGCCAACTCCACGCACAGGTTCTTCGCCATCCCCACCACACAGCATAGCGCGTGGGAAGTCGGAAGCAACACTGGAAGTGATGAGAATGCTGCCTTTCTTGGCTGGGATCATGATTCTAGCGGCATGTTTAGCGCCCAAGTATGAACCAAACAAATTCACATCGAGCACTGATCTCTTCAAGTCTTGGTCGTCTGTAGATAACTTCCAAATCGCGGCAGATAACTGCATTGTTGAACGTACATGTCTAGTTGTTTGTACTTGGAGATGGTGATGTCCACTGCATTTTGGAATTTGTCAGAGTCCATAGTTATGTCGCAATGGACATAGAAAATGGTTTCTTCAGAGGCAATAGATTTGGATCGAGTTAGATCGAGGGAGTATCCCAGGTCATCTTGGATGTCTGCAATCACAACTTTAGCACCATGCTGGACGAAAAGAAGCCTAGCAGTGCTCTCCCCAATGCCGCTAGCACCACCAGTTATTAATGCCACCTTCCCTTCTAACCTGCATAATCAGGAGAAAAGAAATGTATAGGAATATCTTGATAACTGTATATATGTTCCACATATTCATTTTTGGAAAATGCTCTTCTAAAAAAAATTGTTCAAAAACTATATGTATCCCAAATGAAATGGCAGATGATTCAACCCTGAATCCTTACATTTTTTAATAAATTCTCCCATTAATAATAAATAAAAGGTTATGATTCATTTGTGATACTTTTTAAAGATATATAGCATTAGTATTCATTTTTTAAAATAAAATCATGTGGAAAAATGTTCAACGTTCCAATAAATATTTGTCCTAGAAGTGTATTCCGACTTGGCCAGATTCATTGGGGACACATTTTTGGAAGAAATTTTTGAGATACATTTCATTGCTCAAATGGCTGTGGCCGAGCAACACTCAATGTGAATATTGAAAATCAAATGAAGAAAAACCAAGTTTGAGAGTTGTTTTAACCTTTTGGATGGAGTCGTCATGGAAGAAATGATGCCTCCTGCGTAGAGTTGGCATGGGATAAGAGTTCATTGCGTCATTCCTCTTGTTGAATTAGGAAAGTAATTGAAAATATTACTCTTACAAAAGAAATTAAAGATAAACTTCATGTAATTAATATTGCAAAAGGGTAAAAGGATCATTAACATTTAATGCGATGGCATTTTAGTCGATCAAAAGTTTTTTCAACATAAGGCCTTTTATAAGTAGTATAGATTTATATATCTCAACTTAGAATCATAAGGTTATACATAACTTAGTGGTAAGGCCTTTGCATATAAGGCATGAGGTTTTAGATTCGAACCTCTCCACACACTATGTACTAATTAATTTTATGAAAATAAATCGAGAATGGGGAATCCCCGCAGGGCGGGGATGGGGCTACTATTCTAAACCCCGGCGGGGTACGGGGTGGGAATGGGGAGGGTTTTTCTTATCGGAGACGGGAATAGGGACGAGGTAGCAGTAAACCCACCCCGCCTCACCCCATTGCCATTCCTACCAATTAAACTCTAAGTCAACTTTTATACTATGTACGTCCTAAAAAGTTATAACTTTCCTAAAATGACCCTAACTCCAAATAAAACTAAATGAATTTGCTATCCCACCCTAAACAAAATTGTAGCCCTAGATCAACATAGATCACTCACCTCGACTCTCTCTCACACATCCCTCTATTTCTTGAATCCCTTCTTATTGTATCCTTCTCTCTCTTCTTTTTCCTTCTTCATTCTCATTCACCATCCCATAAAAACCTACATTCTCTATCAAGCATACATTGTTTAGATTTAAGGATTTAAACATTGTTTGTTCTCTTTACATGCAACTATTTATGAGAAGATAAAATGGAGCTTAATGAAGCTAGGAATTGTGATTAGGGGAGTATTTTGAAGCATTCATAGTGTTCGATTTTTTTTTTTTTTAGAAAATCTCTTATTGTTAGATTATACAGTACTTGACAAACTGTTTGTTATGTAGAAGACGACCTAAAAATTTGGAATTGTTATGTTGCTTGAAACCTAACAGTGTTGGACTTATAAGGTTAGAAGCAACTTAATAAATTAGGATTGATAGGTTGCAAACAGTTTGTTAGGTTACAACCAACCTACCAATCTCAATTTGTTAGGTTGCTTCCAACCTAACACATACACAAACATTCTTTTTGGTTTTGTTGGGTTGGCTTTAACATGACAAACCAATTTTGTTGGGTTAATTACAAATTAACAATTTTTGTTTGTAAGATTGGAAGCAGCCTAACATGCAATATGGGATTGTTAGGGCCTAACAATCCCAAGTTGTTAGGTACTAACATGCAATCTTGGGATTGTTAGGGCTTAACAATCCCAAGTTCTACGTGACAAACACAGTTTGTTAGGTACTATGTGACCTAATAGTACGAGATTTTTCAAAAACAAAAATAAAACCTAACACCATGAATGCTTTAAAACATGCACTTGTCTAATCACTACTGCTAACTTTATTAAGCTCTATTTTATCTTTCTAGTATTGTAAAGAGAACAAACAATATTTAAATCCTTAAATCTAAACAATGAATGCTTAATAGAAAATGCAAGTTTGTTTTAAAAATTATCCCACTTTTACAATACTTAAATATTATTTTATTTATTTATATTTTCCAAGATTGAAATCTTTAATTTTAAAAAACTAGAATCTTCGAACTGCTATTGCAGTTAAATCCATTTTAGGAAAAATGTTTGAATGTACCTTACTCTCAGCAAAAGGTTTCGTTAAAACACCAGATTAGGTAAAATCTCGATTTTTTTTTTCTTTTATAAATAATCTACTAAAACAAAATTATTTCATATTTGACCTCCTTCAAAAAAAATTTCTATTTCTGACTTCATCGATCAAGTCAATTATCACATATCAATACGAAATTAAAAACTACTATTATGAATAATATGATATTTAATGTCACATTGACACGTAGAAGTTGACTGGGTCAATGAAATTAGATATAAAATAATTTTATTTTAAGAGGTTATTTATAGAAAAAACTCTAAAAACTCAATAAAATGCTTGTGACAGCTGACGTCTCTTTCTAGCGTTTTCCATGCCTTAGAAGTTATGAAAACTGTGGGGCAATGCGTACTTGTGACATATGACATCTCTTTCTGGCATTTTCTATTTTATAAAATTATTGAATGAGTCAAAATATAATTTCCTCTTCCATATATTGTCGTGGAATGCGTGTTTGCTGCCTATAGAATTATATATATTGTCGTGTAATACGGAACACCTATCCGATACAATGTCTTATTCAAATATGTGTATACTTGGATCAGTTGGTGGGCACCTTTTTATGGGCATTTTCTAATTAAGCTCATTTGATTTTTGTTTCTCGAAATTCGTAGTTGCTTACTATCTAGTTTTGGGAAAATTACAGTTAGATTCCTCTACTATCATACTGATGGATCTATACTTAATTTGTATTTTTAATAGTTTTGATCTGTGACACTTTGTATCATTTATTAGTTAGCCAATAGCCATTTGTTTCTTTGATTGAAAAATGATATCAAACTTATTATTTTCTTATGCAATATTTATCGTAAATTGCTAATGTATCTACAAAAATATTAATAAAGTTTAATGATTTTTCTTAAAATATTTTATTTATTATAAATTTTATTTACCGTATGAAAAAAATAATTCATAAAAATTACAATATATTGAAAAAAGTCATAAAATTTAACCGAAATACTTAAAGATACATTAACAATCTAATACAAATACTGCTAGTGGAGGGAGCAGCCTTGTGGAATAAAGGATTATTTATTTATTTATTTAAAATGTAGCATATTGATTACAATAGCTTAATTATATCATTAAATTATCATTAAATTATTATAAAATTTATTATTTATAATTTCAAAAACAAAATTTCATTCATCCTCAATTTTGTTTTCCCGAATGCATCTCTTTTTGTCCTCCCTAGTGCGTGTGACCAACTTGGAACAACTATTTCAAAAAACCGACGGTTGGATTTAGAATTCCACTTATACTTATCATGAATGCTCTCTCCTTACTAACAACTAACTACAGACGTACACTATTAATGCATATGGTATGGCAAAAAAAAATATTCGATACCAAGTTGAAACCAAAACGATAGCTTATATCCCAAGGCTCAGAATAATTAAAAGGGAATTCCCAAGGCTTTCTTAAATAATTAACACCATCTCTCTCTCTCTCTCTCTCTCTCTCACACACACACACACGCACACATAGGCGCTTCATCGACCTTTGAAGACAAATGGATTGATTAATTATGCAGCTTTAATTTGTCCAGGAGCTCTGATATCTAGAAATCAGGTATGATCAAAGTCAAGGTTTATGGAGCCCACTTCTTATTTTTGTTTTTGTCTAGTCAGTAATCACGTAGCAAGCCAATTAACTCATTCTTATTTTTTATTTGTCTGATTAAGCATCCCCACTTGGTTTGTCTTATTATTTAAACGTGAAATAAAGGACCCTAATTTTAATCTTTTTGAAAAGATCTTTATAGGCAGAGAGAAGAATTATCAGAAGATAAGGGTGCAAAAGGTAGATTAGGTTAAGTACTAGTTGGGATTTGGTGATGATTTTCCAAAAGTAAATGCATTATTGTCTTGATAAAAAAACATGTGGCTACCCATCACGGGTCCGAATTATTTAGAAGATAAAATAATGTATCGCTATCATAATGTTTATATATATATATATATAAAGAATTGTTCGTATGCAGTCTGGACCCCATTTCAATTTGCGCGACATGCTGAGGTGGCAACTAGACCAAATGAATGTTTGAGGACCGTAGCAGCAAATGAATGTTTAAAAAGGAAAAAAAAAGGTGGATAGCGGGAGCTCCAAGAAACCCATCTCCATATACCTGCGCAGGCCATACCTGCACTTTCCAAGAAACCCCTCTCCCTCAACCTCTCCCTCCTCTAGCACTTGCTCTCTCGGTACTGTAGCTCCAGCGACACGGCGACCTGTGACCTCCCTCACCTCCTCTCTCACAGCTGCCCTCTCCTCTCCTTTCTTCTTCTTCAACTAAGTTTCCTGCAGCTGGAAATTGAACTTGGCCATGATAAATGAGAAGACATTCACATTTGATGGGAAAATGGTTACTCTTCCATGATCAAGGTTGACTAGATATATGAAATCTACAGGTTACTCAAATCAAGGCTCCCATGCCAATATAACCAGGACACTTCCAAAAGAATGGTTATGATGATCTCCTACACTTGGACACTCACTAATGTTGGTAAACATAACATAGCAATCTTCCTAATGTGCTTATGGCATTCTGAGTTAATATTGCCAAAATGCATTACCCCTTGGTTCACCCAGAGAAGATGCTACATTGTGGTAATGGACAAATACCAAGGTGCTATAACTTCAATTTTTTTAGTATTTTCCACGTATGTCCTTATTTAGTAGTGCTTCTAGAATTAATGGAGTTATAATTATTTAAATTAAAGAATCCTGATGACATGATTGCCTGAGGCTGACATGTCTGATACCTATGGACACCTGGAGACTTGGCACCCATGCCATTCACCAAAGTAACTGGGGCTTGGCTGGAAAAAGAATACATGAAATGTTCCCTATGATTTTCAAAATCTATGAGAGAGGAGGTGTGTACAGGGCAGCAGTGAGATAGAAGAAGAAGAAGAAGAAGAAGAAGAAAGGAGAGGAGAGGGCAGCTGTGAGAGAGGAGGTGAGGGAGGTCGCAGGTCGCCGTCGCCGTCGCTACAGTACCGAGAGAGCAGGTGCGAGAGGAGGGAGAGGTTGAGGGAGAGGGGTTTCTTGGACAGTGCAGGTATGGCCTGCGCAGGTATAGGGAGATGGGTTTCTTGGAGCTCCCATCATCCACCTTTTTTTTTCTTTTTAAACATTCATTTGCTGCTGCGATCCTCAAACATTCATTTGGTCTAAATTAGTTGCCACCTCAGCATGTCGCACAAATTGAAATGCGGTCCAGACCGCATACGAACAATTCTGTATATATATATATATATATATATATATATATATATATATATATATATTCTTTTTATCATTATTTTTACCATCCGTTTTCAAAACACCAATGTGAGTCGAATATATATATATATAATTTCTACTCTAACACAGCAACCCAGGGGCAAAATGGGTACTAACTCAACCAACCTAGTTGACGGAGAGTGGCGGTTTGCCATCCACTTGTATCTAATGAGATTGTATATTATTATTATTAATATTGATCTCTTCTACTTTCTTTTTTTTTTTTTATTTCTTCAATCGAATCAGAAATTTTCACTTCAATACAAAACTTTGCAAAACTAAAATTTGAACAAATGGCAGAAAAATGCACTATAATAACTATTGTGTGTAAATTAGTTAATTCATGAGTCCACTCTTTAAATCCACATAAGATGTATAATTTTGCACTATAATAAAGCAACTTCCCAAGGCTCTTTTATATATGTAAGATAAGATGTAAGATATTCATCTGCAAATGGTAAGATGTACAATTTTGCACTATAATAAAGCAACTTCCCAAGGCTCTTTTATATATGTAAGATAAGATGTAAGATATTCATCTGCACATGCACAGCACACTGACCAAACCACACATGCTTTCCTTATATTTAAGTGCGTCTTGAGTTTCACATAGGAAGGTCTCTTCCTCAATAATTGAAACACTCAGGTAGCTTAAGATGAAAGGCTCTTCCTTGCTAACTCCCATCGCCAAGAGGTAATATCTCTCCTATCTACTCACCCCTTTCTGTATGTTTCTTTGATCATCTTGACGAATTAACCAAGAACAAAACTCAATATAATCATTTCACACAATTATCTATTAGTTTCATGTTTACAAGATCGGGAGTGATTTGCAGGTTACAAGGCAAGGTGGCCTTGATAACTGGCGGAGCCAGCGGCATCGGCGAGAGCAGTGCAAGGCTGTTTATCAAACACGGGGCCAAGGTAGTGATTACTGATATCCAAGACGATCTCGCTCACTCCCTTTGCAACGACATTGGCTCCAACGAACCCATTTCCTATGTCCACTGCGACGTTACTAGTGAATCTGATGTAAAAACGGCCGTCAGCACCGCGGTCTCAAATCATGGTAAACTCGACATACTTTTCAGCAACGCTGGCATCGCTGGCATCTTGAATCCCAGCATTTTTGCAGTCAATTACGAAGATTACAAGAGGGTTTTCGATGTGAATATGTTTGGTGCTTTCTTGGTAGCCAAACACGCTGCGAGAGTAATGGTTCAAGCAAAGAAAGCAGTATTGTCTTCACTTCAAGCTTGGTTTCAGTTTCCGCAGGTGAAACCTCTCATATATACACGGCGTCGAAGCATGGCTTGGTGGGTCTGACTAAGAACTTGTGTGTGGAGTTGGGGCGTCATGGGATCAGAGTTAATTGCATATCTCCATTTGGTGTACCAACCCCTTTGGTAATACAAGAAATGGGGAAGGAGAAGGAGAAGATAGAGGAATTGGTTTCTGAGTCAGCGAATTTAAAAGAGGTGGTGTTGGAAGCTAATGATATAGCAGAGGCAGCTTTGTATTTGGGAAGCGATGAGTCCAAGTATGTGAGCGGGCTTAACCTTGTGGTGGATGGGGGTTACAGCACAACAAATAAGGCTTTTGGGCAAAACTTGTTCAACTTGTTTTCTTGAAATTAAAAAAAAAAAAAGAAGAAGAAGAAGAAGAAGAAGAGTTTAATATATGATATATAGTTAGCCTCCCTTCTAATAATCTTCTAAATAAGTTGGTAATTTAGTTTGTTTGGTTTGTGTTACAAAATGTTATTGGATTATAATAGAGCCAGTCTGCCTGATGGTGGTAACATTGTAATATATATGTTGGAATGAGTTCACTCACTCCTGATAATGCAATGACAGCTTAAAATTAATTTAATAAAAATGTTTGAGTCCTTGTGTTGAAGTTAAAGAAAGAATCTAGTTAAAATTCACATTAATTAGTGAATGAATTTAGTACTTCGTATTAATCTTTCACTAGCTAGACTCGTTCAGTCTCATTCCTAGCTTGAAGGGAGCAGATAGAAGCTGTTGGGTGTCGGTATGATGACCTCCCCCTCACAGAACGTAACTCTCATCCAACTAACCCAACAAATGGCTAAAAGTGTTATTTAGGATATTTTTAATGCAATATTTTCTGGTGAGTTTAGGTTCTTTCTTGAAACTGGTGGCAGATCTTTGCCTCTTAAAAAGCTTCTATTTTAATCTTGAATATATGGGTGACATATATGTATTGATCTACTATTTGGATCCACTACAAAGGGATCAGATAAGTTCAATAATGGGTGGGTCTATTGGTCTACTGTACAATGATATATATACCTTGTCTATTATTTGGCTCCACCATTTGTTTCACTTGTCGAGTTATTAGATACACTTTTTCAGGGATATTTAATTTGACTTACACGACGGAGACCAGTGCTACTGCAGCCGGTGACGTGTAAGTAGAATCCCATTATAAACATTATTTAGCACACATCTTGACATCTACATATACAAACATCATGATTCTGTGGGTAGGGCAGTGATGCATGTGAGGTGGGTTTTTGCTGTCTTATGCTTTTGATATGTGTAAAACCGCTGTTTCAAACATTAGTTCTTCGTGGGACCCTATAACTTACATACAGCGGTTTATTGTTCAACTTACCAAGTGGCATGTTTGATCGAGTCAGAGGATTAGTCTCACAAATATTTTCTCCTAAAGGTTAGTCTCCCATATATTTTTTTTAAAAGGTCAATATTAAAAAAAACTCTTATAAACCACATGTAGTAAAAAATAAATAAATAATGGGCTAACCCAAGGTGGGTAGCTTAGTGATGGAGCAAGCAGGGCTAAGGGCTTACCAAGTCAGTTGGTCTCGTGTTCAACTCCCACTAGCTACTAATATCCGGGGTCACGGACCGCAAGGCCCAAGCCTTATTTCGGAAGCCTTGTTTGGGGTGCATGACTATAAACTCGATCTTGGACTCTTCATCATCCCTAAGTAAATTGATGTGAACGAAAGGAAATGACAGATCGGGTAAAGGATCACCGACCCCCGATCCCTAAAAGCAAAGGAAGGTAAGGCCCTGATCGGGTCAACATCAATCGCGCAGGATGAAGACCCCGATGTGGAGGGTTCATCGTCAGGACGAACCGGAGGACGGGATCTCTGAGGCTTACCACCTTGACCCACCACTCTTTCGTGATTACTCGATCAATTACCCTTAGTATTTACTGAAAACTATAAAATCGCCTGAAATTTCAAATATTCGCCAGAAAATTCGAAGAATTACCGGAAAATTCAAAGGTTTGGCCGGAAACTCAAAGGAAAAATCCTAAATCTCTACCACAACCCTCAAAAAAGGAAATCAAGCAAAAATGAACAGTAAAAGATGAAAAGAAGGATAGAAATTACCTTTAATCGGTTCGAAACTAAGATAAAAGCGAAGAGGATCGAAGGAAATTAATGAACCCCAATCGAATGGTTTGCTCCGGAGACACTGAAAATTTTTCCGGTGAGGAGTTTTGAAGGCTGGGAAGACGAAGTGAGGAGGGAAAAAGACGCATTCCCATTTATAGCCCTCAATTGATGGAGCCGGTCGATGCGCGCCACGTGTCCAAAATCGACGGTCGTCATATCGGATGACGTCATCGTAATAATTGCTCCCGTCAACCGTCACCTCGATTGCATCTTCCAAGAAGACACTTGTCGTCTCGAGTGGCGTGAAGCCATTTATGAGCAGCCGCCAATTCCATTTATGGAGCTGACAGACAGGCATGTCAAAACCCGAACCGTTTGTAAAGACACTGACCCATATCAAGCATATCATAAAATTGATCAAACAAATTCCGGTAACCCGATCAGGCGTATCTCACCGAATAACAATACTTGCGAAATTTCCTCTACATTTCAATATCCCAAGTAGGGAGCAACTGAAGAGGATAAAATCCGACTACTAAATAGAAGGCGACACTTGTCTGATCGAGTGACTCTTGATCGAATCGGGTCATGGGGCATTCTATCAGGGGATCGGATTAAAATTTTAAGAAGATGTTTGGACGGGAACCATTATACCCGAAGACATGACTTGATCATGGATCTGGGAGTAGATCCCTTAGATCGAGAACAACCCTTCTCGTAACCCCGATCTTCGTTAAAGCAATGCATTCCGATCAGGGAGACCTAACACTGGCGCATTATATCAGATATCTTGATGCACTTTCTCATGATTACAAAGTACATCTGACACCAAACCTAAGCATGGGAAAGGTACAAAATGATTACCTAGGTGAGGCCATTCTTAAATGGCCGATCAACTATTCACGCAAATATTAAATGTGATTAGAAGTAACGGAAACGGGTTAGATGGCTAAACCTTTGAGGTGATCACCACCGTACAAATGTCAGACTACTCCAACGTCTACATAAAAGCCCAACTCATAAAGAGGAAGGTATGCTCTCACACCCTTAATCTCATGCATGATTTCCATATTTGCTCCGGTGACTAACTTGACTGTTGGAGTTTAATAGGTAGGCATCACACCGGTGCCCATCAGCCATAGCAAATCAGCTAGATCCTCCCAAGTAAGATCCATTTCCCATAACCATATTTCGACATCATCAAGCATTACTATTCATTTTTTTAAATAAAATCACGTGGAAAAATATTCAACGTACTTTTCAATAAATTGTCCCAAAAGTGTATTCCGACTTGGCCAGATTCATTGGGGACACATTTTTGGAAGAAATTTTGAGATGCATTTCATTGCTCAAATGGCTGTGGCCGAGCAACACTCATTGTGAATATTGCAAATCAAATGAAGAAAAACCAAGTTTGAGAGTTGTTTTACCTTTTGGATGGAGTCGTCGTGGAAGAAAAGATGCCTCCTGCCTGGGAATTTTTCTTCATTGTTGTTTAGGCCATTATAGGGCAGAGAGGCTTTAATCAAAAAACAAAAATAATGCATGGTTACAAATTATTCAACAGAAATACACTTTTCAATGATCGATATCTGAAAATTGACACCATATATTAAAAATTGTTAATTTTTTTATTTTTCAAAATACCATAGTTTTTTGCCGTCAGTATTGTGAGAAATCGACTGTTGGATTACTATGATTTTTAGCACACATGACATGTATAAGAAAGGTAACTAATCTAACAGTTGGTTTTTGAAAATCTATTTTTCAATTGCCCTTAATTAAACAAGTTACCTTAGGCAACTTTGTGTAAAACAGCGCACCTTATAAAGTCATAATAGAATCTTGTAGTATTATACATGTAAATATATTGATACCGAGCAAATTAAAAATGAGAAATTTTTTTTTTGGCTTATCACAAGTGTGTAATTGGTAAATCAAAACCAACTATACTTGGTATGTTCGGTTGTTGACGGACTGAACTTATCATGTTTGTTCAGTTCCCTTGGACTGAAGTAACATCATATATTCCATCTTCTTGGACAGAACATATTAGACCTTCCCAGGACCTATCTGATGTGGGATAAAAGTCCATAAACACTAGCATGCTTGGTCGAACTTGGATCAAGTTTAAGCCAAGCTTGAACTTGACCACTAGCTAGCAGAGCTGAATTTCTTTACTAATTGTCCAGTAATTGTTTGTATATATTAATTAGCATTAAAGTGTATGTATGGTGCTATATCATTTTTGTTAATAATATCAAGCAGGTGTCATGGTAGAGAAATGAACAACTGTTATAATATCAAGCAGAATAAATCCCACCGAATGTAATGACTTATGATTTTAATTATCAAATAAAGCTTAGATATATAAGATCAACCTCCGGTAACCCATATTATAATCCTATGATAAGTTGCATGTCTTAGCCTTTTTTAAGTCTTACGTACTAGATCTAGCTTGTTCATTAATTATTTGCAAGCAGGGGCGGAGCTACTCTATGTTCAAGGGCTGCCATGGCACCCCCTCACTTTTCAAGAATTGTTATTATATATATACATATATCCTCCATATATGTGAGATATTATGTGGTAAAACATTTTTGGCACCCCCACATCTTCCCAGGCCTCCGCTGCCAAATGCTTTCACATGTCCCATTAATACATTTTACTTTTATCCAAATTATCTCTATAAATTTACCTTCCATCTAATTTCCAAAAAAGTACAGGAAAAGGAAGAAAAAAGTTTTGATTCTTGTATATATTTTACATTCTTTTTTAAGGTTGTTTTTGAAAAATAAATATCTCACCTCAAATTCCTCAATTAAGCCAAAAATTTGTATGTGTTAAACTCAGTTGACTGTGTTTTTTTGGTTATAAGAGGTCTGAGATAATTAAAAATTAATCTTACACTTAGAATTTGAATTTTTGTTATTTTCTTTCATTTCATTAATGGTTTGTTTACCTTTTAATTTTATGATTGTCCATTTCCATATAAATTTTAATTAAATTGTGACAACCCAGACTTTTAAATCTTCAGTGATGTGTTTTTAAATAAAGTTTTTGTATTTCTTTAGTTTCAAAAAAAAAAAAAAAAAAAAAACAACTAAACTAAACTTTTTTAAAATGACACCCATGTCCCATTTATTTTAAAAGCCATATCCTTTCTTTTCCTTCTTCATTTTCGGGCAGCAGAGAGGGGTTCCGTGAGAGTGAGGAGAGAGGGCCGTGAGAGGGGGAGAGAGAGCAGCCATGGGGGGAGTTCGTCGGAGCTTGCCGGAGCCACCTCGTCGCTGGTGAAGGTAAGGTTCTCTTCCCATTGCTCATTTTCTTCATTTTTTTTTGGTTTTCCTTCATACCCATTTTATGGGTTTTGATTCAAATCTTTTGTTTATGGGAAAGTTATGCTTGGATGATGTTTCAGGGTAGTTTTTGTAGTGTTTGGGTGTGGATTTGAAAGATTAATGGGTTGATTTTGTGAGGTTTGGTTAGTTTGTGATAAAAATGGGTTTGTTTGGGTTTTATGCCTAAAACTTTGTGAATCTCAAGATCGAACCATGTGATTTGAGTATTTTTGGTGTAGTTATTGTTCTTAAGGTTTGTTTATGATAGATTTAAAGTTTGGGACTAAGACTTGGTGATTTGGTGGGTGTTTGTGAAATTTGGGGGATCTTGGACACTATTCACGCGCACATTGTGGGCGTTTTCTATGTCAACTTCAAACGCTTGTATCTCACTCATCCGGACTCGGATTTGGGTGTTCTTTATATGTACGGAAAGCTTATGAAGTCTAATTTCTAAATATTTTGGTCTTGTGGTCAGATTTGTGGTTTAGATGGAGAGAAAATTCAGAAATACCAGAACTGCCCTTTTGAGAGCATTCGTTTGCTGTTTGAGTGTATATCTTTTAAACCGTTTGGACTTTAGCCATGAAATTTGATATGTAGCATCCATTCATGCTTGGGAATATGTTCCAAAAGGTTCAAAGATTTTGGTTTAATTGTTGTGAGGTTATGGGTCCCTTAAGTTGGGTTTAAACCGTATAAGGATCCGAGTTATGATATTTTGGGATTCTAGACCCTTAGCTTTCTTTGATTTTCTTTTTTTGCATCTCTGTTAATTTGTTTCTCAGATTTGGGGAGCTCTTGGAGGGACCTTTGTTTATGGGATTGCATTAGCATCGCATGGGAGGCTCATGAAGCTATATGGGTTGGAACACCATTTCATTTGAGGTAGGAATAACTACTCTTTTACTATTAATGATGTTCCAACGATTCTATCTTAGATTTAATGAATCACTTAGACTTCATAGATCTTTGATTGATATAAATAATGAATGCATTAGAACTTTACTCTTTTACTGTGACTTTAAATAAATACATGAGGTATATCTATGTATTATTATTATTATCATTTTTGGGTTGTCAAACTTATATGACGTGTTTAAGAAAAGAAAACCAAGGCATGGGATTTACATATTTAAGAACTTACCCATTGCTTAATAACCTATATTTTTAATATTGAATCTAACATACTTACGAATATGGGAATGAGGTCTTCACTGCATTTATTCATTAGAAATATCACAAAGGCATATTATAACAGATTTATGTAAGAAAAATTGAGATGGTTGGTTTATACTTGTGTGCCTGATTTTCTGAACTGTTTTACAAATAAGAGAGAGACCATGAGTTGTTTTAATTAGTCATTCCCTTATGTTTTGATTTAACTCAAATTTTAAAATAAAGTGATAAACCCAAGCAATGGTGTAGAAATGTATTTTGTTTAGATAGTAACTTGCCTTGTGAACTATTTTTATGTGAGTTACGATGGTATACGAAACGATTACTCAAACTTCTATTAAAGTGATATTTGTTATTACGAAATAATGGTATTGGAGAATTTGTCTTGGTATAGTGTTGTATAGTTGTTGAGCTGAGGTCCTGAATTTCGATATACTTGGTTACAAGGTATGACCGCGGTTCAGGTAAGTTATCATCTACCCCTTAAGCGATGGGCTATGCTTACATATTTCGATATGATAATGTATATTACAAGTTAATTATGTTTATAATGTGTTGAACGGATATGAAAGAGATAGAGTCGGAGAATACTCATCTATCAGTTAATAGCTTGTGGTAATGAATTGTTTATGAAATGTATTTGTGAATCGTATTTATGAAATGTACTCATTTTATGATTTGAACGTACTTTGAGCTACGATGAAATTACTGTTTTGAGTTATTGATTTTATTGATTGATACTTGAAATGGCATGATCCTTTTGGCCCGCTAGAGCCCGGTGGATTGACACAATCTAGCACTGGCCGCTAGAGCCCGGTGGATTGACACAATCTAGCCATGATGATTTATGAGATATTTCAGACCATGGTGTGAGACCCCAAAATTTTGAATAGTAAATTTTCTAATAATAAATTTTCAATAGTAAATTTTCTTAATTATTATTATTTTATTTTAT
>JAESVK010000167.1:158898-177191 GCA_017140935.1 Hamamelis virginiana
ATTTACTATTAGAAAATTTACTATTCAAAATTTTGGGGTCTCACAACTCCCCTCGTCGGATTCGATGGCCAGACCACCTTTGCCATAGGCCGACTCATCCTGCCTGTCTCTGCCGGACCTGTTACAATCCTCACAGACTTTGTAGTCATCCAGACTCCATCGCCTTATAACATCATTCTTGGACGACCTTGGATCCACAAAATGAAGGCGGTGCCCTCCACTTATCATAAAAAACTCAAGTTCCCCACCCCCAACGGGATAATGGAAATCCAAGGCGACCAAGCAGCTGCCTGACGATATTATTCCATGGCAATTCATCCCTCCACCATCCCATAGCAATCACAGAACCCCAGTCCCACTGAGCACACCCGCTGTCCAGAGCTTCTTGTTTGGGAAGAGATGGAGCCTTCCTCCGGACGCATAAAGGATGATAAAGCGACCACTATTGAAGAAACAGAAATAGTCGTCCCTGATAGCTCCCAACCTGCCCACACATATCGCATTGGGACCTCTCTTCAACTGACGAAAAGGCGTCCCTTTTACAGTTACTGGCGGCCAACCAAGAAATCTTTGCCCGCTCTCATCTTGACATGCCGGGACTCTCCCCGCACTTCACAAGCCACCAGCTCCATGTCGATCCTTCCATTCGCCCAGTTCGTCAGAAGCAGCGACGCTTCGCTCCAGAAAAAACCGTATCATCAATGACGAGGTCCAGCAACTCCTAGCGGCTGGAATTATCAGAGAAGTTCAGTTCCCCGAGTGGATTTCCAACACTGTCGTCATGCCTAAGAAAAACGGCAAATGGAGAGTCTGTATCGATTGCACCGGCCTCAATCGAGCTTGTCCAAAAGATAGCTTTCCTTTACCAAAAATCGATCAACTTGTCGACGCCACAGCTGGCTTTGAGCTCCTTAGCTTTATGGACGCCTATTCAGGATACAATCAGATCCCCATGCATCCTGACGACCAAGAAAAAACAGCGTTCATCACTGAAAGGGGCCTTTTCTGCTTTACGAAACTCCCCTTTGGTTTGCGCAATGCAGGAGCTTCTTACCAGAAAACAGTTACCATCATGTTTTCTGAGCAAATAGGAAAAACTATCGAAGTTTACGTTGACGACATGCTCGTCAAAATCAAAAATTGCTCCGATCATTGTTCTGATCTCAATGAGGCATTCCAAGTGCTTCGCCACTATAACATGAAGCTTAACCCCGACAAATGCACTTTTGGTGTCGCATCCGGCAAATTCCTCGGCTATATCGTCAGTCATCGCGGTATCGAAGCTGACCCAACCCAGATCCGAGCTCTCTTAGACCTTCCATCTCCAACTAATGCCAAAGAAATCCAACGCCTCGCGGGCAAAGTCGCCGCCCTTGGCCGTTTCATAGCTCGCGCCACAGACAGATGTCGCCCATTTTTTAAGCTATTAAGAAAAGGCGATAAGTTCAAGTGGGGTGTAGATTGCGAGCTCGCATTCCAAGACCTCAAGCGATATTTGGCTTCCCCCCCTTTACTCTCACGGCCTGAGCCAGGGGAAGTGTTTCCAATCTATCTCGCTGTTTCTACCGCTGCGGTCAGCTCCGCCTTGCTCCGAGATACTCCACAGGGGCAGCTGCCTGTTTACTACATCAGTCGGGCCTTATCTGATGCTGAAACACGGTACAGCCCTATTGAAAAACTAGTCCTTTCCCTTGTCCATGCATCTCGACGTCTGGTCCAATACTTTCAAGCTAATACCATTGCAGTCATGACCTCCCAGCCACTCCGAACAATCCTACGTCGACCTGACAATTTGGGACGTATGGTAGCATGGGCTGTCGAGCTTGATCAAAATCGTATCTTATACCGACCTCGTACAACTTTAAAAGGACAAGTTCTAGCTGATTTCCTCGTCGAGCATGAACAGCTCCCTGATAATGTCCAAACCATCACAACAACTCCCACTCCTGCCGTCCCTGTGGACCTCGATATCCCACCACCTAGGCCAAAAGTAGCAGCCTGGCGACTATATGTCGATGGAGTAGTTAACAAGCATGGTGCGGGAGCCGGCCTCGTTTTGATTTCCCCCTCTGGGGACATTTCAGAAAAATCTTTGAGATTTGGTTTTTTACTCTCCAACAATGAAGCTGAGTATGAAGCCTTCTTGGCTGGCCTCCGTTGGGCTTCTTCTTTGGGGATCCACTTCCTTCAGGTCTACAGCGATTCTAAACTGGTTATTAGTTAGCTTGCAGGAGATTACCAAGCACGCTACCCGAGCATGGCCCGCTATTTATCAGAAGCCCAAACACTTTCCTCCCCTTTCCAGGCTATCACCTTCTCCCTTATCAAACGGGATGATAATGCACATGCTGATGCCCTCGCTTGCATCTCTTCACGTGTTGACTCTTCCCTTACACGGGCAGTCCCAATCACCTATCAAAAGACACCCTCTCTACCTCCCTTTCCTGATCTAGCCACTATCCTTCTGGATTCTCCCACTGATTGGCGCACTCCCTTCCTACGTTACCTTACAGCTAAGGAGCTCCCCCCAGATCCTCACGCCGCACGCAAAATCCAACAGCGTGCACTACGGTACACTATGATTGACACAACTCTTTACCGTCGGTCCTATCTCGGACCACACTTACGCTGCCTTGCCCCTGACGAAGCAACTTATGTTCTCTCTGAAGCACATGAAGGGATCTGTGGCAGCCACACTGGAGGCAGCTCCCTAGCTCATCACCTATTAAACCTTGGCTACTACTGGCCTTTTATGAAGCGTGATGCTCAACTCTTTGTCCAGAAGTGTGACAAATGCCAACGCTTTGCCCCATTACTTCACCAACCACCCAGCGACCTGCGCTCTGTCATTGTTCCTTGGCCATTTTCTCAGTGGGGCGTGGACATCGTCGGCCCTCTGCCAACAGCTCCTGCTCAAAAGAAATACTTGCTTGTGGCCACCGACTACTTCACCAAGTGGATTGAGGCTGAACCATATAGCCGGATTGGCGAAAATGAAGTCAAGGCATTCTTTTGGAAACATATCATCTGCCGATTCGGCATTCCCCAAGTCATCGTTACTGACAACGGCCGCCAGTTTGACAACCAGCTCCTCCGTGATTTCTACAAGGAGCTCCACATTCGAGGGACTTACTCCACTCCACGATACCCCCAAGGTAACGGCCAAGCAGAGGCCTCGAACAAAACTATTCTTGACTCCCTCAAAAAACGACTTGACGAAGCTAAAGGTAAATGGGATGATGAACTCCCTGGAGTCCCATGGGCCTACCGGACAACACGTCGGCGGGCCACCGGTGAAACACCCTTCGCTCTAGCTTATGGCATGGAGGCTGTTATCCCTGTCGAAATCGGAATGCCCACTCTTCGAACTGAAATACAAAGTCTAGACCATGCCTCCCTACAGGCCGAACTAGACTTCACTGACGAATCTCGGGAAACAGCACTCCAACATCTCAACCATTATCACCAACAGCAGCAGAGCTATTATCACCTCCGTACCAAAGCTCGCTCCTTTTCTGAAGGGGACCTAGTACTCCGCAAAGTTTTTGAAAACACGCGAACTCCTGCTCATGGTAAGTTAGGCCCCAACTGGGAGGGACCTTACCGCATCACTATGCTGGGTACCGCTGGGTCATACCACTTAGCTTTTCTCGACGGCACCCCTTTGCCCCGGCCTTGGAATGGATTTAATCTTAAACTTTATTACAACTAGTTCCTCTTTTGTAAACTAGACCTTCAATATATCTGATCAAAAGGCCATTTTGCACATGTACTTACGATTTCTTTTACTAAACGTTTAGATTATCATTCCTTATTTCTGCCATTTATTTTCCCTCGAATGACATCACTTGTTAGGCACACAAAATAAATAGCAGGCAATTTGGAAACTATCTCTGTGCAGTTCCTTCACCACAGATATCAACTCCGTGTGGCTTTACCACAATCGCACACTATTTCAAGCCTCCAAAAGGCCCCTATCCTTTGCTCACTAGCTACCTACTCCGGTAAAAGTAGCAACTATTAAGCCGGATCAGGCATCTATTTTGCTCACTTGGAGCACCACCTCATTGCCAGGTTCACGGCAACAGCTCAAGGGGAGTATTTTCCACTTTACTCCCCAGCAGCTCCTCCTGAACAGTAAGCAACTATTAAGCCGAATCAGGCATCTATTTTGCTCACTTGGAGATCTCCTCATTGCCAGGATCACGGCAAAAAGCTCGCCGGGGGCATCATCCACGACTCCTCATATGCCCCCTAACAGCTCCTCGTGTATAGATAGCAACTATTAAGCCGCATTAGGCATCTATTTTGCTGTCTCGGAGCTCCTCTACACTGGCGGGTTCTTCACTCGCTTATTGGGACTCTCTTCCATACTAACTCCGAACAAACCTACAAACCCCGGAGCTCCCTTCCCCAATTCAGTTTCAACAGCAACAGCCCACCAGGGGCATTCCCCCCACTTCACGGTACATGTTTTGTTTATGTTTTCTCTACTTTCCTTACTACTATCTTAACCCTCACGACGCCTTGCCTCGCAAGTGCTAAGCTAGGGGGCAACATGGGCAGGAACAGGGAGAGCAAACAACACAAAACCACAGACAAACAAAAGAAGCAAAAAAATGCCATTTCATTCCGAGATATCTTATATGTCAATACAAAGAAAAAGGGAAGACGTTCCATGTATTTCAAAAACTAAAAAGAAACTAAAGAGAAGCAAAGAACAGGAGGCAAATCTCAAGGGAGTTTCTCAGAAGACCCTGCTGCGGTCTCTTCCACTGGACTTCCTTCCGAAAGTACTGCAGCTGCCACAGCTACACTTCCGGAAGGCCCGGCAGGAACCACAGCCTCAGGAACTTCACCGTCAACATCCTTCCCAGCTCCTTCAACCCCGTCAACAACTGAAGTCTCACCAGGGACAGAAACAGGAGCGAGGGCATCTTCCTTAAATTCAGGATCAGCCTCTGGAAGTACTGGGGTAGCCAGTTGACTAGCTCCCTGACCTTCACGACCTTCTGCAAGGCCTAAGGCGTACGCCTCATCATACGCTTCCAGAACAAACCCCTCCAGCTGGACTTGAAGCTTCTCTCGCAGGGAAACCAGTTCTCTCTTCTTCTCTTGATTCATACGAAGGACGAGCTTCTCCTTCTCTTTTCTCTCTCCCTCCAAAGTCTTTTGGAGCTCATCAATCGGTCCATTCTTCACAAGGAGCTCCTCTTTGAGGGGGGAGCATGGCTCCCTTCACTCTCTCCAGTTCAATCTTTGCTGTCATGGCCATACTTTGAGCCTCTTGGTACTTCTTTGAATTATTTACTACCAGCTCGGATAGGCTCCGATTCTTCTCATCCAAAATTACCAAATCTTCTTCTTTCTGCTCAAGCCTTCTTCCTAGCTCAGACGCCTTCCGTAAGGTCTGCAAGCCAAGAAAAACTCTATTAGAAAGGAAGATGAAGTCGCAAAAGGAACGAAATAGGAAAAAAGACTCACCAGAACAACGGAAGTATTAAAAGAACTAATCAGGTTACAACCCACAATGTCTTTCAGCTCCTGGGCATTCCTTGAAGGCACAATACCCCGAACAATTGCCGAACACACCTGGCTATCTCGAAGGGCTGAATCATCCTCTGTGACAGGCCCCCTTTTGGTAACAAAAGTAGGCTTCCAAAGCCCCGGGATAGAAGATCTAGCAGCAGTACTTGAAGGATCTCCCCGTTGAAAAGAAGACCTTTCAGCTGGGGGCACACTGGGGGCAACTACCTTCTGCATAGGAGAAACCCTGGGTGCGGATGAATCCCCTAATGGACCTCTCTTTGCCACAGAAATCTTAGGCTTGCTGGAAATGAACTTCTTGGCCAGGCCGCCTTGGCTGGCTTCAACAATTTTCTGTTTCTTTAAAGAAGGGGGAGCTGCTGCAGGAGCTGCATGGGGACGTCTTAATCTCAAATGCATAGGCAAATCGGGCTTTGTTAAAACCAGCTCCTCAGAAGCGGAGCTCACTCCAGGAACAGGTGTCGGGGTGGAAGAGATGATTTCCACTTCCCCCTTGTCACTCTCTTCCTCCTCCTCTTCGACCTCTTTTCCCTTCAAAGGAGTGGGCAGAGATGGAACTGATTCGGCAAGAGTAACAGCCGGTATGGGGATAGACTTAGGGACGCCGGAAAGCTTCCAATCTCTGAGGTAAGTTTCCAGCAGAAACTCCCAGTCACGATGGTTGTATTTCAAAGCCTTGAACACTCCAGCCAACTGCGGGCCACTAAGATCATACCTACTCTTGGCCTCTTTGTCTGAAAAATCGCAAAGGATCATCTCAGTGAGATTAAAACAAGAAAAAGAGGAAGAAACACGCATATGTGCAAAAATAACTAGTATCTACTATCTACCTGGAGCTCCCCATCTTCTGGGGACTTGATAAAGACGCTCTGCATCAGGAACGGAGCCAAACTCCCAATCGCTGGAAAAGGCCAAATACACCTTGTCCCATTCCTTCTCGTGGGAAGGAATGCCGTGGACCAGTGCCCAGTCAGGGCGGGATGACAAATAAAAGATATCATTACTACCTGCCTTCTTGAAAGAATAGCAGTGGAGGATTTCTAACAAATCCAAGTTCACCCCAGCCAATTTATTCAGAGCCATAATAGAGCATAAAATCCTGTAGAAGTTGGGGTTTGTCTGAGTAGGAGCCACTCGAAAGTGTGCAAGAACTCTGCGGATTAAAGGAGGGAACGGAACTCGCAAACCAGTAGCAAAGTAAGAAGGGCACAGAAGGATGAAGTCCGGCGCCCCCACTCTCATCGCCACCATATCCTCCTCCGACGCCTCCCAAATGGTGACGTTCTCCGGGATATCGTAGTCACGGCGGAACCCTTCAATAGAGAAACTAGAAGCCATCGTTGATTAAAACTTCGCAGACGAAAACAAACACGAGGAGATGGCTACTTTTGAGAAGGACAAAACTGCTATGGAAAGTGGAGAAGGGGCGATATTTAAAGGCTCCGGCTTTTCCTATTCCCTCCCTTCACTTCGTTTGAGCGGGAAAAGGAAAATGGGGGCAATGTGGGAGCCCAAATTCGCACGTCCATTTGGTTACCCAGACGAGCCCCATGAAGACGAACACGTGGCTCCTCCCCGTTCAATCCTAACTGAACTCGGGGCGCTTTTTCCCTTCTCAAAGGAAATGGTGGACCCCGCTGACACGTGCCGGTTATCAGAGAATAAGCTCCAAGGCGGCCTGCCCACGTCTTGTCCAGGACAAGAGGTCTCATCGCCCACGTTCTTTGCCGCCTAAGGAAATGGTCATTAATGATATTAATGACCATTAATAACTAGAGACACTAGGTGGAGCTGCGCAGGTCCTCGAAGGGCTGAATTAAACGGCTGGAAGCTGTATCTAGAAGGCGGCCAGGAGCAAAGATACTCCAATGAGAGCTGGAGAAGTAGCAGAACCTTCACATTCCCCTGTCTTTAGCCAAGATCTTTTACTAACCGACTGGGGGAGCATTTATGATGGAGGAACCGCCCTCATCAAGGGAAGAACGATGGGACCTTCTTCAGGACAGGGGAGGCTTCAGTCCACGAGGGCGGCGGACCTAATCCCGAGGTAAGGAACCCCCCTCTCTTCTTGATATATATATCAAGAAGAGGGCAAGAGGGGGTTCAAGTTAAGCTCCAGTAAGAAGAGAACAGCTCCAACTCATTTGATCTTACTTAACTCAATCCTAATTTTAATATGCTTACTGACTAGATCATCGGAGGGTTTTTGGCAGACCCCACACCGGGGTATCATTAGCTCCTCAACGTGCGAACCAGCTCCACCAAAGGAAAGCAGCTCCTCGAGGCCCCTACCATATCTCACAAGCTATACACAGCTCAACAGTTACTTCCACACATATATGCTTCCCCGACCTATAAATTGCCTGGTCACATGGAACTAATTTTCACATACGAATTGAATTAATTAGCTAGGAAGTTCTCTTACATACTGATCATTTGACACTAGCTGTAAGCCCAAGATGGAAGGCCCTTCTCCCATTGCCAAGAGGTAATTACTTAGCTATTAGCATATAATGTCATTAATATTGTCGATCTGTAGCTCCCATCGACATTAGACTCCATCTAGTCATGCTTAATTAATTTTATCTTTAATTTTTTGATCAATCTTGAAAAACATATTAGAAGTGTCAGTTAACCTGCTGGTAAAATCTTTTGGTGATTGTGTCAAGGATCCAGATTCGAGTTTCGTTTTCATTATGCTTGATAAACGTATTAACTATTAAAACAATATATTATTGCAGGTTAGAAGGCAAGGTAGCCTTGATAACTGGTGGTGCCTGCGACATCGGCAAGAGCAGCGCAAGGCTTTTTGCGCAGCACGGTGCCAAAGTTGTTGTTGCGGATTACGAAGAAAATCACCAGAAATTTGTTTGTGGTGGTTTGGACTCCAACGAAGCCATTTCCTTTGTCTCTTGTAAACTTGTTAGCGAATCTGATGTCCAAAAAGTGGTCGAAGATATCATATCAAAGTATAATAAGCTTGACATATTGTTCAGCGTTAATAATACTGGGATCAATGGCAACGTGAATCCAAACATCCTTGTGGCCGATACTGAAGATCAATTCAAGAAAGTTTTATATGAAATGTCTTGAGTGCTTTCTTGGCAGCCAAACACGCTTCCAAAGCAATGATTTCACAAAAGAGAGGAAGTATTATCTTCACCTCAAGCATTGCTTCAGTGACTGCCGGTGAAGTTCCGCATGCCTATGCAGCATCGAAGCATGCCCTTGTGGGACTCACCAAAAACATGTGTGTGGACTTGGGGCCTAATGGGGTCAGAGTTAACTGCATATCTCCCTTTCTTGTACCTAACCTCGTGCCGAGGCAAATTCGAGGTTGGAGAAGGAAATAATTTCTGATTCTGCAAATTTAAAAGAGGTAGTGATGGAGGCTGAAGAAGATGCAGCAAAAGCTGCATTATTCCTGGCGAGCGATGACTCCAAGTATGTGAGCAGACTCAACCTTGTCGTCGATGGGGGTTACAGCACAACCAATTCCATTCTCAAAGAGAACCTAAAGAAACGGTCGTCTATGTAATTGAGTCGGGCTAGTATATATATATCTTATAATAATACTATCCAACTATCCATTTTAATAGTCACTTTTTATTTTTCATCCTGATGCATCCTTCCATTATTGGAGACCAGCTTCAATCATGTCTGAAATGCTAGTATGGTTCTCAGGGTCGGTCCTGAGATTTTGGATGCCTTAGGCGAGCTCCTAAAATGTTGCCCCTACTACATATCGACTAAAAAAAAAGCGTGTAAAATTTTAGTTATTTATCCTTAATTTCTCATGAGCTAAATGTACAACAATCAATTCACAAAGCGCGTTCTCAATAGGCTCACCTCGAATCGTATCACTGATTTACTATTTTATATATATATATATATATATATATATATATGTAAGAAGCTAAAACCTATAATAATCAAATCAGAAAAAATGTTTTTTATAGGCTCACCCCGAACCTCCTATCATAATTAGAAATATAGTTAAACTAACAAATTAAGAAAACCTACAACAATCAATTCACAAGGAAGGTTTTCAATAGGCTCATCCCGAACCTCATATCATCATGACAAATACAACAATTCTTTTTGTCAACCTTTTTTGTCATCTCTTGTGCATTTGACCAACTTGAAAGTTCAGTCAGCTATTTTGAAAAATTGATTGTTAGATTTGATGCTTCACTTATTCGTATCAAGAATACAAAAAATCACATTGATCCAATGGTTGGTTTTTCAAAAAATAGACCGTGATAGTTTTTCACAATTTTTTTACTATATTTTACAATTTTTTTCAAAATTGCAAAAACCAACCATTGGATCAATGTGATTTTTTGCATTCATGATAAGTATAAGTGAAATATCAAATCAAAGGTGGATTTCTCGAAATAACTGTTCCAAGTTGGTCAAATACACAAAGGAAGACAAAAGGGGGGGACGAATGTAATTTTCCTTACAAATATATCAAACAAATAAACAATCAATTCACAATGAAAGTTTTCAATAGGCTCACCCAAAACCTCCTATCATTACAAATATATCAAACTAATAAACAAGATTTGATTACAACTTTTGAATATAATTCCATTAAAATGAATATAATTCAACTATATTTTCCATAAATGTGTCAAACATACATAGAACAATGATACCAAGAAATTAACAAAAATTATATTATAGAGAAAAATGCAACAACAAAAAATAAATGCTAAATAGTAGAACATATATAGTATATTGGAGTTTGGCCCTTTGAATTTTCTAAGTATTATATCACTACTAAAATCAAATTTAATGCCCCTAAATTTTACTAAAAAAATGGATGCCCAAGGCGGTTACCTTTTCGGCCTACCCTCAAGGCCGGCCCTGCTGGTTCTAACAATGCCCAATCAATCATGTCTGAAATACTAGTCTAGTTCTAACAATGCCCAATTGAAATAAAAGAACTTACTTACATTAAAAAGAAACTATTACAACCTACAGGAATTGAAAAGAAAATAGAAGAAAGTAAAGGCTGATTTGTTGATGAAGTTGAAGGGGATGAATAAAACAATTCTAATACATATTTATAGAAACCAAATCAAAATAGCCGTTGCCACTTTCTATCCCATCCCCAATCGCACGTTCTTTAGTTATAGCATCCATATCTCATGTTTGTAACTTCAAATAGAGACTTTACCAATCAAATCAAGACACATCAGGTGGTTTTTAATTTCAGGTTAAAGTGTCTGGTGTTATAGTATTTTTCTTCCTAAAATCTTGAGATGAAGCTTCACTTCATTGCTTTGCTTCCTATTATAATGGAATTCTTAACTTATCAATACGTGTTAACCACTTTAGCCAACTTCTATCAAATTAATCCCCTTTACTGCTTTAATACTCAATTTTACCAAACCCAAATTAATTAGACATGAATTTTACATTATGGTGCCAACAGTATCCTATATATATATGCTTGTTATTTGTAGGAATGGAATAAATTATGTTAAATTAAGGTACTCTTACCATTGAGCTAATGGGACTAGCTTGTACAACTACGAAAAAAAATTGGGCTGAGTACTTACAAGTTACTACGTATTTGGGCTAATGGCACTAAAACCTATTAGAAGAATGTAAAAAAAGAAAAGAAAAAAAAGAAGGGACTTACCAAAATTATCCTGGGTAGCCCTTGATTATTAGCGAGTTGTTGGTCCCTCTCGTGTGCAACAAGTTCAAAGTCCTCTTGTTTAGATAATGTAGTGAATTTTGGTTTTTGTTTACTAAATATATATATATATATATAGTGTGGGAGCCCAAATTTGCACGCCCATTTGGTTACCCAGACTTGTTCCATACAGACCGCCACGTGGCTCCTCCCCGTTCAGTCCTAACCAGGCTAAAAGCGCCACTTCCTTTTTAAGAGGAGTGATGGGCCCCACCACTCTTCGCTAGTTACTCGAGAACTAGCTCCAAAGGCGGTTAGCCCACGTCGCATCCAGCAGGGAGACAAGAAGTCTCGTCGCCCACGTTCTCGGCCGCCTGTAAGAATGGTCATTAATGACATTAATGACCATTAATGAGCAGGGGCACCAGGTGGAGCTGCGCAGGTCCTCGAAAGACAAGGTTAACAGCTGGGAAGCCGTATCTAGAAGGCGGTCAGGAGCAGAGTTGCTCCCGTGAATGCAAGAGAAGCAGCAGAACCCTCATCCCCTTCCGTCCGTAGTGAAAGATTCTTCACTAACCGACCTAAGAAGCACTCGAGATAAAGGGAACCGCCCCCATCAACCAAGGACGATGGGACCTTCTCGAGATAAGGGAAGATTCCAGTTCGCCAGGGCGGTGGACCTAAATCCAAGGTAAGGAACCTCCTCTAATTGGTATATATATCAAGAAGAGGAGAAGGATGAACACACCTGAACTTAGATACTAAGAGAATAGCTCCAATTCACTTTACAGTTATCAATTCAGTTCTGATTTCAATACCTTAACTAACTTGATCGTCGGAGGGTTTTTGGCAGGTGTGGCCCCACACCGGGGTATCCTGAGCTCCCTAACGTGCAGACCAGCTCCACCAAAGGGAAGTAGCTCCTCGAGGCCCCTTCCTAACGTCATAAGCTACATACAGCTCAACATTGGCGCCATCTGTGGGAAGGCCTCCTCCTTAGAGGACAGCACAACTACCCATTGGTGATTAATGGTTAACACGCGATCAACTAGTAACCACCAAGACATCGTGATGGAAGGACTAATGAAAGACGTACAAGATCAATTACAGCATATGAGGATCAGATGATCAAACAACAAGAAGACTACACTGCCCGACTGAAGCGATTGGAGGATGAAAACCAAGAACTCCGGGCACAGCAACAGGCTCCCGCCGGTAGCACCCATTCACAAGCGGAGCAATCCGCCATGAACGATCTCCCCGTGGAGGACAAACGGGAACCGGCAGCCCAGCCACCCCCCGATCCCACTCAACAACTCAGAGTAGACATGCAGGCAATCTTTGACAAAAAAACCGCTGAACTTTCGTCACAGCTCGACGACATAAAGGGAGGAACAGCAGAACATCAAACCCGCCGCATCATGAGGAATCTTATACATACCCCTTTCTCATCAGCAATCATGTCCGCGGAGCTCCAGCGCAAGTTTGTCCCGCCAAAATTCACGATGTATGAGGGCTCCACAGATCCAGAAGAACACATGTATCATTACCGCCAGATGATGGCCCTTGAAGAAGGCAATGAAGCCCTTCTATGTCGCATGTCCCCTTCTAGCCTTCAAGGCCAAGCTCTAGTTTGGTTTCATCGTTTAAGATCTAACTCCATAACCACTTTCGCGGAACTCTGCACGACCTTCCTTTCCCAGTACACTTGCAGTCGCAAGAGGAGAAAGGATGAGGATTATCTCTTCAACCTACGAAAAGCTGACGACGAGTCCCTCAGAGACTACATCCACCGCTTTCGAATGGAATCCCTACAAATAGAGGACTGCGACGATCGAATGGCCACCATAGCTTTCCGCAAAGGATTGACAATATCTAATCCTCTTTATCACTCTTTGACTAAAAATAGACCCAACTCTATTAGTGACCTGCTCTTACGAGCTGATAAATACGTAAAGCTGGAGGAAGAGATGGCCATCGCAGCTCCCAAAGTCGCCACTCTGGCTCAATCAACTCCCCCAACAAGGGCAAACCTTCTAAAGCTCCCGAAGCAAAAGAAAAGCCCGATCCCAAGAAACTCAGAACTGGCGGCGCGCCTAGTCCGCAAGATAATTTCACTCCCCTCAATCAGCCCCTCCACAAAATACTGCAGGATATAAAAGGAGAGCGATATGTCAAATGGCCCCTCCCCATGCGCGGCGATCCAGCCCTTCGAGATCAAAACAAATATTGTTCCTTTCATAAAGAGAAAGGCCATAACACTGACGACTGCAGGTCCCTCAAGAAAGAGCTTGAATTTCTCGTTCAGAAAGGTGCTCTCAACAAATATCTTATCGCTCCCACCCACCGGGACCCCCCGCCAGCTCCGCCAACTTCAGCTCCTCCAGCACCGACGGCGTTGATAACTGCGATCCATGGTGGAAAACCCTGCACTAAGTCCGCCGCACGAGCCTCCTTCAAAAAGGTAGCCCACAAGCAGCATGTCATGCAAATCTCTCTCGGCATTTGCAGCGGAGCTCCACCCCCTACGGGTGGCACTATCTTTTTCTCGGAAAGTGAAACAAACCACCTGGATAACCCGCACGATGATGCTCTGGTGATTTCCCTCAACATTGCTAACTGCGTCGTTCAGAGAATTTTGATCGACGACGGTAGTTCCACCAACATCATTTTCAGAAGCGTCGTCAGCCGACTCGGCCTCCCAGATGACAGCGTGATCACAGATTCTACTCCTCTTGTAGGATTCGACGGTCAGACCACCTTTGCTGTAGGTCGACTCGTCCTACCTGTCTCCGCCGGACCTGTTACTATCCTTACTGACTTTGTTGTCATCCAGACTCCATCACCATACAACGTCATTCTCGGCCGACCCTGGATCCACAAAATGAAGACGGTGCCTTCCACCTATCATCAAAAACTTAAGTTCCCCACTCCCAACGGGGTAATGGAAATCCAGGGAGACCAAGCTGCGGCCAGACGATGTTACTCCATGGCAGTTCATCCCCCTACCGTCTCGTAGCAATCACAGCACCCCAGTTCCACTGAACACGCCCTCTGTCCGGAGCTCCTGGACTGGGAGAACATGGAGCCATCCTCCAAACGAATCAAAGACGACAAAGCAAGTACTATCGAAGAAACGAAAGTTGTCACTCCTGACAGCTCCCAGCCGGCCAACACATATCGCATTGGAGCTTCCCTCACCCCTGATGAGAAAACATCCCTCTTGCAATTGCTGGCAGCTAACCAGGATGTCTTCGCTCGCTCTCACCTAGACATGCTTGGACTCTCCCCTCACTTCACAAGTCACAAACTCCACGTTGACCCTTCCGTTCGCCCCGTTCGCCAGAAGCAGCGACGTTTCGCACCAGAAAAGAACCGTATCATCAACGACGAGGTCCAACAGCTCTTAGCAGCCGGAATTATCCGAGAAGTTCAATTCCCGGAATGGGTTTCCAACACCGTCGTTGTACCCAAGAAGAACGGCAAATGGAGGGTCTGTATCGATTACACAGACCTCAATCGAGCTTGCCCTAAAGACAGCTTTCCTTTGCCCAAAATTGATCAACTTGTTGACGCTACAGCTGGCTTTGAACTCCTTAGCTTCATGGACGCCTATTCAGGGTACAATCAGATCCCCATGCACCTTGACGACCAAGAAAAAATCGCCTTCATCACTGAACGCGGCCTTTTTTGTTTTACCAAGCTCCCCTTCGGCCTACGCAACGCAGGAGCTTGTTACCAGAAGACGGTCACTCTCATGTTCTCTGAACAAATAGGGAAAACTATCGAAGTCTACATCGATGACATGCTGGTCAAAAGCAAGAACCGCTCCGATCACTGTTCTGATCTCAACGAAGCCTTCAAAGTGCTCCGCCGCTATAACATGAAGCTCAATCCCGACAAATGCACTTTTGGCGTCGCATCTGGAAAGTTTCTTGGCTATATTGTCAGTCACCGCGGCATCGAAGCTGACCCCACCCAAATCCGAGCTCTCTTGGACCTCCCATCTCCAACAAACTCCAAAGAAATCTAGCGCCTCGCTGGCAAAGTGGCCGCCCTTGGCCGTTTTATAGCTCGTGCCACAGACAGATGTCGAGCATTCTTCAAGTTATTACGAAAAGGTGATAAGTTCAAGTGGAGTGCCGATTGCGAGCTTGCATTCCAAGATCTTAAACGTTACTTAACTTCCCCCCCTCTACTCTCACGACCTGAACCAAGGGAAGTACTGATCGACTCAGACGATGAGGGAGATTATTCCCCGTCAGTGATCAGAATTAATAATTTATAAACCGCGTGACAATTAATCTCAATTCGATTGTGACTAGTGAGCACGGGTGTCGAACCACTGGGAAGTGCAGGTTTATATTAAAAAGACTCTTTAGAATCAATTCAAGCGGAAAGAATATTGTCAATTAAATTGGTTGGTGGTAACTGCTCCGATTGGGTCGAAGCGAAAACTTAGTAATTAAATAAAGCTTAGTAAAAAATGCAGTTAAGTTGGTGGATTGAGCGGAACTTGGGTGAGAAGCCCATTGAATATCAATTAACAATTTATGTTTATAAAATCCTCACTATAGTAATTATGTATGGTGGTTCTTCCAACTACAAGAAGGAAGTCCCAAAAAGATTATGAATACAGGACCGGCAAGTTTATCCCCGAAAAGAATGGAATATCGCTATCCACCTTAAATGAGGAATAAAGCATGCTGGTTTGTATTCATACCAATAAGAACCATTGCATAATTATATAATTGCAATCACAGATGTACAATTATATGATATTATATTCGGCAATAGTGTGCGGTAAAACCTTCACAACTATGCAATCACATAATACAAATAGAGGGATGTTTATAAAATAGGATTGTAAAATGAATCCAACTTCATCCTCACCCAAGCTTGGAGTATTAGCTACACATCACTGGAGGAGAATATCCTTTATCCAGGCAAGCTTTAAGGGGTCACGGGATGGAAAATACAGTAAAAGCGGTAATTAAATGACTGAATAAATAAGGGAAATGGCAGAAATAAATAAAGAAAATGGCGTAAGTAAATAAAGAAAAGTGACTGAAGTAAATAAAGAAAAGAAAAGACTTAAGTAAATAAAGAAAAAAACTGAAAAAGTAAAGAACAGTTCTCAAGTGAGAACTGTGCCATGCATAAAAAGAAAAATAACAGAAATGTAAAGTGCTGAAAATAAAGACTTAATCGGATAGAACAATCCTCAAGTGAGAATTGAGCCAGGCATTAAAAGAAAAATGGCAGAATTGGAATTTGCTGAAAACTGAAACTATCGAATAAAATGCGAAAATAAACTGTAACTTGAATTAAAATTAGCAGAGTAATGATTCAGAGCATAAGTCATGAACCCTCGAAACGTCGTCGTTACACTTCTATTTATAGAAGGAAAAGGTAAAAGACGCATACGCCCTCAAAATATCCCAAAATATCCTAGAAGCCCGCAGCCGACCTTGGCTATCGATAGCGAAGGTTCGCTATCGATAGAGGCGCTATCGATAGCGAATCTTGGCTATCGATAGTCAGGGTCAAATGTTTGACTTTCTTGCAGATTTTCAACGACTGATCTTTTGGTACTTCACCCGACTGCTGTGGATCCTTTTCGGACGTTCCTTTGATTCGAGACGCTCTTCAGGGCTTCATCGGTGACGACTTTATTTAATGTAATCTGCACATATTTCTTGAAACAGAGATTTAAACCCAATTGTACAGATATTTATATAAAACGCTATTTATTAAACAATTATATATATAAGAGAACATAGTAATACCATAGATGAATGGTATGATTGTGGTACAATCAAGTACTTCCAATCTATCTCGCTGTCTCCCCCTCAGCGGTGAGCTCCGCATTAGTCCGTGATACTCCGGAAGGGCAGCTCCCTATTTACTACATCAGTCGAGCCTTATCCGATGCTGAGACAAGGTACAGCCCCATCGAAAAACTCGTCCTTTCCCTTGTCCATGCATCTCGACGCCTTGTCCAATACTTTCAAGCCAATACCATTGCTGTCATGACTTCCCAACCACTTCGAACAATCTTGCGCCGTCCTGACAACTCAGGACGCATGGTAGCATGGGCTGTCGAGCTAGATCAGTACCATATCTTGTACCGACCACGAACAACTTTAAAAGGACAGGTCCTCGCAGATTTCCTCGTCGAGTACGAACAGCTCCCTGATACTGTACAAACTATCACAATAGCTCCCTCGGCTCTTACAGTGATTTCAGACTCCTCAATCCCCCCTCTTGAGTCCACACCACCAACATGGCGACTATATGTCGATGGAGCAGTGAATGAACTTGGTGCGGGAGCCGGCATTGTCTTAATTTCTCCTTCTGGGGACATCTCCGAGACATCACTCAGATTCGATTTTTCACTATCAAATAATGAGGCTGAATACGAAGCCCTCTTGGCTGGTCTCCGTTGGGCTTCTTCCTTAGGGGTCCTCCACCTTCACGTCTACAGCGACTCTAAACTGGTTATTAGTCAGCTTACTGGAGACTATCAAGCACGCCACCCAAGCATGGCCCGTTACCTATCTGAAGCTCAGATACTTTCATCTCCCTTCCAGGCCATCACCTTCTCCTTAATCAAACGAGACGATAATGCTCATGCTGATGCCCTCGCTTACATCTCTTCACGAGTCAACTCTCCCCTCGAAAGGGCATTCCCCATCAAGTACCAAGAGGCACCCACTTTGCCTCCCCTTCCAGATCCCCCCGATGTCCCTCCTGATCCCTTTGTTGATTGGCGCACTCCCTTCATACGCTATCTCACAGCCCAGGAGCTCCCCACAGATCCTCATGAAGCACGAAAAATCCAACAGCGTGCTCAACGATATACTATGATTGGCACAACTCTATACCGACAGTCCTACTTGGGCCCACTGTGAGACCCCAAAATTTTCAATAGTAAAATTTTCTTAATTATTATTATTTTATTTTATTTATTGCACACATGGAATTTTGTTATTGGCCATAGTGTGCCATGTGGACACTTTTTGAGAAGGATGCATGAAAGTATTATGAATGCATTATAATTGAAATGCATTATTGTGTCGGCAAGTGGTGGAGT
>JAESVK010000167.1:185227-202217 GCA_017140935.1 Hamamelis virginiana
TAGCAACTATTAAGCCGAATCAGGCATCTATTTTGCTAACTCGGAGCATAACCTCATTGCCAGGTTCACGGCAAAAGCTCTTAAGGGGCATCATTTGCACGTTTCAAAAACTCTCATTTTTCCCCTTAGCAGCCCCTCCCGTATAGTAAGCAACTATTTTGTTTACTCGGAGCACCACCTCATTTCCAGGATCACGGAAAAAACTCAAGGGAACTGTTTTTCCTTGTTTACATTTCATGGCACCAACTCACTGGGGGCATCTCCACTACCCCACGGTTCTTTGTTTACGTTTCCTCCTCTACTATCTTAACCCTTACCACGTCTCACTTCGCAAGTGTCAAGACAGGGGGGCAGCATGGGAAGAAAAGGAAGAGCAAAACAAACACAAAGGAACAAAGAGAGCTAGAAACGCAAAACCACAGACAAACAACAAAAGCAAATAAGGTATCATTTCATTCCAGAATATATCATATTTCTTTATAAAAAAGAAAACGTTCCATACATGTCCAAACATAAGACAAGCAAAAGAAACAGAAGGCAAATTTCAAAAGAGCTCATCAGGAGGCCCTTGCCGTAGTCTCTTCTTCCAGACTTCCCTCCGGAAGCGTCACAGCCGCCACAGCCGCGCTTCCAGAAGGCCCGCTGGCAACCACAGCTTCAGGAGCGTCACTCTCAAACTCTTTCCCAACTTCACCAACAACTGGAGCCTCTTCGGGACCGAAAACCTTCTCAGGAACTGAGGCAGGAGCATATTCCTTAAGTTCAAGATCGACATCAGGGAGTACTGGAGTAGCTGGCTGACTAACTCCTAGGCTGTCACGGCCCTCCGCAAGACCCAAGGCGTACGCCTCATCAGATGCTTCACGAATGAACTCTTCCAGCTGAATTTGGAGTTTGTCTCGCAGAGAAACAAGCTCCCTCTTCTTTTCTTGGTCCATCCGAAGAACAAGGCTCTCTCTGTCTTTCCTCTCTCCGTCTAAAGCTTTCTTGAGCTCCTCAATAAATCCCTCATTTACGAGGAGCTCTTCTTTGAGAGGGAGCATGGACCCCTTCACCCTCTCTAACTCAATCTTCGCTGACATCACAGCACTTTGAGCCTCCTGGTACTTTTTCGAATTGTTCACTAAAAGCTCGGACAAGCTCCGATTCTTCTCTTCCAGAATCACTAAGTCTCCCTCCTTCTGCTCCAGCCTCCTCCCTAATTCGGACGCCTTCAGTATGGTCTGCAGAACGAAAGAAAAAAACCCCTATCAGAAAAGAAGACAGAACCACAAAAGAAACGGAATGAAAAATAAACTCACCAACACAACAGAAGTGTTAAAAGTAGTGAGCAGATTGCACCCCGCAATATCCTTCAACTCTCGAGCATCCCTTGGAGGGACGATTCCCCGAACTATAGCCGAGCAAACTTGGCTATCTCGAAGAGCTGAATCATCCTCAGTAACAGCTCCCCTTTGCGTAACAAAGCTGGGCCTCCAGAGCCCCGGGGCTGTAGAACGAGCAGCGGTACCTGAGGGATCTCCCCGTTGAAAAGAGGATCTCTCAGCTGGGGGCACACTGGGGGCAATGACTTTCCAAACAGGGGAGGCCCTGGGAGCAGATGACTCCCCTGGAGGACCTCTCTTCGCCACAGATATCTTTGGCTTGCTGGAGATAAACTTCTTGGCCAGCCCGCCGCGGCTTCCTTCAACAACTCTTTGTTTCTTTAAGGAGGGAGGGACTGCTGCAGAGGCCGCACGAGGACGTCGCAGCCTCAAGTGCATAGGCAATTCGGGTTTTGTTAAAACTGACTCTTCAGAGGTGGAACCCGATACTGGAATAGTTGCTGGGGTGGAAGAAATGATTTCCACTTCTTCCTTATCACTTTCTTCCTCTACATCAACTCCCTTGCTCTTCACAGGAGTGGACGAAGACGGAGCTGGTTCAGCAAGGGCAACAGTCGGAACAGGGATGGAACTGGGAACGTTGGAAAGCTTCCAGTCTCTGAGATAAGTTTCCAGCAGGAACTCCCACTCACGCCGGTTATATTTTAAAGCCTTGAAGACCCCAGCCAGCTGTGGGCCACTAAGATCATATCTGCTCTTTGCTTCCTTATCTAAAGAAATGAAGGAATATCTCAGCATGATCAAAATCAGGAAGAAAGAAAGGCACATATATATATGCAAAAATAACTTATGACTACCATCTACCTGGAGCTCCCCATCTTCTGGGGACCTGATGGAGACGTTTCGCGTCAGGAATGGGTCCGAATTCCCAATCACCGGAAAAAGCCAAGTACACCTTGTCCCATTCCTTCTCGTGAGAAGGAATGCCATGGACCAGAGCCCAGTCAGGGCGAGAGGATAGGTAGAAAATGTCGTTGCCGCCAGCCTTCTTGAAAGAATAGCAGTGAAGGATCTCCAGTAAATCCAAGTTCACCCCAGCCAGCTTATTCAAAGCCATGATGGAGCATAAAATCCGGTAAAAATTGGGGTTTATCTGGGTAGGAGCCACACGAAAATGCGCAAGGACCCTCCGGATTAGAGGGGGAAACGGGACTCGCAGACCGGCGGCAAAATAAGAAGGGCACAGGAGAATGAAATCCGGCGCTCCCAGCCTCATTGTCACCATATCCTCCTCCGTTGCCTCCCAAACAGTGACACCCTCCGGGATGTCATAATCACGGCAAAACTCTTCGACCGAAAAACCAGAAGCCATCGCCGAGAAATCTTCACAAGCAGAAGAAGAAGCGTGAAAGCTGCAAAAACCTTTGAGAACGCACTGCCGGAAAAGGTGTGGGAGAGATGATATTTAAAGGCTCTGGCTTTTCCTATTCCCTCCCCTACTTCGTTTGGGCGGGAAAAGGAAAAGGGGGGCAATGTGGGAGCCCAAATTTGCACGCCCATTTGGTTACCCAGACTTGTTCCATACAGACCGCCACGTGGCTCCTCCCCGTTCAGTCCTAACCAGGCTAAAAGCGCCACTTCCTTTTTAAGAGGAGTGATGGGCCCCACCACTCTTCGCTAGTTACTCGAGAACTAGCTCCAAAGGCGGTTAGCCCCCGTCGCATCCAGCAGGGAGACAAGAAGTCTCGTCGCCCACGTTCTCGGTCGCCTGTAAGAATGGTCATTAATGACATTAATGACCATTAATGAGCGGGGGCACCAGGTGGAGCTGCGCAGGTCCTCGAAAGACAAGGTTAACAGCTGGGAAGCCGTATCTAGAAGGCGGTCAGGAGCAGAGATGCTCCCGTGAATGCAAGAGAAGCAGCAGAACCCTCATCCCCTTCCGTCCGTAGTGAAAGATTCTTCACTAACCGACCTAAGAAGCACTCGAGATAAAGGGAACCGCCCCCATCAACCAAGGACGATGGGACCTTCTCGAGATAATGGAAGATTCCAGTGCGCCAGGGCGGTGGACCTAAATCCAAGGTAATGAACCTCCTCTGATTGGTATATATATCAAGAAGAGGAGAAGGATGAACACACCTGAACTCAGATACTAAGAGAATAGCTCCAATTCACTTTACAGTTATCAATTCAGTTCTGATTTTAATACCTTAACTAACTTGATCGTCGGAGGGTTTTTGGCAGGCCCCACACCGGGGTATCCTGAGCTCCCCAACGTGCAGACCAGCTCCACCAAAGGGAAGTAGCTCCTCGAGGCCCCTTCCTAACCTCACAAGCTACATACAGCTCAACATATAGTACAGTGTATTAGAGGGATGAATTTCGGTTTTCTTCTTTAATTTTGATAGATGTTAATTTGGTCCTTACGCGATGATAATAGATGGAGGATCTTGAATACGGATGAGAGACTTTAAATATATATTAAAATGTATAGTTTGAATTACGAGGTGTGGAAAGATGACTATTAAGTTTGGTGATGCCACACTTTAAATATATATTAAATTAATGTATAGTTTGAGTCACGAGGTGTGGAAAGATGACTATTAAGTTTGGTGATGCTATGGTAATGAAAGGGAATATGTGAATCAAATTCAAAGAAGATTTTGATGTCCAATCATAGTAGAGTTGTAAATATAATTCTATACCCATCACCTAATTAATGAAAGGGAATATGCGAATCAAATTCAAAGAAGATTTTGGAGTCCAATCATAGTAGAGTTGTCAATATAATTTTCTATTCATCCCTTGAATGCTAGCTTTTGTACGAATTTGAAATGTGAAATGGTAGGAGTTGGTGCACCTCAGATTTGTTTGGCCGGTTTTCTCCTTAAAATAATAATAATAATAATAAGTGTATGACTAAACCTGCCAAAGTAATTTAGGCGAGTAAATACCATGTCTCATAATTGGAGGTTTTGCGATCAAATCTTAACATCTTGAGTACTATTGTAATGGCGAGATCTGCGGGTGATTTCATCTTGAGTACTATGTTGACATTATGAGCTCATCAATGACATTATAATTAGCAAGGTTAACCGTGGCGGGTCCCCTGATCGATTAGTATTTAATTTGTTAAAAAAATTCAAGTTCGGTGGATAAATTTCCAATCCACCGACTCTCTTTTTGTCCTTCTCTTATGGCCTGTTTGTTACGAGGGAAAAGTAGGAGAAGGGAAAGAGGAGGAGGGAAAAGTGGAGGGAAGAGAGATTTGAGATATGTTTTAGTAAATGCATTTACTAAAATTATATATTATCTCTAGATGTTTTATTATTTTTATTTTTATTTTTTGATTTTACAGTTGGTCTACATATTTTTTTTCTATGTTTATAAGCATTGCCACGATATAATCCTTATTTTTAGTTTTCGTGAAAATACACAAAAAATGACTTTTTGATGTTTTCACATTTTCTTAAAAACTGAATTCATTTTCTTGAAAATAGTTTTCATTTTTTACAAGTAAACGCATTTTTTAGGCCGTTTTATGTTTTTATTGAAAATGAAAATTGCGAAAAATTTTCACGAAGTAAACATGCCCTTACTATCTAGTTTTTGGAAAATTACAGTTAAATTCCTCGACCATCACTGATCTATACTTAATTTATATTTTTAATAGTTTTAATTGTAACACATTAGTTTTCTATAGATTTAATTTGTGATACTTTGCATAATTCTGATCTGGATCTTCTGCCAGGGTACTTTAACGCTTGGGAATTCTCTTGGATTTTCATACTATGATGACACCTCAAAAACAGATGAGATCTAGCGGCTGAGATTCATTCAGCTCTCAAAACGATACAATCAGGCGCGTTTAATAGGGCAGCTGATGTAACACCATTCCATCTTCGTCTTCACCGTCTTCTTCCATCTTCCGTTCTGTCATGCTAAAAAAAAAAACCAGTTAGAAGCCTAATCTTCTTCAACCCCTCTCTGATCTCTCTTCCCCTGCTTCTTCTATCTTGTACTCTTCTATCTACACATTTATGTACCCTTTTTTGTCTCTCTTCAAAACCTAAGACGGACCCATAGTATAATGCAATGGGTATTATTGCTAATCAATTCAAGAATACTTTTATCATATGGTTGTGTGAAATACCTAAATTTGCTTCTAAGAAAAGAAAAGAAAAACCCTAAATTTGCAGAGCTGATCAACCCAGCTTCATAACATCACATGGTACATCCAACAATAAAAAATAAACTCCCAAACTTCGAATAAATATACTGAAAGAGAGAAATGGAAGTGATTTTGAAGAATGAGTTTTGATTCGAGTCCTACCTGATGAATGAAGATACCTAGGTTGAGTTAGAAAGGAATCAGGAAGGGAATAAATCAGAGCTTAGATCAATAGAAAGAGAGGGATTGAATCAGAGCGTAGAGAGAGATGACTATCTGATTTACGAATGGATTTTTTCTTTTTAATTTTCTAGGTTTCCTGTGTCATTTTCATTAGAAGGGTGCAGTGGGCAAGAGATTGAAACTTTAAAGTCGACTGATGCCGAGAGTTTAAAAAAATGAAAAAGAAAAAAAGAAGATGTTAACGGCGTCACAACTGTTTGTCGGTCACAACTGCAGGAATGCCATTTTGAATGCTGCCTGAATCTCAGCCTCTAGATTTCTACCTTTTTGAGGTGTCATCAGCCCATAAAAATCCAAGTGAACCCAAGTGTTAAAGTAGCCTAGCAGAGGATCCGGATTGCAATACTTCATTTGCACACTGACCAACCACACATGCTTTCCTCATAAAGTCTTAGGTAGCTAAAGATGAAAGGCTCTTCCTTGCTAACTCCCATTGCCAAGAGGTAATGTTTCTCCTATCTACTCATCCCTTTCTGTATGTTTCTTTGATCATCTTGATTCTTGACGAATTAACCAAGAAAAAAGCTCAAAATATTCGTATCCTTTGATATAATATTATATACACAAAAATAATCCTATCAGCATATACTTACATAACGAAGTTAATAGATACATGTGGGATGGATATACTGTCCGTTGGATTAGATATTATACTTATGCATGTCATGTATGTCTAATATCACAATGATCCAAGAGTAAGTTTCTCGAAAATGTCAGTAACAAGTTTCAGCAGTACGTCATAATTTTTCAAAAATTTCGAGATTCATGATATCTATGAAAAGAATATTTAATTCAACAATGAATTTTTCAAAATAAGTATCCCACAATTATCTATCAGTTTCATGCTTATAAGATCGGGACTGATTTGCATGTTACAAGGCATGGTGGCCTTGATAACCGGCGGAGCCAGTGGCATCGGCGAGAGCAACGCAAGGCTGTTTATCAAACACGGCGCCAAGGTAGTTGAAGTGGGAAAAAACGGTCGACCGATCTTGGCGATAACACGTGGATTAACTTCTACCCAATCTCCGTCGACAGTATAATTTTCAAGTGCTAAAAGTGATAACCGACCTGTTTTCACCTACCCGAACTCTTCTCACCTGCCTTACTATGAGCATACAAGGCCAGCTATAAAAAGCATACTCATTATGCTAAACGGCTTCTGCGACCTGCGGATTCTGGGCCCTGACACCTGATATCAGACAGTGACAGCCCATCATGATCTGAAGAAACGGTTACATAAATATCCTAAAAGGATATTTCCGATCTTACCCCGTACGGACATCAAATATTACTATAAGCAATGACCCTATAAAAAGGTGAAGGTCACATCTGATACGAGGTACGCACAAAAAACCTACCCTACCATAAAGCATTCTCTTTGTTTTTCTCAAAGTACTGACTTAATCGTCGGAGCTTTATAGGTGGAGCACCACACCGGTGCAAGATTCCAGAAATACGTCACTCCGATCCCTGATATGAGCATATTTTAAATAAACCACTTTTCGACTTCATCAGTTTAGCGCCCACCATGGGGCCGATAGCATTGATCTTTCGATGCCTTTTCATCCGACTTCAACCATGGTAATCACTCGATCGGGGGTTCTGAGCAATGACGATCTCAACGTCCCAAATGCGGCGAACACTCAGTCCGTTTTGCCTCAAATCAGCAACCCGTCTCTCGAAGATGGACATGAGACATCGGCAAGACCACCCTCGACAAACAAAGAGCCCTACCAACACCATGAACCCCAGATACTACCACCTGCTCGATACGAAATAGGGTCTTCCTCAAACGACCCTTACCAGCTCCAATTCCTCAACATGCAAAAACAAATGGAGAGTATGACCCTCATCATTCAAACCCTAACTCGCCAACAAGAAATGCTCCTGTCACACGAGGCTCACAACCACTCTCCTCAAAACCAACCATCGATTCCCACTATTCCTCAACAAACCAGAGGACAGGAGACGGCATGGTAACCACCACCCCTGAGGAGAGTAGCCGTAGAGAGTAGACGATCGGCTCCACGTGAAGATAGGAGCAGACGTCCGGAGGAAGAATGAAGCAGTTCTGAGATCGGATCAAGGAGACGACCAACGAATCTTGAACGACCCCGACATTTCAGCAAACGTGAGGATGGAGGTTCTCAGGGAACAAGGGGAGGGTCAGCATTGAGGCGCCGTCACCAAGAAGCTACCCAGTTCACTCCGTACCCTAGGAGGGACGAGCAAGCAAGGGAAAACCGACCCGAGCAAAGGGAATTTGACCAATCCTCCCCATTCATCTCCAGGGTTCTCCGTGAACCCTTACCCGACAAGTTTAAACTGCCTGTCATCAATCCCTACGATGGGACTTCCGACGCGAGAGAACACGTTTTAACCTTTAAATACCATATGTACCTCAGAGGAATCGCTGACCCAATCATGTGTCGAGCCTTCCCGATGACTTTGAAGGGACCAGCCCGAACCTGGTTCCAAAGACTGGCTCCGAACTCGATCAGTACATTCCAGAGCCTGAGCTCGGCATTCACGGCCCATTTCGTAAGCAGCAACCGACCTAAGCGACCCACAACCCAGCTCCTGAATCTAGAGCAAGAAAATGAGGAGAACCTGAAATTATACATACGGCGGTTTAGCTCGGCTCTTCTCGAGGTAGATGACATAAACGAGGGAATGGCGATCGCCGCCATGATAAAAGGTCTCAGGGCCAAAAGCCTAAGGATCTCATTCGCGAAAAAAGAGCCAAAAACTGTGACCGAGCTCCTAGAGAGAGCAAGGAAATACGTCGGGGTTGATGATGTTTTTGATTATGAGTAAAAGAACAGTGACTTGGCGCCAAGAGGAAGGACAGGGATCCCGAAGAAAAGAAAATACCAGACAAAAAACAAAAGGTTGAGACGACCGACCAACGGCGTTCCCCACCAAGAAGATTTACATCCTTCACTCCATTGCAGTTACCAATCAACTCAGTCCTAAGTCAGGTCGGAACACAGCCATACGTGAAGTGGCCTCAACTTTTGAGGGTCCGACCCAAAGAAGAGAGATAAGAATAAGTGGTGCGCTTTTCACAGGGATCATGGCCACTTTACAAAAGAGTGCTTCGATCTGAAAAACGAAATCGAAAGCGTCATCAAGAGGGGGTTCCTGAAGGGGTTCATAGATCAATCAAAGGCTGAAAACATTCAGCAACAAGGTCCCGATCAGAGGGCTAGGCAACCCGACCAGAGACAGATGATTGCGGGTGTGATAGACACTATTCATGGGGGTTTCACCTATGCTGGCGAAAGCAGGTCGGCGAGGAAAGCATACGCGAGATCGACAAATTCTTCAGTTTTGGACCAGGTATACAATCTCTCTCATTAAAGGCCGAACAGATACGGCCTCTTAACTTTCTCTGAAGAGGATTTGAAAGGAGTTCACTTACCGCATGATGACCCTTAGTCATTAAGGCGATCATAGCAAACTATGAGGTAAGCAAAATCTTGGTCGACATAGGAAGCTCGGCCGACATTCTGTTCATCACCGCATACGAGAGAATGGGAAGAAAGGTTACCAACCTCTTACCAATTAACACCCCTTTGGTCGGATTCAATGGGTCGACCTTGCAACCAGTGGGATGGGCATACTTGCCAATTGCGATAGGCGACCAGCCCGTCCAAGCAACTCGGGACGCAACATTCATGGTCGTCGATTACCCATCAGCGTTCAACGTAATCATCGGCCGACCAACCTTGAATGATTTTGGTGCGGCTGCCTCAACCCTCCATCTCAGTGTCAAATTCCCGACTTCCCATGGGACTGGTACGGTCAAAGGAGATTAAGCCTTAGCCCGTTCATGTTTTAACATCTCACTTGATAGCTGGGATGAACAGCCGAACAAAAGGATTCACCGGACCCAAAGCTATCAAATATCATCGACCCTGCCGACCAAAAATCTGACAAACATTTATAGTAATCAAAGCAGGGAGAGTCCGGGATGGATGATGATCTTCGAGACGAAAACAGTTCCAGGACGACCCCATTGGAGGGACTCATCGAATTTCAAGTTCATCCCACTGATCCAAACAAAACTGCAAAAATCGGATCCGAGCTCTCAACTCAAATGAAGACCGATCTAATAGATTTCCTCAGGAAGAACTGGGACATATTCGCTTGGGGGAACGAGGACATGCCCGGGATTGATCCCGATGTTGCTGTTCATAAACTCCTTGTGGACCCGACCTACAAGCCTGTTCGGTAGAAGAAGAGAGTCACTTCAGAAGAGAAGGCCAAAGCAATCCAAGAGGAGGTACAAAAGCTTCTCAAAGCTAGTTTTATACGGGAAGTTTTTCACCCCGATTGGCTTTCCAACTGTGTCGTATTCAAGAAAAAGACCGGAAAATGAAGGGTATGCATCGACTTCATCGATCTCAACAAAGCCTGCCCAAAAGACAGTTTTCCGCTTCCACGCATCGACCAAATGGTGGATGCCACGACTGGTCATGAACTCCTCAGTTTTATGGACTCCTACTCAAGCTACAACCAGATCATGATGCACTCTTCCAACCAGGAAAAGACAGTTTTCATAACAACAATCGACATGTTTTGTTTTCTACGGATGCCTTTTGGACTCATAAATACAGGATCAACGTACCAACGAACTGTCACACGAATGTTTGGTTTGTTCTTAGGATCAACCATGGAGGTCTATATTGATGACATGCTGGTCAAGAGTTTGAAGGCCACCGATCACATCGAAAACTTGGACGAAGCTTTCAAGATAATGCAAAATTCAGGATGCGTCTCAACCCGACAAAGTGTTCCTTCGGGGTAACATCTGGTAAATTTCTGGGTTTTCTTGTGACAGACCGGGGGATTGAAGCTAACCCCGATCAGATCAAAGCATTGCTCGAAATGGAATCTCCAACGAGTATCAAGGAAATCCAAAGGCTTACTGGTCGGATGGCCGCACTGAATAGGTTCATCTCCAAATCTTCAGAAAAGGGATCACACTTTTTTAAAGTCCTCAAGGGGAATAAAAAGTTTCAATGGACTCGAGAAGCCGAGGAGGCCTTTCAACAACTAAAGGTTTACCTTGGGTCACCCCCACTCCTTTCAAAACTCATCCAAAATGAAGTCCTTTTTCTCTATCTTGGTGTTTCCCCAACCGCGGTCAGTTCGGTACTCATCCGAGAAGACAAAGGAGTCCAAATGCCGATCTACTATATCAGCAAAGCGTTGGTTGGTGCTGAAATAAGGTACCCCTATCTCGAAAAATTGGCATTTTCTGTTGTCACCTCTGCTAGAAAATTAAGACAATATTTCCAAGCTCATCCAATTGTTGTGTTGACCGATCAACCTTTGAGACATATCCTATATCGACTAGATTCGTCAGGGAGAATGGTACGATGGGCAGTCGAATTGGGTGAATTTGACATAGACTACCGACCTTGACTGGCTATTAAAGGCCAAGCACTTGCCTATTTCGTTGTAGAATTCACACCCGAGGCTAAAGACGAGACCTCGATAATCCCGACCTCATCATCATCCGAAACGACAAATTATCTTCCACTTTACCAATCCTGGCATCTTTTCGTTGATGGATCCTCCAATTCCAAGGGATCGGGAGCCGGAATTGTATTTATCTCACCCGAGGAGGAAAAGGTCGAACTAGCTTTGCTGCTTTGTTTTAAAGCCACCAATAACGAAGCAGAGTACGAGGCATTGTTGGCTGGATTGTAGATGGCTGCCGACCTTCTAATTCAACATGTACATGTATTCAGCGATTCCCAGCTGGTGGTAAATCATATCAATGGGATCTACCTTGCCAAAGAACCAACAATGCAAAAGTATCTAGATAAAGCAAAAGAAGCCTTCAGCAAGTTTACGTCAGCCTCCATCAGCCGAGTTCCAAGAGAGGAGAACTGTCACGCCGACGCATTGGCCAACCTAGCCTCAGCTGTCCAGACCGATCTGCAAAGATCAATAGTTGTCAAGCTTGCCGAGCGTCCTCTGATCGACGACCATGAGACACAAATCTTTACCATAAATGCCGATCCAACTTGGATCGATCCGATCAAAGAGTTTATCAGGACGGGAATCCTCCCGGTAGATTGGGCAGAGGCCCGTTGAGTTAAAAGTCGAGCTGCCCGATATTGTATCATTAACGGTAACCTCTATCGACGATCATTCTACGGACCTTGCCTCCTATGCGTTCTCCCTGATGAAGCCAACTACGTTTTGCGTGAAATTCACGAAGGAATCTGCGGTAACCATGCGGGAGCACGATCGCTATCAAAGAAAGCAATTCGGTTGGGTTACTACTGGCCTCATATGGAGAATGATGCAGTAGCTTTGGTCCGACAATGCGATAAATGTCAAAGGTTCGCCCCGATCCCGCATTAACCTCCTAACTTCCTTACCCCGATCTCAAGTCCTTGGCCGTTCGCACAGTGGGGAATTGATATTGTTGGCCCCCTCCCGAACGCAAGAGATCAAAAGAAATTCCTGATAGTGGTGGTCGATTACTTCACTAAATGGGAGGAAGCCCAACCTGTGGCTCGTATAACCGAAAGTAGCATAAGAAGCTTCATATGGGAAAACATCATCTGCAGGTTCGGAATACCTCGCATCCTGATCGCAGACAACGGAACTCAATTCAATAATACCGGACTGCAAAAGTTATGTAACAATCTTGGCATTCAAAATAACTTTTCCTCACCAGGCCACCCACAAGCCAATGGACAGGTCGAGGTAACCAATCGGACAATCATCCACTCCTTTGAAAAAAGACCGGAAAAGACCAAAGGTTTATGGGTGGATGATCTCCCATCAGTTCTATGGGCATATCACACCACGAGTCGAGTTTCCACCGAAGAAACCCCCTTCTCCCTTACCTACGGAACCGAAGCAGTCATTCCCGTTGAGATCGGTATTCCCTCTTACCGAATCGAGACTTTCAATGCTGAGGAAAATGATCGCGAACTTTGTTATAATCTAGACATGTTAGAAGAGAAACGAGAAGCAACCCGACTCAGAATCGCCTCCTATAAACATAACATGGCTCGGGCATACAATAAGAACGTGAAAGTTAGGCATTTTCGACCCGGCGACCTCGTTCTTAAAAAAGTTCTCAATCCTAGCAAGCTAAAACCCAACTGGGAAGGGCCATACAAAGTTCGGCACTACAATAGGATCGACACTTACTGGATTACCGACCTTCAAGGAAAATTACTTAAGCATCCCTAGAATGCCGCACATCTCAAGAAGTACTACCAGTAGGGGACTCATCCTCCCGAACTATATTACTCGGACGTAGCCAACTTCGCGTTGCTACCCGATCTTTCTCACTTGTTTGGATTTCTTATGTATGTTTCTTCTCTTTTTTATATATACAAATATCTTTGTTTTCTATCTCGCACTTTTTTTTTTACTTGCTATTAATTGCCACTTTTTTAGACATATTTTAAACTGTTATTTCTTGGCCAGATTATCATAATACTTCCCGATCTTTTTACCTTGTATAAATGATAGAATTTTTTGCCTTATTAATTGATTGTTCACTTTTTAATTCTATATGCATTCAACATAAAAAGTCCCGAACCAAACTCGGGCCAGCAAATAAATAATTGTTTGTTCACTGATCAATGAGATTGATCGGGGGCATAAACGTCTCAACGTTACCCCCAGGTACTACGGTATCCACCACAGTTAACTAAATGATCTCAATATAGTTCGGTGTACGATAGTTAAATCAATCCTACTACCGTAACCCCGAACTGGGGGCATCTACGAGAAAGATCGATGAATGTTATCCACAAAAGTTCAAAGCTACACAAATCAAATGACTTGTTCAAAAAACAAAAAGCATCCATTTCATTCAAGAAAAGTTCATACATCTTTGATAAAAAAAAAAAAAAAAAAAAAAAAGAGTACATCCATCAATCATCAACATGAATCATTTGGTCCTTAGAAGTCGGGGTATCAGATCGCTCATTCAGAAGAGAAGGATCGGCAGGAGCTTGAGAGATCGGCATATTCTGGCCAGTGCCCTCACGATCACTGATCGTTGCTTCACCATCATCTTGGGCCGGGGGATCGGCAAGAGCTTTGGCCACTTCTCGTTGCCTCTTGATCTCCTCCAACCTGACCATTAAAAGATCAGCCTCTGGCATAAGTTGGGCAATAAAGTCCTTGGCCATATTAAAACCCTTAGCAAGAAAAGGGCTGGCCATCTTGACCACAAGACTCCTCAGCTCCGGAAAAGATCGGTAATCTTCAACCGCCTTCTCAGCAATTTGTGTATCGGCTTCCTTTGCTCTCCGAAGATCGGCTTCAAAAGCTTCGACTTTTTTATTGAATTCCTCTTCCCGATCCTTGAGCTTTATTTTCTCGTGCTCCAGCAAAGTCTTGAGACCCCAAACCTCTTCAGTCGATTGTTCGATCTGCTCCTTCAATTTTCTATTTATCACCTCCGTGTTGCCCTTGGCACGCCTGGCCTCCCGAGCTGCACGAAGGGAGTGAAGCCTGAGAAACGCGCTCTAAAAAAAATATAAATAAATAAATAAATCTTGAAAGAAGATCGGGGAAACTGCAAGATTATGAAGACCGAACTAAAAATTACCTTGATGGCAGAGTGAGCAAGCTGCTCGGAGATGTCATTGGGTGTCATCTTGCTTAGGGTTTCTTGGTTGACCGGACCCAAGAGGCCCTCGAAAGCTTTCAAACTCAAAGTCGGGCTGCTCATGAATGAGCTCCCAACTGTGAGACCCGAAAGAGTCAAAGGAGCCCCTAAACCAGCGCTGAACCACTCTCCAGTTGGGGCACGTGTGGGGCGGACCCCCAAACCCGAACCATCGCCAGAGCCGGCCCCGACCTGTGAAACAACCGGCACACCGGTAGGAATTTCCTCGGCCGGACGTTTCTTCTTTCGAGCCTGTTGTACGGAGGTCCGAGCAACGGTAACAGGGGTTGAAGAAGACCCAGGAGGGACCGCTGCCCCGGCCAGAACCTCATCTTCGTCAATATCCATGGCTGCCGAAAAAGATAACCCGATCAAATATATATATATACTGGAAATAAGATCGAGATACCTCTTTTTTTCCTTCTGTTCTTTTGTCTACTTTTTCGGTCTTCGATCTCTTTCAAAATTCGGACCTCGCTCTCCCGATCAGATGGTCTTATAACAAATCTCCGGTACTGTTGAAGGAGAGGTTCTATCGGGCGACCATTCGTCGTAAGACTTCTAAAGAGTCGAGGTACGAGATCGGTAGGACGAACCGCAAACTGATAATCCAGGAAAAAGGGTTTCCAAACCCTATCGTCCCGAAGACCATTGAACCCCCGCTCTTCTCTCCACAAACGGTTGATCCGACCAATGGTATGATTGGGCAGAACAGGGCAACGAGTGATCTTGTCAACTGCAAAGCGGGAAACTGTTAGATAAACATGGAGGTATATATAAAAGCAAAATAAAGAAAACAACTAAAACTATCCCGATCTCATCTACATGGTTCGGACCTCCATTCCCTTGGAATAGGGAAGACATGCTCCTCGTCGGCCCCAAACTCCCATCCCGGGCCACTAACGAAGAAGTAACTATTCTTCCACCTTTTTATGGAAGAGGGAAGATCACCGATCCCTAGCTTCTTGTTTCGGTTGCTCAAGTACCACCATCCAGGAACACATGCACCTCGACTCGTAGAAGTTCAATTCCCATCCAAGCGATCTCCACAACACCGTGAACCCAAGGAGTACTCTCCATGAGTTCGGCGTGAGCATCACTAGGGTTACCCCGAGCCTAAGAAGAACCTCTCTGATGAAGGGTTGGAGAGGAAACCTAAGACCGATCTTAAAAGTCTCTTCGTAGAAGCAGACTTCACCCGGCAGAGCATTGGTGGCGCGGATCTCTGGTCCCGAGATTCGAATACTGACAGAGTTCGGTATATTATAAAGACTCATAATCTCAAACTCTCTTTCCTCTCCTAGAAGGTTAATATGAACGAACGTGTATTGAGCTTGGGGAAGTGAATCCTCGACCTCTTGGTTTTGAGAAGGGTTAGGAGGGACGGCTCTAATCGGAGGAACTTCTATGGTTTTGAACCTTGATCCCGACGTACTGGCTCCGGAGCCATAACGATTTTCTGATCTAGGCCGGTCCAAAGAAGGATCCCGACCCGACATGATTACGCTACTGTTTGGTTGAAAAGAAAACTCACCGGTAAATTCAAGAAAATACGCCGGCAAGTTCAAGAAAACACGCCGGAAAACTCAAAAACAGCAGTCCTAAATTCTAGAAAAACCAAATGATGACCCAAGAAACGGAAAATAAACCAGAAAAATATATATGATGAAAGAAAGGGTGTGAAAGTACCTTATAAACGGAAGAGAAGATTGAAAAATGGAAAGATCAAAGCGAGAAGGGGGCTGGATTCACGAAAAAGTCCGGCACGGCTCTCTCAGTGCTCCGGCAGCAATTCGAACAAGAGAAGATGAAATGAGGGGGGAAAAAACCCTAAACCTCTCTTTTTATAAACCTACCCGACAAACTATTGATGAGATCGCGACACGTGGCGTCTATTAAAGATGACGATTGAGGCAATCGAGAAGTGTAAATAGTGGAGGCTGCAAACCGTCACCTCGATCACAATTCCCAAGAAACGGCTGGAGGCTGCAAACTGTCACCTCGATCACGACTCCCGAGCGATGGCTGACGCCTCGAAAAACGAAGCGACGATCAAATCATGAGCTCTCCACATCCACGCTTGAGAAAATCGAAGTTAGACATCCCGATCACCGATCTTTTGATTAACAAGCTTTGATTCTCGGACAAACGCTGCAATTATGTTGGGTCACTCGATCAATGCTGAAAATCTTGAAACTTCCTTGATCGATCAAACTCTTCAAAAAAAAGTAGCACCGATCTTCTTTGTCTCAGTAAGACAGCTTTCCGATCTATCAAACCCATTTCACCAATCCTATGTACTTGTGAAAATTCGTCTATTTTGAAAATTCACAAGTAGGGGGCATATGAAGTGGGAAAAAACGGTCGACTGATCTTGGCGATGACATGTTGTGAGACCCCAAAATTTTGAATAGTAAATTTTCTAATAGTAAATTTTCAATAGTAAATTTTCTTAATTATTATTATTTTATTTTATTTATTGCACACTTGGCATTTTGCGATTGGGCAATGAAATGTGCCATGTGGTCATCAATTAAGAAGGGTGCATGAGAATTTATGTACACCCAAGGGTGTACATAAATT
>JAESVK010000167.1:217217-239531 GCA_017140935.1 Hamamelis virginiana
TGTGGCATTTCCGCATAGGGGTAACCCTGTGTGGGGTGTTACACATGTGGATTAACTTCTACTCAATCTCCGTCGACAGTATAATTTTCAAGTGCTAAAAGTGATACCCGACCTGTTTTCACCTACCCGAACTCTTCTCACCCGCCTTACTATGAGCATACAAGGTCAGCTGTAAAGAGGATACTCATTATGCTAAACGGCTTCTGTGACCTGCGGATTCTGGGCACTAACACCTGATATCAGACAGTGATAGCCCATCATGATCTGAAGAAACGTCTACATAACTATCTTAAAAGGATATTTCCGATCTTACCCCGTACGGACATCAAATATTACTATAAGCAATGACCCTATAAAAAGGTGATGGTCACATCTAATACGAGGTACGCACAAAAAACCTACCCTACCATAAAGCATTCTCTTTGCTTTTCTCAAAGTACTGACTTAATCGTTGGAGCTTTATAGGTGGAGCACCACACCGGTGCAAGATTCCAGAAATACGTCATTCCGATCCCTGATCTGAGGATATTTTACCTAAACCACTTTTCGACTTCATCAGTAGTGATTGCTGGTATCCAAGACGATCTTGCTCACTCCCTTTGCAACGACGTTGGCTCTAACGAACCCATTTCCTTTGTCCATTGCTATATTACTAATGAATCTGATGTCAAAACGGCTATCAACGCCGCCGTCTCAAATCACGGCAAACTCGACATACTATTCAGCAATGCAGTCATCATTGGCAACCTGCAGAATCCCAGCATTTTTGCAGTCAATTACGAAGAGTACAAGAGGGTTTTTGATGTGAATGTGTTTGGTGCATTCTTGGCAGCCAAACACGCTGCCAGAGTGATGGTTCCGGCAAAGAAAGGCAGCATTGTCTTCACTGCAAGCTCTACTTCAGTTTCTGCCGGTGAAACCCCGCATATTTACACGGTATCGAAGCATGGCATAGTGGGTCTGATGAAGAATTTGTGCGTGGAGTTGGGGAGTTATGGGATCAGAGTGAATTGCGTATCTCCATTTTGTGTAGCAACTCCTTTGGCAGTGCGAGAATTTGGAATGGAGAAGGAGAAGTTAGAGGAATTGGTTTCTGAGTCGGTAAATTTAAAAGGGGTGGTTTTGGAAGCTAATGATGTAGCAGAGGCAGCTCTGTATTTGGGAAGTGATGAGTCTAAGTATGTAAGTGGGCTAAACCTTGTGATGGATGGGGGTTATAGCACAACAAATAAGGCTTTTGGGCAGAACTTGTTAAATTTGTTTTCTTGAAAAATATCAGTTTTATGATGGTCCTATCTAGTAATGTTCTAAATAGGTTGATAATTTATGTATAATTTGTGTTGGAAAATAGACTGCATGAGAGCAACTCTAATGGTAGGTTCAAAAGTAGATTCAGATTTATTTTTTGACTCCAGTTCCAAAAATTCTTGCTCCAATTGTGAGTTTAAAAGTGGATTTAAAATATATAAATTAGATCTAAATGTTGATTCAAATTTGAATTTAAATTTATCTGGATTCATATTTTTTCTAGACTCATAAAAGTGCCTAGAAATTTGTACTTTATTTGGGATAAGAGAGAGATAGAGAGAAGCTAGAGCAAAAAAATCGATCCACCACCATTAGAGTACTTGGATCCAAATGGTTATATATTTGACCATAGCAAATTCAAAAAATGGATCTAATAAGTAAAAAATAAAAAATCCAACCATTGGAGTTGCTGCAATGGTGGTAGCATATATAAGTGGAAATGAGATGAGTTTATTTTTATTTTATTTTTGCCAAATGATAAAAGTTATCTATATCTTCAAATTCACAATGTTAACAAATGAGTATCTCAATCTGTCTCCTAAAGGCGATGATACATGTCACTTAGAATACAAAGCCATCGACGATTACATTTGTGACACTGAACACTCCTGATGAAGATAATAGGATTACAATTGTAAAACGAAATGCTAAAGTTACTGAATAAATTAATTGACCTGCTTTATTTATTGGCTAACGTGTCGATGATATATAAAAAGGTAATTAACAAAAATGTCAACTTCTTTTACATGTATCTATCTATTATATAAAGAGCAGTACTCTGATGTGGCAGTCCTAAAATTCTTTCACTCTTTCATTCTCTTCTCTACTTAATTCATTCTCCTTTTTCATTCTTATTAGTTTTGGTCCTATATCAAAATGATATGGCATTATATCATTCGTCCAACTAATTAATTGAAGTTTAAATTTTCAAGATTTTTTATTGAAGTGAGTTCCATTTAAGTTTCCTCTCTCTTTCTATCTCATCTACTTTTCTCCTCTCTCTTCTTAGTTGTTTTTATTTCTTATTTAAAATATTGATTCGAGCTTACCTTTTACTCCGTACTTTCTTTATGTTATTTAATTTTTTTTTTGTTTTTTTAATAATACATCCAAATTAATTTTCTTCAATTTTTTAAACATTTTTACTCATTCTCATGCATTAAAATATATATTGTAACCCTATAAATTTAATTACGATCAAACGTCCAAAATCATATCAAAATATATTTTATACAATTATAATTAATTAAATAAAATTTTATTGATTGATTCCGCATATTTCCTTGATTTGCGCTCTTATATATATATATATATATATATATATATATATATATATATATATATAGAGCAGTTTGCTAGGCTCATGTGGTTGTCTCTCCTTAATTCTCTCACTTTCTTAATTTTCATTGGTTGATTTCTCTCTCTCCAAGCAGATAACCTCCTCTCTCTCTCTCAATTGGTTTTTAATTTATATTAAGATAAGATTTCAATTTTGAATTTAGATAAACCTCCTTCTCTCTCTCCCTCCAGCTTCTCTCATTTTCTTCATTCTCATTGGTTGATTTTATTTTATTTAATTTTATAAAAATCTCATATTATAAGATAAGAATTGAATAACCTCCTCTCTCTTTCTCTCAATTGGTTTTAATTTAAATTAAGATAAGATTTCAATTTTGAATTTACATATTTATTTTATAAGAATAATTAATAGGTGAAGGCCCCTCCTCTCTCTCTCTCTCTCTCTCTCTCTCTCTCTCTCTCCACGCCTTCTCTATCTCTCTCCAACAGCCCCATGTCTCCTCTCACCACTACTGCTGCTCCTTCCAAGGACAAGGTATCTTCTTCTTTTTTTTCCATCTTTTTCTTCTTCTTCTTATTTTTCTCTCTCTATATAATAAGATATATATATTTTGTTTCTATTTTTTACAGAATTGCACTGTATTTCTATTTCTTTTTCTCTCTCTCCACAGTTTCACGCTACTGCTGCTGCTTCCAAGGACCAGGTATCTTCTTCTTTTTCTCAATCTTTTTCTTTTTCTTCTTATTTCTCTCTCTTTATATAATAACATTTACGCTAAGCTTCACATATTACTTCACATATTACTTCATCACATTAATTGATTTTATTCTATGCTCAAGTGGTGGCATGGGTTGCCAAATTGTTGTACAGGTGATCCTCCTTCTTTTGTCTTCAATTTCACACTAGCAGTTGACTTGCTTTGCTTTCCCACCTCTTCAATTTTATTACTTTACACTTGACATGGATACAAAAGTAGTATTAAACCAAACTTGCTTTTCATGAATTTGCTTTTAATGGCTTTGCCATGCATCACGTGGGGATTTTTTCTTTTTTTTTTCATGTGACTTTCTGCCAATTTGTGAAAAAATTTGCTAAGCCTTAAGGAAAGTGATATATTTGTTGTCCCTTTATCTTTAATTAGTACATCTTTCCAGTGGTTGGTTAGGATAATTTTGTAAGAATCAATACATGGAAGCATAAGTTATAAAAATAAAAATAAAAGAAATATATTTTTTAAAAAAAATGCTTCTCATGAATTTGCTTTTAATGGCTTTGCCATGCATCACGTGGGGATTTTTTTTTTTTTCATGATGACTTTCTGCCAATTTGTGAAAAAATTTGCTAAGCCTTAAGAAAAGTGATATATTTGTTGTCCCTTTATCTTTAATTAGTACATCTGTCCAGTGCAATTCTAGAAAGCCAAACAATGATGTTTATTTAAGAGCACATATCATGGAATTGATGCATGGAAGTACGTGGTTGGTTAGGATAATTTTGTAAGAATCAATTCATGGAAGCATAACTTATAAGAATAAAAAGAAAAGAAATATATTTAAAAAAAAAGGTATGCACTTGGAAACCGGCTAGCTGTTAGAAAGTGATCATTCCATGCTTCTCAGACTATAACATCAAAGATTATTCCAGACATGCCATATATAAACGAGTGCTTATTTAGATACCAACTGGGCAACTACGTACATACATCACAAGTATATCTTCAATCATCATGAGCACTATATATTATGTATTAATGCACTTTAGAGGTGATCTTTTTAATAATTCATCACAAGTATATCTTCAATCATCATGCCATATATAAACGAGTACATGTTTCTTTTCATGTTTGCTTTTTACTGTGCAAATTAATTTAATGTTCATAATTTTATTTGTGATTGCCACGCATCGCGCAGGCCGCGCATCGCGCGAGTCAATACTAGTATATATATATATGAGACAAGTTCCCCTTACACCCTATTTTGACACCTATGTTTACCCCCGTTTTCAAATACCATTGTAGATCGAATATTTTGAGAAACCGACCGTTATATTAGATACTTATCTTATGGTTGTCATGTATGAAAAAAATTGGAGTGATCCAACGGTTAGTTTTTGAAAATATCATTTTGAAGAACTATTTTTTTTTTTATTAATTAAAAGCAAAACAATTTTTTATAGTGACATTTCTTAAAATCTAACCGTTGGATCACTATGATTTTTGATATACATGATATATATAAGATAGGTATTGAATCCAACGGTCAGCTTGTAAAAATATCTATCATAAATAGTGTTTTGAAAATGAGGTGTAAACATAGGTGTCAAAATAGGGTGTAAGGGGAACTTGACCCTATATATAAATATATATATATTTGAATTTATAGAATGAAGTAATTATCGGTCAGCTCTGGATGTTTTGGGCTGCATTATTACATATGTAGAACATTTTAGTGGCTTTTGAAGTCATTAATTACTTTTTTGTTTGTTAAATTTTTTTTTTTGAAGTCATTAATTACTTAAAGAATATGAAGAATGATTATTTGAAAACCTTTTGATACGAGTAAAGCTTATCACAAGGTTGAATGAACATTTCTTGAACAGATAATCCTAAAAGATGAGCTTAGAGGCAAAATGGTTCTCTTTAATTATGAGCTTACTCGTTTGAAAAAATAAAAAAAAAAAAGTAAAAAATTTATGAACTTACTCAGTGCTTGTTTAGATAAAAATAAAGCATAAGCACCAAAATTTATGAGTTCTAAATTTTGCCTCCTTAAACTATAGGTCATTTTCACGTTCGACTCCTGTGATTTCAATTACATCAATGTGCCTCTTGAACTATTAACAGTTTTCAAATTACTCCATTCTGTGAGTTTTTTTTTTTTTTTTTTTTTTTTTTGCTTATTCTTCTAAAAAATGGCGTTATACTTGTTATTTTCTTATGTAGTATTTATCCTGGATTGCTAATGGGTCTATAGGCAAATCGGTGAAATTTCATGATTTTTCTCAATATATTTTATTTATTGTGAATTTTACTTACTATATGGAGAAAATAATTCATAAAAATTAAAATATATTGAAAAAAATCATGAAACTTCATCAATATGTTTATAGACACATTAGTCGTTTAAGATAAATACTGTATAAAAAAATAACAAGTCTAACATCATTTTTCAGTCAAAAAAACAATTGGCTAACTGATAAAAGTGAGTAATTTGATATAATCAAATAATTCAGAGGGCATATTGATGCAATCGAAATCACAGGGCGTTAACGTGAAAATGGCCTATAGTTTAATGAGACAAAATGTAATTTTCCCTTTAAGAAAAGCATAAGTAGCAGGGTGGGGCTATATACAGCACACCATTTTGCTAAAGGCAGCCCATTTAAAATATTCATTGGTCTATTTTACTCTCTTCTAACTACAACCCACTAATTTTTTAGGCAACCCATTACTATACAAAACAAAAATTTTAAAATGCCATAAATGCCCCAAGTCTAAATACTAGACACAATTCTATTTGCAATCCATTATCCCATTAATTAAATTAAAAAAAAAAAAACAAAACAAAACAAATAAAAAAAAGTCTTCATCTTCATCTTCTTCATCTTCATCTTAAAGATGTTAGTTTGAAGTTTGTACTCACTTTAAATACTTTCGTTTTAGATTTGTTTGTATATATTGGTAAACATTATATGTTGAATAAACTTGCTTCAAAACTTGAAAAGTAGCGTTTTCTAATCATTATGATATGATGATTTTATGAAAAAAAAAAAAAATGTTTCGATCGGAAAATTGAAAAAAAAATTATGTGATCGTGTTCGCATTCGGACTGGTACAACCGAATATGAAACTTTAGTATTCAGCCGTGGGAAACCGAATATGAATATTTAGTATTCAGTTGTGGGAAACCGAATATGAAGTTTTAGTATTTAGCTGTGGGAAACCGATTATGAAGCTTTAGTATTCAGCTGCAGGAAACCGAATATCATTACACATATTAGCTGTAGGAAACCGAATGTGGTTTGTTTTTTTTTGTTTTTTTTTTTCTTTTTTCTTTTTGTAAGGTCCTCTTCTACTTAATTCTAAAAAAGAAAAAGAAAAAAAAGACCACATTCGATTTCCTACAGCTAATATGTGTAATGATATTCGGTTTCCTACAACTGAATACTAAAGTTTCATATTCGGTTTCCCACGACTGAATACTAAATCTTCATATTTGGTTTCCCACGGCTGAATACAAAAACTTCATATTCGGTTGTACCAATCTGAATGAAAACACAAACACATAATTTTTTTTTTCAATTTTCTGATCGAAACATGGGTTTTTTTTTTTTTTTTTTTTTTTTTCTTTTTCATAAAACCATCATACCATAATGATTATAAAACGTTACTTTTCATGTTTTGAAGCAAGTTTATTCCAAATATAATGATTACCAATAATATACAAACAACTCTAAAACGAAAGTGTTTAGGATGAGTACAAACTTCAAACTAACATCTTTAAGATACTCTTTCATGGTGTTGGGGGGTAATATGGTCATTTGATAAATTCTAATATATTATGGGTTGCTTATAGTATTTCTGTTATGTAATGAGTTGTATTTAGTAAAGGGTAAAATGAGTATATTTATTAAAATTTTATTGTGCTGCCTTTAGTAAAATTACAAATGGGTGAGTTATACTTAAAAAATGGGCTACCTTCAGTAAAAGGTGTGCTGTATATAGCCCCACCCTAAGTAGCATTTTTTTAATGCAAATAACAAATGCCAACATTGTCTTTATTACTTAACCTCACTAAAAATAAATCCTCAAATGTGTCCCAGTTTCCAAATGTCTTATTCTGCTCTTCTAAACTTATGTTTTACTTCAACTTCTGGTTTAAAAGTACAAATTGAAGTTATCCCAAGCAGGCCCTAATTTTAATTAATAGAAAATAAAGATATTTTTTCAACCAAGTACAAATTGAAGTTATCCCAAGCATGCCCTTATTTTAATTAGAAAACAAAAAATAAAGATATTTTTTCTTTTCACCAAAAGACTTGGTCAAAGCGGATATTTTTTTCTCTTTCACCCTCTGTTTCTTTCACGCAAAGAACACTTTTTATTGTCAAGAGCATCTTCACTAATAAGCTATTTATCTGTCCATTTTAAAATTTAGACTAGATAATTAAATTTTTTTTTTTTCAATGGTTCAATTATTAGCCATCTCAATTATTAGCCATCTAAAAAGTAGCTACACTAAAAGTTCAGGTATTGTTGTATTGTTTGGTTCAACTTTTTTAAAATATTTTTTTGCTTTTCTAATATTAGTAATATTTGATTTTTTTTTTTTAAAATCAAACATTACATTTTTTTTTTTTTTTGAGATATGCATTGCTAATTAGAAAAAAGCAAAAAATCAATAAGTTATTCTAATTTTTTGCTAAAATATTAAAGATTATAAATTTAAAAATATAAATAAAAAAGTAAATAAGTACTTATAAAAAGCAAATCCAAAGGATGCCCGCAAATTTAGCTATATTTTTCAAGACACATAAAAGTGCTGGACTTGTATTTGAGTACAAAAGAAGAGTAATTGGGAGAAAGCACCAAAAATAGCTAGCATTATTGTACTAACTCTACAAGACTCTCAAACCATTTTCCTTGCAAGAAATCAAAAAAATAAAGGGGTGTTTATCCATAGGTCATATTTATAAGTTTTATTTATCCAAAAATCCTGTCATCTTTTCACTTTATCCAAAAATCATTTTTCATAAGAAACACATCAGTTTGTTCTTCAATTTTGAAGAAACTGATCATTTTGCAGAAAACTTATGCATAGGTAAGTTTTTTGGAAATGCTTGGAAAACTGATGCATAGATTAGTTTTTTGAACTTTTGGGTAAAATAAAACTTAAATTTGGACTTTTGGATAAAGTGAAAAGATGATGGGACTTTTGGGTAAAAAAGAACTAAAAAATGGGATTTTTGGATAATTTTTTCAAAAATTAAAAGGATTTTATGCTAATAGAATATTAATATTAGAGCCTTATACCAATAGGTCCTTGATTTTTTTATAGATATATGACCATGTGAGTTTTTAAAATATTGGACAAATTGTCCTTGTATCTGTTGCTAAAAATTGGTGTGCATTACACAATTTCAATTTTCGTTAAAATAGCCGAGAATGTAGAGATATGCGTTATCGTGGGTCTGGGCATATCACCTTCCAAAAAACGTGCGACAGGGTTGGAGGGTTTCATTTGACGGCAGCCTTACTGGACCTTCCCCAAAGCATCTTCTTCGGCATGTCGTCGTAGCGAAGTTAGGCGGGGATCAAATTGTAGACAGCGGCGATGAATCGAAAGGTGGCGGTGACGAAGAAGCCAAGCAAGTAGCTTTTTCCGATCAATTTAGTTGGGTTTGTTATCTTTTTTTTTATCATTTATTTCTTTTTAATTTAATTTTATTTTATTTTTTCGCTCGCTTTTACTGCACATTTTTACATTCCATTCAAGATTTTTTTGTGAAGAGGTGTTTTCCGATCAATGTAGTTGGGTAATCCGAGTAATGTGTACATGTATACATCTTGAAAGAGGCATTTTTCGATCAATGTAGTTGGGTAATCCGCACGTATACTTGTATATCTGTAAATCAACATTGAATACATTCCAATTTATATGGTTTTTGAGTTTGGCTGCGCATATATACATGTATCTCTGTAAACCAACACGAACACTATGGAATCATCGTCGTTCAAATTTCAAAACTAAAAATTTCTGAAACTAAAAAATATTATGATGACACAGATATACATGAATCTATAGTTTATTTCATTTCAAATTTTTTTTTTTTTAAAAAGTAAAAGAAAAAAATCATAATCCAATTCGTAAGTAATATTATTCAAATAGAAAATCTTTCATAAAATCTAGCTGATATTAAAGAAATTGTATTTTACACTATATGTGTTATAAGTTGACTTTAAATTTGACCATTTGACCTAGAGCAGTTTATCGGTATAGAATCTTATGATTTGTACTTGGTAATAATAAAAGATATTTTTAGAATCCCAATAATCATTTTCCCAAAATAAAATTCTGCACGGAAGGAAAATTCAAATCTCTTTTTTGCCGACACCAGGTCGGCAGGTATTACTCTCTCTCTGCTTCTGTGTGTCAGTGTGTGTTAAACGCTTCTAAGAACTGGGCCTACTTGGGAACTTTTCCTATGAAGTTCAAATTTGTAGAGAAAAATGATTCTTTGAAAAGCATGAGAGTATATATTGTCGTGCAATGCCGAACACATGTTCGATACAATGTCTCAATCAAATGTGTATGCTGTGTGTACGTAGATCAGTTGATGGGCGCCTCTTTAATGGGCATTTCCCATTCTCACTGGTTATATGATTCTTTGAAAAGCATGAGATTTTAAGCTCATTGTTGTGGAATGCTTACCACAGGTTCGATAAAATGCTTGTGACATCTAACATCTCTTTCTATCGTTTTCCATGTTATAGAATTATATATATTGTCGTGCAACGCAGAACGCATGTTTGATACAATGTCTCAATCAAATGTGTATGCTATTTAGTTTTTTTTTTTTTTTAATTTAATGTGGTTAGGTAAAATTTCAATTAAACACGCAACAAAAATAAATTTACATAGTTTGGCTATTAGCAATAAGAAATAGAGTTTATGAACTCTTGATTTCTGAAATCTATCAACCGAACTTCATAGAACTTAATGTGCATCAACTCTAAACTCACCTGAAAATATAGGCCTGTTTGGGAACTTTGAAAACTAGGTCTGGCCAGTTGTGATCTCTTTCTGTTAGATGGTTTTTATGTAAACCAGCTTATAGTTGGTTTGAAAAAAAGTGTGTTTATGCCTTATTTTATGGACAGAATTGAATTGATCTATATAAAAAATGCACTTACCAAACAGTACTAAATAAAAACCAGACATGCTTATCCTCAGCTGGCCAGATTATTAAGTTTGCCAAACACCCCCATACACACACATATATAATAAACCTTGAGAAAAAGTTACGGAAGTGCTGCCTCCTAACCCCTACACTAGTAAGTAACGTACAATTAAAGTTATTTTCCATTAGAGTAAATTTGCATTTGCCACTGATCGAGGACAGTAAAAAGACATTGGAAACTGTTTATACTAGAAATTGAACAAACGACCTCAGTCGTCCATCCTATTGGAATGGGGAGCATATCCCTTCGATCACGACCCTGTCTCAGAAGGTCGCGGTTCTAGGACCCCCCCTGGATGGTTGCACTCGCGTCGCCCCTCTTTCTGGATGGGGTAAGGTGGAAACCTCCGTCGACCCTTCTGCTCATGGCAAGGGCGACGAAGTGCTGAAGGCATTCGTCCCCTGCATCCTTCCCGTGCGTAAAGACCATGACTTGTTACCAATTCGAGGCCGAAGTGTGGGGAATAGGACTGGTGGTTGGGACAGAAGAGCGTCAACGCGAAGGGACGCCCTCGCAAGGAGGCAGGGTCGCCCCTTCGTTTTGACCAGGTCGACCTGGTAACCCAAGAAATGACACATGGGCAGTGCAATACAATCTCTCTCTCTCTTCATTTATTGACCTTCTGCCTCGGGCAGTGTGTGCTAAGACCTAGGGCGGCGGCATCAACTGTACAAAATTAGTCAAATCATATGCCCATTCCCATGATTAGGAAATGGCAGGGAGCCAGGGTGCCTGTTTGGCTGCGCCCCGGCCTCCCTATCAGTGATTTGACCCCTTTTGTACTCGGCTTCCTTCTCCTATAAAAGAGAGGGTGTTAATCTCATTTAAGGCAATCAACAACCAGGATAAGAGGGAAGGGAGGAGATTTATTGCAGGTGTTGTTCCCCGCGATCTTGAGGATAAGATCGTGAAGAACAACTCCCAGATCGTGTCTTGAGGTTGATCTCTTCGACCTACTATGTTCCCCTTTACATCCATCCTTATCATTTATAACACATAGCTATAAATACTTGAAACCGCCGTTTCACGGCAGTCCTTGCGATTGCAAGAATCTCCTCAGTTTCCTTTGTAAACATTTTGGCGACTCCACTGGGGAGGTTGTACGTGCGATGGCGGCCCGAACGCGAAGTAGCAACCGAGTAGGTGCAGGTGGGGGTGCCGGCGTTAATGGCGAAGAAATTGCCGACTCAGCACATGGTAGCGCCCATCAGTCTATCATTAACGAGATCATGGCAGCACTCACCCCCACCATCACCGCAATGATGCAAGAAATTCAGAAAAAAATGTTACAAGTTCTACGATCGCACACCGCGACCCCCGAATCTAACGCTCCTCAGCTTCACGGGGGCGCGGATGACACTAGAGGGAAAGGAGGAGCCTCGCGGCCAAGAGAAGGGGCTGGCTCGGCCGCAGCACTTCCACCCGCTGTAGAAGCGACCCCGCCGCCAACTAGCTCTTTCATTACAAGGGAGGATCTCGAAAGACTATTGCAACAAGAACGTGCCAAGTTCTCTCGACCCTAACCGCCGATACCTGATTGTGACCTACGCCCTCCCTATCCCCTCGAGCTTGCTAGCGCACCTTACCCTGTAGGGTATGTGCCGCCTCTGAAATTCCCTATGTTTAATGGGAAGAAGGGAAACGCCAGAGAACATGTGGTGCGTTTTCTAGACGCTCTAGGAGCCTACTGGTCGAATGAGGGCTTAAGGCTTAGAGAATTTTCAAAATCTCTCACAGAAGGTGCCTACACTTGGTACTCGAACCTTGCTCCAGAATCGATGCCAACTTGGGACACTATGGTCAGCACCTTTTACAAGAAGTTCTTCTGGGTCGACGAGCGCGTGACCGCGATCACGCTCAGCCAAGAGCGCCAAAACCAGGGCGAGGACTTGGTCGAATATGTCAAGAGATTCCAGGAAAGGGCGATGGATTCCATCGCAGAAGAAGGATTAATTGGTGAGCCTCTGTGTGGCAGGGATGAACATGGCCTATAGAGTGTACTTCGAGAATCTCCCTCTCTCTTCGTTCTTTAAGTTGTACGAGGCAGCGCGAAGAACTAGCAAGAGCGTGCTTCTTCCAGCCCAAAAGTTCGAATGGAAGAGAGAAAAGAGGCCAGCCACAGCCGAGGTCGTGGCCGCAGAGCCACAGAAGAGGGTTAAAGGGGGTAGAGGGCAAAGGAAAGAGCCCGTCGACCTACCCCCCTTTCTTTGTGGAGCTAAGGAAGTCCTCCATCTCTTGGAGCAGTGGGTGAAAGATGGGGCGATCTCACTACCGTCTGTCGATGTCGAACCAACGGCTAACGACCGAGCTCACCCTAATTTCTGCGCATTTCACCAACATACGCGGTACCCGACGATGGACTGTTGGGCCTTGAGGAGGATCTTTGAAAGGAAAATGAAGGTAGGGGAGCTCGAAGTAGTGGCCCCAGCAGTAGATGTGAATCATGTCCCCTTCCCAACCCATACTAGCGCGGGAGGTCAAACCCATATGGCCTCCCACACGGGCGAAGCACATAAAGAAGACGGGGTCGACCCGCTGGGAGAGTATGATGGGATCGCCGCGTCTTTGCAATAGACCCCTAAATTTAAGTGTTTCTATGATCAGTTGGGCTTCAGCGAGATAGCCAGATTCGAGGCCTCCAAAGCCCTTACCAAGGTCGCACACGAGCAGCACGAAGCAGCTTTCACTGAAGGAGGATCGATCAGGCGAAAGGTTAAACTCCATGAAACCTCGATCACCTTCTCCGATGAGGATATTGAGATGCCATACCTCAATCACAACAGGCCTCTGTTCTTGACGGCCTTTGTTAATGGGGTCAAACTAAAGCGCGCGTTTGTCGACACAGGGTCGTCCATAAATATCGTGTCGATTTATACACTGGAGAAAGCGGGAATATCCGCCGATAAGATAGTGAGAATACCCATGAATGTGCTCGGATTCGCGGCGACTCATCACAAAACCCTAGGGTATGTGGATCTCGACCTGCAAGTCGGCCCGATGAGAGGGAGCTCGCGCTTTCAAGTTATTGATGTCAACACAAACTATCACATCCTCCTGGGACGACTTTGGCTGCACAAGTATAGGGTGGTGCCTTCCACCTTTTATCAGTGTGTAAAATGTCGATGGAAATGTGGAGTTGTTAGAATCCCTACCTCGACCTCCCCATTCAAACCTGAAGGGGCCGACACGGAAAGATATGACGAATTATGCCCTGAGGGAGAATCGGTCATTCCCCCGCCTAGGTCCCTCCGACTACCAAAGTGGGGCGAGAAGAATCAAGGAGGTCGAACAGAGAAAGTAAAAGTCTGGGCCGAGAAAGGGAGTTCTGTAAAGCGAGTGCAGTTGCCTTGTGGCCGCATCATCTATCGCTTATGACGGTGCGCCAGGGCAGCCTTGCCCAAAGCTGGGCTGCGCCCCAACTGTGTCGACCCAGCGGAAGCCGACCCTTCACCCAACTGTAACCATTTGCCTGTCGCGCCCGAATGCTTCCAAGACGCGCTCAAGCCCCAAGAAGAGGAGTTGGAAAAAGTCGACCTATCAAATGGAAAAGGCGACCCCAAGCCGGTCTTCCTAAGCAGTAACCTCTCCCCAAACAAGAAAAATGACCTTTTGTCCCTTTTGAGGGATTTTCAGGATGTCTTTGCGTGGGAATACTCTGCGATGCCTGGCCTAGATCCCAAGGTCGTTTCCCACAGGCTGGAAGTATCAAAGACGGCACGACCTATCAAGCAGCCACCAAGAGTCTTTCGTCTTGAGCTCGAGACTCAAATTAAATCCGAGATTAAAAAATTGCTCGAGGCAGGTTTCATCAAGCCGATCCAACATCCCACCTGGCTGGCGAACATAGTCCCGGTTAAAAAGAAGAATGGGCAAATCCGCTGCTGCGTCGACTTCCGCGACCTCAACAAGGCTTGCCCCAAAGACGATTTCCTTTTGCCAAATGTGGACACCCTCATAGATGCGACTGAAGGACACGAGATGTTCTCGTTCATGGATGGGTTCAGCGGATACAATCAAATTCGCATGGATGAAAATGACGCGACCTTGACTGCCTTCAGAACACCCATGGGGAACTTCTACTATATCGTCATGCCATTCGGTCTTAAAAACGCAGGTGCGACCTACCAGAGGGCAATGACTGCGATCTTCCATGACATTATGCACGACATTTTGGAAGACTATGTCGATGACATAGTCGTGAAATCGAAGCTCGAAAAGGATCATATAGCCGACCTCAGGAGAGTGTTTGAGAGGTGCAGGAAGTACAACCTAAGGATGAATCCGTTAAAGTGCGCCTTTAAGGTATCAGCGGGTAAGTTCTTGGGATTTTTGGTACACAGGCATGGGATCAACGTCGACCCATCGAAAGCGAGAGCGATAAAAGAAATGCGTCCCCCCACCTCGCAGAAGCAGTTAAAGAGCTTCCTAGGAAAGGTCTCTTATGTAAGACGGTTCGTTCCAGCCCTCGCAGAGACTATCGCCCCCTTCTCCTCGTTGTTAAAGAAGAAAGCGTTGTTTATCTGGACGACCGAACATCATAAAGCTTTTGATAAGATCAAGGAAGCCTTGAGCTCGACCTCGACCATGATCTCTCCGTGACCCGGGATCCCACTTATCATGTACTTAACTTCCACAGAAAGATCGATAGGTGCGCTCCTGGCCCAGGAGATAGAGGGGCAAGAAGAGCGACCAGTCTACTACGTAAGTCGCATCCTACGAGGGGCAGAGATGCGATACCCTAGGGTCGAAAAGCATTGCCTCGCCCTTGCATTCGCATGCCAGAAATTCAGACATTATCTCCTGGCCCATCCGCTGCAGATCATCACTAAATGCGACGCCATTAGATTCCTCCTCACGCGACCTGCTCTGTCAGGAAGAATGGTAAGATGGCTCCTCATGATGAGCGAATTCGAGATTTCATGCGTATCCCCAAAGGCAATTAAGAGCCAAGCATTGGCAGACCTTCTAGCCTACTTCCCGAGCCACGACCACGAGCCCATTATGGAAGAAATCCTAGGAAGTATGGAAGAAGTAAGATCGACCTCCGGACAGGAATGGAAAATGAGCTTCGACGGCTCAGCAGGAGGAAATGAAGGTGGAGCTGGAATTGTGTTCACGACCCCTCAAGGCTCGACCCTGTCCTATTACTACAAACTCGCTTTTGGAGTGACCAACAATGAGGCCGAATACGAAGCCCTAATTTTAGGACTCTTGCTTGCGCGCGAAATGAGAGTAACTCGACTTTGTATCCTATGAGACTCTAGCTTAGTTGTTAAGCAAACATCAGGAGAATTCGCTGTCAATGAAATTTCTTTGGCGCCATACAGAACCCTAGTCCAAAAACTCCTGGGAAGATTTGAGGAGGTAAGGATCGAGCATCACTCGAGGTCGAACAACAAACACGCCGACACCCTCGCAACTTTGGCCTCAAAGGTTACTATGGGCGACAAGGAAGAACTGAATATCGAAATAAGGCAGCGACCCTTCCCCTGCCCGATATTGAACCTTGTCCCGGAAGACGATCCCGAGAGAGATGACCGGAGAAAACAGGTTTTGGAAGAGATCGAGCAAGCAAAACTCGACGCTGCCAGATCGCAAGGTCTCGAGAAATACTATGACAGGGGCGGCGAGCTATACTTCAGGGGATCCGACGGCGTCCTTTCAAGATGCATTGGGCAGATCGCAGCCAAAAAATTACTCGAGGTCGCCCATGAACAATATTGCGGTAAAAGTGAAGTACCGTTATATAGGAGGATCCAACAGCAAAAATACTATTGGCCGACGATGGCAAAGGACGCGAGGGAACTCCAGGGTCGATGCCCAGAGTGTCATGGTAGTCCTGACCCCTTCGAAAGAGGGACGGTCGAATTTGTGGAGTGGCAACAACCCTACATCGATCTCTTGAAAGAAGGGACACTACCATCGGAAGTGAAAGATGCTATCTTAATCAAGAAGAAAGCTCCGAGGTACTTCCTAAGGGAAGGTGTTCTATATCGCAGGGGGTGTCATGGCGCGCCCTTAAGGTGCATATCAGAAGGCGAAGTACCTATAATCCTAAGAGAAGCCCACGAAGGCGACTGCGGCGAACATCAAGGGGGCGCGAAATTATTTCGACATCTGCTACACTTGGGGTACTATTGGCCCACCATGGAGAGGGATGCTCAAGACTTTGCAAAGAGGTGCCGACCGTGTCAAACCCATGCTAATCGGATTAGAGCTCCTGCGGTCGACCTCCATAGCCTCAACACGCCCTGGCCTTTCCACACTTGATGGATCTTATCGGACCAATCTCGCCCTCAGGACGTGGGAATATATGGATCTTAGCCGCGACAGAATGTTACACGAAGTGGGTCGAAGCCGTCTCACTTAGGAAGGCAACTGGTGGTGCAGTAGCAAATTTTATCAAGGAGCACATTATCTGCAGGTTTGGGATCCCTAAAAGGATCCTATCAGACAATGGAACACCGTTTGTGAACAAGCAAATTCGAGAGATACTAGTGAAGTACAAGGTTGACCATGTCAAATCGACGACCTACTATCCTAAAGGAAACGGTCAGGCCGAAGCCACCAACAAGACGTTACTGAGAATCCTAAGTCGGATGGTGCATGAACAACCAAGATCGTGGCACGACCAGTTGTCTTTGGCTCTTTGGGCGTACAGGACGTCGAAGAGAGGGGCAACTGGCGCGACCCCGTTCTCTCTGGTATATGGGGCCGAAGCTGTCCTACCAGTCAAGATCGCTGTGCCCTTTGCAAGGCTTGCTCTTCGCAGCGAGGTCGACCCTAAAGAGAGGTTGACCGACCTCGAGAGCCTCGAAGAGCGAAGGAACAAGGCAAACACTCACCTTCAGGTTTATCAGAGGAGGGTTGCGCGTGCCTATGACAAGCTTGTGCGACCAAGGACTTTCGTGGCAGGGGACCTTGTTTTGAAGGCGACGGATCACGTAAGGAGAGGATTACCCGCACCACATAAGTTTGCCCCCAAATGGGAGGGACCTTATGTGGTACGGGAAGCCAACGAAAGCAGCTACTATCGACTCTCCAAACCTGACTCCGACGACCTCTTACCCCCGATCAATGTGGTTTGGATTAAATCCTACTATGCCTAGGTCGCATTTAATCCTACTATACCTAGGTCGCATTTGCTTTTGTAAATTACTCTTTTTTGTTTGCTTCTAAATTACAATGAGATGCCGTTTAGTTGTGGTATCCGTCGAAGTTTGATAAGATATATATGCAAGAGGCGAGACAAGGTAAAAGAAAAGAAGATACCATTCTATTCATGCTTCGAGGTTATAATTTGAACTAGTTACAAAAAAAAATGGAAAATACATTCATATTAATCTAGGTCCTATGATAGCATCCACATTGATCCCTTGTTTCCGCGCCTTCTTACCCCTTGCCCTCACTACCTCCTCTAGCTCGGTTATCTTCGCCTTGATCCGTTCCCCTTCCTCCGCCAACTCTTTCATGCGATCCTTGTAGAGGATGATCTCAGCACAGGAATGGGCGTACTCGATGACTGGGCGAACGCTATCATAACAAGATCGCAGCCACTTAATATCATATCCAGCAAGCTCCAGATCATCGAGGCCAGAGTTCAAGAACGCCAAATCACGATCGGTCAAGGTCGAAGGTGTGTTGGTTGTAAGGAGACGGATGATGTTGACCAACACCGATAAGTATGTACTCTGAAGAAGGGGGTTCGCGAGCTTGCAGCCTTTTCTAAAGTCCCCATGCCTGGCGATCGCCCGACGAATGATCGAGGCCTCCCTAGGAGAAATGCCATACTCGTCATCAATATCGACCTCGTCTGTGGAAAGGGGGATGCGATCCTTCGGGTCAGGAGTCAGCTACCTTGGGTCGATGTGGAAGGAGGGTCGGGACGAGCTTGGAGTTTGCACTACATGAGAGAAGGAAACAACATGAGGCGCCGTGTCTTCGCCCAATAAAGACACAAAATATCTAAACACGGCAGTACCTGGGGAGTCTTGATGACGAGGGGGAGGATCGCTCTTTGACTTCCTTGACGCACTCTTCGCACTTTGGGTGCCTGCAGGGGGAGTGTCGTCGATCGGAATCAAGACCTTAGCGCCTGACGACGGTTTCACCGTCTCGGTCGAGCCAGCGGAGGTGCTCGCCTTGGCGGTCGTCACCCTCTCCACCAGACCGGTAAGGGCTGGACCGCTCACGTCCGCAGGAACATGTTCGATCAGAGTTTGTGAGGGAGACAAGGTCACTTTTTTTTTGCCCTGCCCCTTCTCGCCCTCCTCGGAACTAGACTCTTCTGAGCCTGACTCCGTTGATCCTTCTTCAAAGCTCCCCTCCGAGCTCGATCCCTCTGAACTAGAGCCTGATTCCGCAGGCACGTCAACGACCCGAGGAGCCTCGATCACCCTGTGCCCAGGGACCTCGATCTGGCCGGCTTCTATTGGGGGCACAGGGGCGATAACCTTGCCTTTACCCTCACCAGGCCTACGGGTAGGCCTGACGTCAAGCTCCCCTTCATCCTCTTCGTCTTCATCTCTCAGAACAAGCCTCCGTGCCATGCCGGACGATGGCACGGACACCGACGTCTCAGCCAGAGGGAGATCTGTCGCCTGAGCAGCCCGAGGAGAGACCTGATCAATCAATATGAAACCCGTTTAAAACTGACCTATGCGTGACAAACGAAAGAAAGAAAACAAACGACTTCCGATTTACCTCTTTACGAACTTTCTTCGAACTGCTGGGTTCGTCGTCAGAAGGAGAAGGTCGCTTCGCGGGAAGCAGAGATTGGGCTGTGTTGTCCTCTTTTTCTTTCTGGGCTTTCGCCCTCGTTTTCCTAGGGGATGGAGGTCGCTGGGGCTCGACCTCGGCTGGCTGGGCTACTGCCTTCGCCCTCACCTTCTGGACCAGCCTGAGGGAAATATCCCCTTTTGTCACGATCCTAACCAGAGGGACCACCGGTGGGGATCGAACGAACTCCTTCAACTCCTGGATATTCCTGTTCCAGAACTTCATATGCTCCAGAGTATATACGCCCTGGCGTTCAGGACCGGGAAAAATCACGACCGTAAGGTCCAGAAAGTTGTTCGCTCCCTCAGCCCGGGTGAACTTCGAACATAACCCAGGGAAGTCGAGCGTGGTCACGTGCGCGGAAGGGACGCACTGATCGAAACCGAACTGTCGCGATGCTCTGCAAGGGCTGTAGAGCACCACTTTCTTCTCTTCTTCCAGAAGAGCGGGGAGGTGAGTATAACAAGCGGCCATGAGGATGTTGTAGTAAAGACCGTCGACCTCACCTCGTAGATCGACAGTGACTGGCCCTTTCGCAGAGAAGGCCAACCCCCTGTACCCTTTCAGCTCTGATAAGTAGGGGCGGGGCGTAAAACTGATCGCCGAGTCGATGAAATCACGAATGTGCCCTCAAGGGCTGGATTTCGACCACTTCAACGCTCAACCAACCCCGTTTTTCTCCTTAAACTCCGCGTAGGCCGAAGCGGACGACGGCAGAGGAGCGTATCCCAGAAAACCTCGTAAAAAAATATTTGAAGGAAGGCCGCACTGACAAAGGTGTTGACCGCGTACCGACCCATCGATCTCTCCGTGTCGACCAAAATATGGTCGAGTCGGCAGTACAGATTCCCAAGGAACAGGGGGCAAGCGCGAACCTGCACCCCCTCGCGATCTTTATCGCCAGCGAAAAAACCCGAGCATTGAGCCCTCCCTCAGGGGCGCCCTTCAGCACATAACGGCCCAGCCACATGGCAATGAAGGCCTCGAAGTGCAAGTCCCCTCCCTTCCTTGGTGAGTCAGCCCAAGCCTCGAGGTTCTTGGTGTCATAGTCCCCGAAGAAGTATCGAATCCTGGCCTGCCATGAATTCTTTCGAGGGTCGGCCTTCCCTCCCTAAGAAAAGGTCGACCTAAACTTAGAGGCGAGCCCTAGTGCCTCGATCAGCTGCCCCTCTATCTGTAGCTCCGAGGGAGTGAGTTCGATCTTCCCAACTTCCTCACACCCAAAAATGTCCAAGCGCATCAAGACGTTTACATCTTCCAGAGTCGGGACAAACTCCCCCCACACCGTGACGAAGGTGTGAGTCCCTGCGCACCACCTCGACAGGAGAAGACTGAGCTCGTTCTTGTCCCTAGGGATCGATAATGTGGCACTCATCCTCACTGCACCAAGGACCCCGGCCTTCTGGAGCATCTTTCTGTGGCCCTCAGTCGAAAAGATATCCTTCACCCAAGCGTCCCACCAGGTCGAAGGAAGGGAGAAGGACGCGAAGGCCATCGAAGACTCGGGGTAGTTTCCCCTCTCGATGCAGAAGCGGGTCATGGCCGCCCCGTTAGTAGGAAAGCCCTCATCAGCCAAAGACTTGGCGTAAGGATACATGGGGACATGGGCAAGAGACCCTCCGATGGCCTCGCCCTTGTCCACGACCTTCCAAAAGCTGTCCGCGAGAAGCGAAGAGTCTTTCCATGTCTCGGTCGGTGGGACTTGAGGGATCGATTTGTCGACGTATGCCAGTGGGGCGACGGTAATTGTCGGTGGTGGCGATTGGTCGGCGGGAGCCATCACAAGGTCGCAGGGTATAAAGAGAAGAAGAAGAGAGTGAGGAAGCTTGAAAGCAAGAAATCTTGACCTTGCAATAGAAATTTTCTGAAAACGTACAAATGAATAGAATTGAGGGGTATTTATACTCGAAGGAGCAATGATGGCGCATCTGGTCGCGTGTCCAGCGCAGCCGAAGTGTCGTATCGCATTAAATGCACCCTGACGATCCACTGCCCTACGAATGGGAATGGGAGAGGACACATATCTCATTGGCGCGAGGACAGTCAGTCTGATAAGAAGCGAAGCGTCGCACCTTTGCGCCCCTGCCACCTATGCTCAAGGTCGCAATGGTGCGGGGGGCAAAATGTTTATACTAGAAATTGAACAAACGACCTCGGTCGTCCATCCTATTGGAATGGGGAGCATATCCCTTCGATCACGACCTTGTCTCAGAAGGTCGCGGTTCTAGGACCCCCCTGGATGGTTGCACTCGCGTCGCCCCTCTTTCTGGATGGGGTAAGGTGGAAACCTCCGTCGACCCTTCTGCTCATGGCAAGGGCGATGAAGTGCTGAAGGCATTCGTCCCCTACCCTTCCTTCCCGTGCGTAAAAACCATGACTTGTTACCAATTCGAGGCCGAAGTGTGGGGAATAGGACTGGTGGTTGGGACAGAAGAGCGTCAACGCGAAGGGACGCCCTCGCAAGGAGGCAGGGTCGCCCCTTCGTTTTGACCAGGTCGACCTGGTAACCCAAGAAATGACACATGGGCAGTCCAATACAATCTCTCTCTCTCTTCATTTATTGACCTTCTGCCTCGGGCAGTGTGTGCACCTACAATGTGGGCTATAGCCGCCATTGCAGGGCCTAGGTCGGGCACTGTTGTGCTAAGACCTAGGGTGGCGGCATCAACTGTACAAAATCAGTCAAATCATATGCCCATTCCCATGATTAGGAAATGGCAGGGAGCCAGGGTGCCTGTTTGGCTGCGCCCCGGCCTCCCTGTCAGTGATTTGACCCCTTTTGTACTCGCCTTCCTTCTCCTATAAAAGAGAGGGTGTTAATCTCATTTAAGGCAATCAACAACCTAGATAAGAGGGAAGGGAGGAGATTTATTGCAGGTGTTGTTCCCCGCGATCTTGAGGATAAGATCGTGAAGAACAACCCCCAGATCGTGTCTTGAGGTTGATCACTTCGACCTACTCTGTTCCC
>JAESVK010000167.1:334531-351686 GCA_017140935.1 Hamamelis virginiana
GATATTTTGTCTAAAGGTGAAGATATGTGATATAAAAAATAAAAAAAATTAATGAAGGGCCAAGTGGCCAACAAATATATTTCATAGACGCCAGCTTTCAACGGATATATTTCAAACCGCTATATTTTCTATTTTTCTATAAATACCCACATTAAAATTATATTTTAATTTTATCATTACTGCATTTCATGCACTTTATAATATAAAAATTGTGGCTTTATATTTTTTTTGAACTGTTACCAAAATTTTCTCATTGATTTTATTAGAAATTAACTGTTAGATCATTGTGATTTTTGACAAGTCACCGACAAGCTTTTTTTCTTATTTATAAAAAAATTTGTTGAGTTTTTTTCTTTTATTATTTTTGGAATATGTATAACGATAACAAAATATGTAATAATTATTTTTATTTAATTTAATAATATCAATTTAATATTATATTTTTATTGATAAATTAAAATAATGGTAGTTGGAGTCTTGCAAATGAATGAAGGGTAGTTGATGTAATTGATAAAAAAAAAATGAGGGTAGAAGTGGAAAGAAGGTGGTTGAGCCAAAAAGAAATGGATGCACTATTGGAGCAACTCCATTCAAAACCAAAGCCAAAAATGAAAAAAACACCTTTTTCCTTCAAAATTTGGCTTTTGAAGGAAAAAAAATAGATGCACCATTGGAGATGCCCTAAGTCTATTAGTGGGTTGAATCTTGTGGTTGACAGGGGTAACAGCACAAACAATAAGGCTCTCAAGGAGACCAGAAGAAAAACGTTTTCTTGAGTACCCTGTATGATTGTATCCTATAAGAAATTCTATTCATTTTGTTTTGAGGCAGGTCCGTTTGGATAAATTTTGCCTAAAATTATTTTTGGAACTCAAAATTCTTCTTCATCTAAGAGATGGAGTGATAATCATTTGTTGACGACTTAAAGGATGATAGGATATGGTTGTCCAAAGTTAAATTATATTAGTATACCATAGGATGAGATCTAACGGTCATAAGACATTAGGTGATTTTAATAAAGTTATATATATATATATATATATATATATAGTAATGAGGTGTTTTCGAGCTCAGCTCGACCAATCCCCACTCCCCTCTGGGGCTACCTCTTCGCGTGGCCAAAAAAGTTTGGCTAATTCCGAATCCATAATATTTGAATTTAGAGTTTACCCCTATGCGACCAAGTCAAATCTTGTTGATTAAATAATAAATTTAATACAATGTATTATAAAAATCAATTCATTTCGATTCAATTTAAATAAGACCCTAAACCAAAATCAAAGTGAGATTGTTACACTTAGCAAAATATTAAATCAGAATTAATTTAAATTCTATTTAGAACCGAACTGAATCGAATTAATTGAATTAGATCAAATTAAATTGACCAATTTATTTTTATTTTCAACTTGAACCGAACTAAGTTACACCCCTTCCTAAGTGATAGAAAGGCTATAAATTAGTTGGGCGGTATAGCATGATTGTTATATCTTGCAACCCAACCCAAAACAATCAAAACCCAAGACCAAATTTCCCCAAGATGGCCCCAAAAATCAAACATTCAAGCTCAATAACTCCCCCAAAAAGCCCAAAAACATGAAGTAAAAGACCATTTTAGACCCTTTCTTTTTTCAAATTGACCATTATAGACTTTTCCCCAAAAACACTGATAAAACCCAAACCCTAGATATAGCCCATCTCTCTCTCTCTCTCTCTCTCACTTAACCAGCGCAACCCTTATCTCCCACCTCCCACCTCCCACCATGGGTCGCGTACGCACCAAGACTGTGAAGAAATCGTCACGTCAAGTCATCGAACGCTACTACTCACGCATGACTCTGGACTTCCACACCAACAAGAAGGTCCTTGAAGAAGTAGCCATTATACCCTCCAAGCGCCTCCGCAACAAGATCGCCGGCTTCTCGACCCACCTCATGAGGCGCATCCAGAAGGGTCCTGTGCGTGGCATCTCGCTCAAGCTTCAGGAAGAAGAGAGAGAGCGCCGCATGGACTTCGTGCCCGACGAGTCCGCTATCAAAACGGACTTGATTGAAGTTGATAAGGAGACTATTGACATGCTCGCTGCTCTTGGGATGGGTGATCTTCCTGGGATTGTTAAGGCTGATCCCGTTGCTTTCGTTGCGCAGCCAACAACGGGATTTGGACGAGGTGGAGCTGGTGGACCTGGGAGGAGATATTAATGGTTTTGGTCAAAAATGAAGATTATAGTTTAATTTTGATATTTTTGGAACTGCTTTGATGTTACAATTGTTGGGGATTTTCAGTTTTGGGTAAAGAAGTAATGCTATAGTTTAATCTCCTGTCTTTTGAGACATTCTTTATGGTATTTTCAGTTTTGGTTGAGTTTAAGAATGGATTCTATAGTTTAATTCTTACATTTTGTTGGATCTATTTTGATATCATCATTGTTGGGCATTGCCAGTTTTTTTTTATTAAGAATGAGGAGTATTGCCTGTTTAGATTGTTTTGTTGGAACTGCTTTGATGATATCAGTTTTGGGTTAAAGAAGTAATGCTATAGTTTAATCTCCTGTCTTTTGAGACATTCTTTATGGTACTGTTAGTTTGGTTGAGTTTAAGAATGGATGCTATAGTTTAATTGTTATATTTGTTTGGATCTATTTTGATATCATCATTGTTGGGTATTGTTATTTTTTTCATGAAGAATGAGGATTATTGCTAGTCTTGAATGTTTTGTTGGAACTGTTTTGATTTTTCCATTGTAGAGTATTTTCAGTTTTGGATTAAGAAGTAATGCTATAGTCTAATATCTGGTCTTCTGAGACATTCTTTATGGTATTGTCAGTTTTGGTTTAGTGTAAGAATGGATGCTGTAGTTTAATTGCTATATTTTGTTGGATCTATTTTGATATCATCATTGTTGGGTATTGTTAGTTTCTGATTAAGGATGAAGATTATTAGAGTATTTGATTTTATCGCTGTTGGGAATATTAGTTTGATACTTTACTGTAAATATTCTGTTGGGACTGGTTTGATGTTATTGTTATTGGACAGTACTGTTTGGTTTTTAAGATTAAAACTATATTTTAATTTCTAGTTTTTAAGTAGGTTTAATATCAATGATATTATAACTATTTTAATGTTATACACTCTGGTTCTTGTTAGTTTTGATTTAAGATTATAGGATTTTAACAGATAATGTGACATTCTGTGGGTGTGATGAGAAATAAATTCCTTTCTCATTGTGAATTTTAATCAAATTTTGCGATGAATTGTTGCTTGCTTTTGCATATACCATTTTATGGGTTTGAATTCCCGTTGTGTTATTTGTGATGTAGGATGGCTGCATTAGGTAAACTGTCCCTTAAGTGGAAACATTCAGATTTTAACTTTTGTACTCAAAAGTATTTCTCTGAAACTCAGTAGGCATCTATGATACGGGCTTCATCCTGTTATTGCTTTGTTCGCAATAGTATTTTACTTTTTGGTTCTGCATTCATTTGCTTTTGTAATTGAAATTTCAGTGGCTTGATGTTTGTAACAGTGGTCTTCCTCATTTTGGTGTTTTTTTGTAACTGTCTCCTGCCATTGATCCAAGGTCATTGTTCTTAAGAATCTGCCATCACTGCTTGTATTGTGAAGAAACTTGAGTGATCTCATAGTTTTGTCATTTCAAGATTTGAGGATTTTTGGCTATTGATTGACAAGGTAACATTAGATCGGTACTAATGGAGCCCTTTTGTGGAGCCAGTAATGCTATTAGAAAGACAACTGTTTATAAAGGATTGCCCTCTCATTCTTTATGGCTTGGAACAGCTTATCAAATGAATTAGTTGGCCTTACTGCTTTGATAGTTTAAGTGCTTTAAATTTTAATATGTATTAAGAGAGCCAACTTCTAGATAACCATGTAGGGCTGGCCATATGGAGGACATTGGTAGTTAATATAGTAAATTGCTTTTGGTGATTGGAACAATTAGGGCCCATTTGTATAAGCTTCTACTTCCTTTTTATTTATTTATTTTATTTTTTTACTTTTAAAAGTAAAAAGAAGTTTTGAGTGTGAAAATTTTGGGTTACTTTTAAAAGTTGAGGTAACAAAATTTTCTTAAAAGTATAGAAGAACTTAGATTTTTTTACTTTTAGAAGTAGAAGCTTATCCAAATGCGCCCTTAGTTTAGGACAACCATTTGCATATGTAATGATTGAGATTTGTAGCGGCATATTCTGTCTTCATATAACGATTGTTTATTTGCCATTTGGGTGTTGTTCCCCTTTCCCTGTTGTTTGTTATAAAAGTATAATAGCTCATAAACATGCATGGAAGATGGACAATTAGTGGAATATGTTAAAAGAGTATCATGGCCATATAGTTCAAGCTCAGGGAACACTATGATGCACGGTGTATTAGCTGAATATACTCTAGGCATGCCCTTGTGTTGTTGTCAACATGCTCTCTCTTTTTCTCCCTAATTGGAGTAAAAAAAAAAAGTGGATTGTGCCCTTGAAACAAAGTTTCAGGGGATTCTTGTAACGACTTGTTTGAGTGGTTTTGTGTTTCATTGTCCAACAGGCTCAAAGTAAATTTTCTTTAAAAGAAATGCTTGGGATCAGGTGCTTTATTGACTTCCCACAATTTGAAATTTATATAAGTGTGGAGATGCTTTGATTCTGGGTTTTACAGATACAGGTCCTGGAATTTCAAGTTGACACCAGGAAAACTTGTTTGGCTCATAAAACTTTGTTTGATGGTGTTCAACATGTCTTGCTGATGTTTGGAACTTACTGCCATTCGTCATTATAGTGGATTTTCGCAAATTAATGTGTACTCTTTTTTGCGACATTTGATGAAGTTGGCCCTTTTTTTTTTCTCTTCTTTTCTTCTTTTGCCTATTTAGTTCATCCAGTAGCTCCTACTATGTTTGTGTGCGCGCGCATTTTTTAACACCATAAATAGTACTATGATTACTGCAAATGCTGAGTGATAATTATGTTCTTCATTTGAAAGCGCTATTGAAACAATCTATAAGCTATGAATGCTATTAGTGATAATTATGTGCTGAGGGCTGGGACTGCTAAATCATTGAACATCATGCAACTCAGGTTTGGGCGTGAAATTTGCAATGGTGGTTTGCAGTGTTTTTGGTGAGCTGATCCTCAGTGGACCATGAACCTCAGCCTAATTGTGTGCCCTCCATTACTGGTGCAATGGCGGAATCACATGTCACAATGCGGTTGATAATAGCACAAACTAGTTGAAAATTTGAAAACCGGAATGCAAGCGAGCAACTTTATTGCGAATTTGCGATTTGTGATGGCAAATTATTTCCTGATTACAAACAAGAGCATCAATTAATATAAAAGGTCTTAGGCCTAAATGCATGAACTGTTCATCAGCTGCTGCATGAGAGAATTTATTTTAGATCCAGGAAAAATTAGTTATATATACATATTTTTATACGTATGTATATGTATCCATAATACAAACCTCACCACACCTTCCTGAAGAGATAAAACACAATAAAACACAGATATTAAGAACATCAACTCAATAATAGTGATTGCAAAAACAAGCTTAAGAAACTTTTACAGGATTACCAATGATGACTCTGCAACTCACCAGATTACTCGCTTGAGTTTGCGAGTCCAACCATGTTGAGCATATGGCGGTCCTCCTTATATCTCTCTAATACGGTACCTTTCACAGTGCCATGCCTATCGTCTTGTGCTGCTTTCGAAACAAATCCCCAGCATTCTATCACTTCTGGGTAGATTTGGTTGGTCTTAGAAAGACAAGGGCTGCCAAATGTGGTGCAGGTGAAGGTGTGCCCCTGATCAAAGCTTGCTGATATGAATAGTCCGAAATGATTTACTCGTCCTCCAAAACCAATTCCATTGGGGATGTTCTCTGAACTGAAATTCACAGCGCACTGCAGTACAAGGATTTTTAAGATCTTAACAGCATTATGATTAATAAAACAGAATTAACTTGCAACGCTACCAATCAATTCTAATTGCTTTTGTGTTGTGCTATTCAGGTCATCGGCTATAGAAAAGGGCAACAAAGTAATTCTCATGCGGTTTGTCCAGACAAAGGAAACACAAAATGAAGAAACATTTACTTATGGAATCAAAAATGTGGGATAAGCCAACCATGGAAATAGGGCTCCTCCCATCTCAGGCTTCATTGCCATCATGTATGTTTAAAATTTCCAAAAATTAAGTTGAAACCAAGGGGGTCAAATGAAAATTTTAAGGCCTTGTACAACTTGAAATAATGTTTTGGCTCAAAAATTCCACAAACTTTAAGAAGTCCCACAGACGAATATCACCTCCTTGTTGACCAAAGTTTAAAACCTCGCATTCTTCATTTGCTCAAAGGGAATCAATTGGATGGCAGTTGGACCACAAGCAAACATAAATACCAAACTGGCTGGCTGAACCAGTAAATCAATGAACCAGGCCCTAAACCAGTTTGGTCTTAGGGCCCACTTGGAAACAGAAGCAGAAGAGAAGCAAAAGTAGAAGTAGAAGATAAGCAAAATCTAGAGAAGCAGAAGCAGAAGTCAATTGCATTTGGATACTATATTTTAAAGTGCTTTTGGCACTAGAAGTGCTTTTATTGCCTGTTTCGATACCATATGAAGAAGTTGCTTTTAATTATGAATTGACACAATTACCCTTGGCAATAAAATTATAAATAATGTTATTTATAAGGATAAATAATATGAATAATATTATTTAATAAATAATATGAATGATATAAATTATAAATAATTTAAATAATCTTATTTATAATTATAATTTGGGGTTCAAATTAGCGGTCCACTCCTCAATAGGGTAGATGGGGTAGGTATTTTGAAAAATCGACCATTGGATTAGATGCTCGTATTATGTTTGTCATGCCTGCAAAAAATCACAGTGATCCAACGGTTGGTTTATGAGAAAACTAACGGATGGGTTGGGTTATTATGTGGGGATATGAAGGGAAAGAAAATTGTTTTAGTTATTTTTGTAAGGGCAATATTAGTATTAGGAAATGAATGATATCAAAAGCAAAATCACTTTAAGGAAAATTACCCAACTGGGTGATTCTCAAAAATTAGCTTCTTTGGCCTTTTTCTGATTTTAGAAGCTGCTTTTTTTTTTGCCAAACGGTGCACAAGCAGCTTTTGATGATGAGAAGCAGCTTCTTTGGCTTTTGCTTCTCAATCCAAACGGGCACTTAGTATAAGGCTGTGTAAGGCAAGGACCTATTCTAAGCTGTGTGACCTAGCCAGGTTTTACCAAACCCATGCGACCCGGACAAACTTAAATGAACAGATACCCTCCCTCCCTGAAATATGTTATCACAAATCTCTAGAGTGAAAACCAAACCTGAGAAAAGAATCTTATGTACTAATGCATAAGTCACTAACCACGGAACCATATCTGCATTTTGAAAGCCATGGTCTGGTCATCTGCCCAATGGTTGGACCGGTACCAGGTGACCCAGCTCCTTGAACAAGCTGATGTTCAGTCCAGGTAAGATAACCGTGACTGTGAATTGGACAGTTCCTTCAACATTTGTCTCCCTACCAGTGGATGAGAATTTTTCTAATCACAAGGACCTCAAAAGCATTTTGTAATGATTATCAAGGTAATAGATATTGAAATCCAGGGCCATCTAATGCAGTTCAACTTTTCGCTTAGCCTCTCAAAGTATGCAACTTCTAAAATCCAAAGGTGCCCTACCAAATCTAGGAGTCTCATATTAAAAAAGGAAAGTTCTCTGTTGTCCTTGTTTTCTATTTAGTTTTTTTAAAAAAAAAAAAAACAGTTTTCTACTTAGTTGTAGAACTAGTTTTCTGCACTGCTGCCTTCAGCTAGAGCAACAAACAAGAAGTGTGATCCAAAATATTTCCATAGAAACACTAGACCAAAATACCACCATTTTTGAACTATAAGAAAACAAATAGGACTTAGTGACTTACCCATTGTATATTACTGTTCACTCCAGTAGGCCTGAATATAGATGCTGTCGGATATAGCTGAAAGAGAAAAGACTTCATATCTCCATAGAAATCACCATGCCTCTCCCAAGGCTGAGAAGCATAACCTCCATATATACAGCCTTCTTTATCCTTAATAACCAACACAGTTGACCCCATATCATTTCTGCAGTTCAATTGAACAGTTACCTATTCAACTCCTACTTAAAAAATACTTGCAGCAACCGAGAAACTGAAATGGAAATAAAGAGCATTTAGCACTCACATTTTCATCATATAACAAAAAAAAAAGAAGAAGCAAGAAAGGATAATCAGCACATGAAAAAGAAAAAAAAAAGATTGTTTTACACATACTGAAAGGGTGCCATGTTAAATTATAAAAGTTCCATATATCCAAGAATGTCATTGTCAACTGATTTCTAGCCACCAACATCTAATTATACCAGCTAAACAAGTTGACAAACTATTAGGGCCTGTTTGGTCCATGATTTTAAAAACATGTTTTGACAAGGGTTTTCATTTCCAAAAATGGAACTGGCAAAAGCTTTTGCGAGTACTTTTTTTTTTTTTTTTAACTATTGCTTTGTCTTTTCTGGAACAAAAAATGGAAATGAAAATGTAAAAACAACTTTTTCACGTTTGAGGAAAATGAGCCATTTTCAAAGATAGTTTGAAAACAGTTTCCAAAAACACACTGCCAAACATGTTTCTTTTTGAAAATGGTAAAAAGTTTTCATTCTGAAACCAAATGCAGTCCCAGGCCTTAAGAAAGCTGGCACTAACAAGTTGTCCAGGTCCAGCATTATCATCGCAAAGGCACATTTCACACTTGGTCTCAATTTTGGCATTTGAAAATTATTCCATACCAGAATAATTTAATGGTCAGAAACAAAAGGGGGAATATCATGAAAGGTCAAGAAGCTGGTGCTAACAACAAAATCTGACAATATCGTTTTCGATCAAGGGAAAAGCAATGCAAATTTAGAGAAACAGAAGTGCACTGGCATTTTGGAGTTGTTCAAATAAATTTATTTCTTTCAAATATTCAGGAATTAATAGTAATATTTGCAAACAGTTTGTGAATTATTGAATTATGTGCAATGAAAATAGGCTATATATGCTAGATGAAAGAAACTGGTGTAATTTACGATTAATCAAAATTTCAAAGATTTTTGTCAGCATGGAAGATAGTTTGAAGCACCCAGAAATTTGCTTGTGTTACTAACACAGGCATTTAGGTCTACAATGTTCTGGTGGTGTTTATGTTATATCCAGTACAAATGTACAAAGGCCATACTGCCACACCAATATCAAAAGACCACAATCCTATTAGTAAAGTTGACCCTAATGAGTATCGGTACAGGACCCACCTTACCTGAATCCCCTAGCCTCATTCTGGTTCTTTATACCGTTTTTATGCATAGTTCCTCTTGTTACTATAATTGATTGGATTATAAATAATTGTTTGGTGGGAGAGTGGAAGGGGGCCTCATTGGCAGAAAAGTTTACTAATGAATGTCAAATAATTGATAATATATCCAACAAGAAAAGCCTGATGAAAGTACTAGTAAATGGATGGGCGAAACACACTATTGTTATTAAATAATAATAATTGTCTTGAATTTGTTACTTTAAAAGGGTTCTAATTCAGGCTGAGATAAAGAATACAATATCAAAAGAACAGTTAGGTGTGGCCACATGGCATATGCTTCAACATCAGAACTGAATCTAATTTTGTGCAATATGCTCTATGCAGGCTCTTATCAAATCAACAGTCCAAATTAGCAATAACACAATCTACAAGGGAGAAAAGCTATGTCATGATTGAAATAGTTTGAGAAAAGAAAAAAGTTATTATGCGAAATGTTATAGCTTTTTCTTTGTTTGTTTGTTTTTTATTTTTTCTCATTAACCAGCGAACCCTATCTCCAACTGCTAACAAAACTTTAGAAAATAAAAGAATCAGAAAATAGAAGTTTTATAGTTTTTATTGTTGAGTTCCTAAGATGACAACAAAACTCCACCAAATAAGTGTACAGGGGTTAGTTGAGTTAATTATTTTGATCTATGGGGACCTGAAAAGCAAGATCAAATGGGACTTAAAGAGTTTATTACATTGAGATCCTTAAAAAGTTATTTGCAATATCATTTATTAAAATAATTTAACAACAATTTAGACAAAAAGGTTGACCCAGCTTCAATAGCTATTAATATAATATTATAGAGAAAAAAAATAAGAAACTTTTCTTGGATAGTATCAAGCAAACCAAATATTTCTCACGTCTTCTAAAATGGATGTGGGAAAAAATAAAATAAAAAACTCTTATGGGATCTCCATTCAACAACAGTTTAGGCCTATCAGGGGAGCAATCAGATAATTGAATGAAAGAAGCAAGCTACTCACGATATACTGCCCAAGAATGTGCTGAAACTCAGCCCATTAAATGAACTATGGTACAATAATTTCCATTCCTCCGTCTCTTGCTGAGAAAGGGACCCACCTATAAGCCAAGCATATTCCTTCCTCAATATTATCATATTGGAATCAATATTTTCCATATACAACAGACGAGGAACGTGAAAACCCGCTCTTCCTACACAATGAAAGCAATGAATTGAGAAATGGAAACATACTAATTTTGGGGTAGTAAAATACTAATTTGGTACAGGAAAAGCTCAAGTATAATGTCTGTGGCTAAAAAAAATACATACATAACAGCAACTAGGGATGGCAACAAGAGAGTTTGGGACAGGGCAACCCTATCCCAGCCTCTTCCCGGCAAAGGAAAAATCCTCCCAAACTCATCATGACATCAATAATGACCAAACCAAGTCCAAGGCAGACGGGGCGATAAAATTTATAACGCAGGGTAGGGCGTGTCCCACCCAATTTGAGAGAGAAACAAATGAGTCATTCAAATAAACAATTTGAAGAGGCAAAAGAAAAATCCTCCGGCGAGGTAAGGAACAACAAAAGGCAGTCAACTTGGTGGTAAACGGCAACGGCAATGTCCCAAACCCTACTTGTCTAAAACCTTAGGTTGCAGGCCCTTCCCCTTTCTGTCATTCAAAAAAATCTGAAGTTTGAAACCTAAATCCTTTTTTCCTCACATGTTAAAGAAAATTATTGGTAATACAAAAAAAATTGAGTATTTGTGGAACTATAAGCATCAGTAAGTATAGCAGAGGAAAGGCAGGACGGGGTGAGGTGGACTTGAATCTTACCCCTAGCTCTTCTTACGCATAGTACACCTATTCAATCATTGGGGTATTTGCGCTCCTTCTAAGGTGGCTTTCTTTGTGTGGACAACAATATTGACAATAAAAAGTGACACAAGCCATATGACTATTTTCTAATATGGTCAACGGGCAAAGAAACAAATGGAGCACAATAATCTGGACAGCTCATGATAATAACAAAATGATTGAATCAAATCATTTTATAATTGAAAAACCCAAACCAACCATATGATTGAAATTGTACTATGCTTTTTCATGTTGAACACTTAAACTCACACTAGACTAAACCTGATTGTAGCTAATCCTATAATGTATGATGGTGAAATAAAAAAAAAAAATCAAAATGTAAAACAATAAAAGTAAAAGGAACAGTTATTGATGGGAAAAAATAAATAAATGGTGAGCATAGAACCTGGATCAGATGGAATCAACAAACTTCCAAGGAACTTCCTGACAGATGGAAGAAGATCACACCAACTTCTGAAATCCTCAAAAGACATGCTGTTTTCAGCACATCCATCATTGCGCTTCGAAAATGTTGCAGCATCAAGAAATATGTCCACAATGTCCCGATGTGGCCTCGATCCAGGTTCAGAAGAAAATATAACATCGAGCATATTAATTAAAACAGCTTCCAGATCAGACCTGATAATTAATTCACATCCCCCAGTGTCATACATATCAACACAAGAAAATAAGGAAAGAAAAGTTATTACTTGTAAAGTAGATAGCTAAAAAATATATCATTCGTCACTTTGGAAGTGACATAAACAGATAACATTTCATAGCATGTGCCTAAATTCATGAAGGCAGGCACCAAGAACCAACAAGTAGATTATTTTATCCATAGTTTCAAGACAACAAACAGTCGAGAGGAATCCCTTGTTCTATTTTAGTACTAGTAATTTGATGCAAGAAAAACAAATGAGAGAACTTATATCTTTTTTCTTATAATTCATAACCCAAAATTTATTTTTGGAGTTACAAAAGTGCCATACTACCAGACTATATAGCGTTGTAATAAGGTGATGGTCGACTTGGTAGGACAAAAATTAAATGGCAGAGAAGCTATTCTGACAAGCTAATCGTACAAACGAGGAAAACACATACTTGAGGCTATAATTAACCAACACAAACAATAGGCATTAAGAAGAAGAAGAGGAAAAACTAATAATAATAATTATAGGTACAATGCTTCAGAAATCAACTCTAGCCAACTTTGAGACACTACATAAGCTAATTACAATTACATTAAATAATTCAGATCGGTGGTTCAAAGTCTCAACTGAGACCCAGTTGACTCAGCCAAGGATGATCCAAGGTTGGTACCTGAGTCAAGAATACATAAGAGAAGCGTGGGATCGGCTGGCAAGTGAGATCTCCAGCCAAATCGAGCTAACTCACTGAGATATTGGTAAGTTGACTCAGTCTCAGCAGAGATCTTGGTCAATTTTTCCAAGTCAAGGTACACAGAGGGGAGAGAGGGAGGGGGGGAGGAGTTGCTACTACACAGACACTGTTCCTACACCTATTCCTACACGCTAATTCTCACTCAATACATTTAGCTGTATACTTTAAGTTAAGTTATTCAATGTAAATAATAAATCGCCCCCCAAATAAATAAATAAAAATTGATTTAATTAAAAAATACTTACAAAATCAAATTCCAAGCATATCATAATCTCATTTCCAGTTTTAGTACAAAATATAATTTTTGAGGGTTGGCCAAAACAATCAACTTACAAATATTTCAAAAAACATCAAGGATGTGAAAAATATTTCAAGTTATAAACAATTTATGTTATTTACAAATATTATGTATTTCTATGGTACGGTAGCCCGCTTGCATCTCTTTTGATTTTTTTTAACCATATTATGCGTCATTAGTTATTTGTTTTGCATATTTTGTAGTTCCAATATGATTTGCCATATTTTTCTTCTTCTTCTTTTTTTAAAAAAAATTATCAACATTCTTTGATGTGTCTCACCCAATACCAAATCGTCTCTCCATGATCAAGTTGAGCACAACTGTGACACTCTGAACCATCTTCTGAACGCATAGCAAACATTCAAACTTGTATATAATTATAGTACAGAAATTCCATAAAAGTAGTTTACGCATGCTGTTGTGCAAGGACCAACTACATGGGGTTACTTTACAGCGTAAAAGCATGATATTTTACAGATAAAACCAATTTATAAGGCCAACAGGCTAAGAGTAGAGAAATGTGAAATTGATTCACGTTTCTCTAGGACTAAAGATAGCAGGCTGCAAGAGGTTATGGTTCTACCTCTCCAAGATGCCATCACCCGTTACATCTAATAATTGATAAAGGAACTCTTCAACCTCATCTTTTGTTCCTTTCTCATAAGTCCCCTGCAATATGCAAATGGAAAAAAAATAAGAGTATTTGACATCTTACCAATAGAATAGTCATTTTACAATAGATAACACAATTATAATTTATAAATACTAACTACGCATATAATAAATCAATATATACATACACTAACTCATTATATGCAGGCAAATGGACACGGACAAAGGTTTAAAATAGTAGGTAAATGTGTCTTGAAGAAATGGGGTCCCTAAATAAAGAGTTCCCAAAATCTGTATGTTAAGGTGGTGTCTGCAAAATTGATCACAGGAAATGCCTAAAGCAAGAAGGGAGCAAACTTTTGAAGAATCACACTACCAAGTGGAATTGATGGAGATTTGGAAATTGGAAGTGTATTAATCACAGTTCCCACAATTTCTGACTCATTTAAGCTTAAATTTTAATTGAGCTCCAATTCTTAAAAAATGAGTTTCCCATGATTTGGAGCCACACTTCTTATCTTCTTATTTCACGCTTGCTATAGCAAAAGCCTAGTTTCTTTGTTCCTACATGTCACTTATTGCCACTTCGTACGCGCTTCTTTCAACATTTTCATAATAATACCAAATACGCTACAATAATGCATCTTCCTTGTCCACTTCCTGTACACTTCTCTCACATTTCTCCAATGTTCCCATTTTCAATATTCTTCTCCACCCTTTTTCAGGAAACGTGTAAATGAGGCAATATTTCCTTCTTAGACCTTATTATGCTAATTCAAATCTCTAACGTTGTTTTTTTTTTTTCCACACGATTGTCAAGACCAAGGCCTTCAATTTGGAACCAATTCTCACAGAATTTACAGGGTTATATGAGTTCAATTTCTTTTTTGAAAGGAAATGGGACCAATTCTTCTCCTCATCCAAACAAGTGTGATATTGAACTTAACATCCTATTTACAGATGCTTAAGCTGGTTTACATGACCAGGAAAGGCCAATCTTCAAAGAACCTAATAATCAAGCGAACCAAAAACATTCGAGTAATTCAACAAAATCATCAAGAGAACATCCTGTTTCAAATATAAGAAAAATCCCACATCAACTTCATAAAATAAATAAAGAAAGAACAGCAATGAAATTAATTGATTTTGAAATTGACAATGAATTCTTCATGCATAAGATTTGTAGGAAGGGCTTCAGATTAAACTGGCACAATCGGATCTATTCAATGTACCCACTAAGGCTTTTTCCAATATTTCCTATGTTTGGTTTGGACCTGAAAAAGTATGAGGGAAAGAAAAGGAAAATGGTTAAGAAAAGACTATTTCCTTAAGCATTTATAATCATTTTCCTTTTCTTTCCCTTGTTCTTACCAGGATCCAAATATAAGCCAAGGATATCTGGGTAAGGGTGATTCTTTAAAAAATGAAGGAAATGAAAGGACAAGGCTTAAAAAAGCATAAAAATAATGCCATTTAATTGCATTTTCCTTTCCTTTCCATCAAAATTTCCAAAAACCAATTGGAACCTTTTTGTAAGCAGGCAAGGAACCCAGTAGACTGCTATTGAGATTAGAGCAAGGAAGCGTCACCAATTCAAGCATAAGATGACCTTAACTTGCCCAATCACTGCTTTGGCTATAAATTATGAGTTAAGTAATAGTTTGCAACACAATAAAACATCCAAACTGCACAAGTGGCATTATAATAAACAAAATATTTGCAAGGAATAAGACATGTTTGCAAAATGGCTCAACAGTAATAAGCAAACAATGGTTTGGTACAAATAACACTTACTTTAGCAGTTCTCATTTCAAAAAAAAAAAACTTACTTTTGCAATCACGAGATCCTCGAAGGTGAGTCTTTGATCCTTACGATTCTGTGTTATTAAATCGAACATTCTCTCTCCGAGGGGACCATTAAGCCCAAAATATGCCTAAAAAAAAAGGAGAGAGAGAGAGAGAGAGAGAGGGATAATTTAGAACAGGATTTTGGGATTGAAGAACATGAACATAGAAATTTGAAACTTTTTTTGGAGTGTAAGAGAAAATTGAAGTTGAAAAGAGCGAACAAACTAACCTTGAAAACAGAGGGAGAGATGTATTGACCGTTACTTTGCGATTTCGCGCCAAGGGAAGCGAACAATGATTTAAGATCTTCCAGTTCCTTCTGAGAGAAAGCTCTACAAAAAGTCGTATTTATCAAATGTACATACATACAAACATACATACATACATACATACATGCAGAGAGAGAGAGAGAGAGAGAGAGAGAGAGACCGGGTGGCGGAAGCGAAGCGGGGATCCGGGGAAGGTGACTGAGCGTTGCCCATTGCTCCTCTGCAGCATTCTAGCTCTGGTGTTCTGCTTTATCAAGATTTATGTAGTTTATTCTTGTCGGTTTTTACTAAACGCTTCCTCGTGATTTACTATGAATTACACCTATGAATTTTTAATATACATAGGTTATTTTCAAACAGCCCATATATTTTAGAATTTTTAATATACACCTATGAATTACATATGTTATTTTCACGCCCTTACGCTTAATTTAATATCAATAAAATGAACACCGTTTGGATTTTAAAAATGTTTCTCAAATTTTTTTTTACAGTATTTAAATAAGTTAAATGATCCTATCAGCATTTGGATCATTACTCAATAATGATCTTTAAACAAGGTTATATATCCATAAATTCTTGACATGAGCATTTTATATCACAAGATTTAATGATTTTTTAATGAGAAATGATCCATTGAGGACCGGACCTTAAGCTTAATTTAAGGTCCACTCTTCATTCGAACTTGTATTTTGAAAAACTAATCATTGGATTAGATAATTTTTTTATGTATGTTAAGTATGTCAAAAATCACAATGATCCAACGGTCAGTTTTTCAAAATTAAGATTGTTAAACAAATATTATAGCATCGATAAATACTATTAGAGTGTTTCATGAACTTTATTTTGAAAACCGTTTGTCGGATCAGTTTAATTTTTTACAAATAAAACATACATAAGAAGATTATCTAATCAATGGTTGGTTTTTCAAAATACCATTAGCTATGTAAGAAATTGTAAGTGGTTAAATTTAAGGTAGCTTATCCAAAAAAAAAAATTTAAGGTCCGGATGTTAATGGATCAAGTCTGCTTTTTAATATAATAGATAGAATATGAGTTATATACCAATAAACTCTTGATATAAGCATTTTATACAAGGAGATTCAAATATAACAAATAGATAAGGAATTTGAAACTATTGCGTACCTCATGGTATAAAGCTCTCAAGGACTATTGAATATTTTTTTTAATATTTAATAGTTATTTTTTCAACTATTTTAACACTTATATCTTTTTTTTTTACAACCACATAATTTTTTCTTTTATGGGCAACCACATGTTAAATTTTAAAATTGTAAATAAATAAATTATATTTTAATATTGAGATTCTCAAAATAAAACGCTAAAGTTATATTATGTTAAAAATGTTAAGAGATAAAATAGAGGAAAATAAAATGTATATTAAGTGTATTGAATCTGCACAATGAATAACGTCTTATATAGGCATGTGTGTAGAAAGTCAAATATTATATATATATATATATATATATATATATATATATATATATAT
>JAESVK010000167.1:351696-367105 GCA_017140935.1 Hamamelis virginiana
TATATATATATATATATATATATATATATATATATATATATATGGGAAAGTCAACTATATATATACATTAACAAAAAAAACATAAAAGAGAGTTGTTGTCCCTTCAATTTATTCATGAGGGCTTCGAATATAATAGGTTTAGATAATTTTTTAGAAAATTTACAATTGCACCCATTTATATATTCCATCCTTACATATACTTTTTCAAGAATATGGACTTTCTCTAATTCTGAATTTTGTCACTTTTCATGGTGTGCCAATCAATAAATTTAGTGGGTAGTATTTATTTATTATAAATTAGTTGTTATTGGTTAAAAATTTTATTATATAATATTAGTAATATGAAGAAATTTCGTTAAAAAATTTTAATAATTGTTTCGCATGTAAATTATTTATTATGATAACTTCCTCACACAAGGAAATAACTTCACAATAATCTATGAATCAAAAAAATATAAAAATATAACTTCACTAAAAATTTGTACCATTCAGAAAATAAATTTTAAAAAGTTAAACTATTAATCGATAAAATGATAAAAAGTGCTACAAATAAAAATTATAAAAAGTTATATTTGAAATAAATTAAATGGGTACAATATATATATAAATTAGGTGTAGGTCAAAGATGAAACTATAATTTTTCTATTTTTTAAAATTCACTACTTTTAAAGGAGAAAGGGAGTGAAAATAAATAAATAAATAAAATAAGAAAAAATTAGCGATTGACTCCTATACTATCAACTTTTTTCACTTTGTATTCCTAGAGAATCCATTGTGATACATTGATCTCCTATAGTTTTGATTTGTGATATTTTGCACCATTCTGTAAGTTAGCATTAGACTGAAAAATAATGTTAGACTTGTTATTTTTTTTATGCAGTATTTATCCTAAATTGCTAATGTATCTGCAAGTGTATTGATGAAGTTTCTTGATTTTTCTCAATATTTTATCTATCATGAATTTTATTTATTTTATAAAAAAATAATTCATAAAAATTAAAATATATTGAATAAAATCATAAAGTTTCATCAATATACTTATAGATATATTAGCAATCTAAGATAAATATTGTGTAAAAAAAAATAACAAGTCTAACATAATTTTCTTAGTATAAGAAATAAAGGGCTAACTAATAGAATTATGCAAATTGTCACAAATCAATACTATAGTCTATAGGAGTCAATGAGTTATAATTAGGGGATATAACCCATAACCCCCTAGTGTAGTGGTAGTAGATCCAGAACCCCTTCCCAAAAAGTTAGAATTTAATATTTACTTATATAATATGATTTGACATATATACCCTCAATTAATTATTAGAAATTCAATTTTTTTACCATTTTTAGTTTGGGACGAAAATGGTTAGGATGAGCTCCAACCAAATTTCTAGGCGGCAGAGAAGGGATCATATACCTGTTACGAGAGTTGTGCAGAAGTACATTTCTACAGCAGCAAGAAGTGGTCATCGATCTCGATAGAGAGTGGAAGAGTCAGTGAGAAATCCTCGAGGTGGGAAGAAATTGCAACCGACGACAAATCCCCTAAAATAAATGTGTCAAAATGGATGGTTCCATTTACTTCGCTGCCTTGCAACACCACCAAATCCCAATTTCTAGCTTAATCACGAGCAGTGGAGCAGTAGTAGACTATTGTTGTTTGGGACCCAAATGCATAAACGTCATTGACTTGTTCTACGTGCTTACCTTGCAAATACTAATCCTCCATAACCCCGAAATAGCATCTAAGATGTTCGACGAAATGCCCCAATGAAAGAAGCACCTTGCACCATGCCAAATAAGTAAAATTATTGTTCTTTATAGATTATATTTATAGGTAAATTTACTTATTTATTTAAATACATATAAATAGGGAAATTTAATTATTTCCAAATAAGTTTACTTATTTCCAAATTCGTTTATTTATTTTTAGTTTATATATAGAGGTAAATTTACTTATTTGTTTAAAGACATATAAATAGGTAAATTTACTTATTTCCAAATAAGTTTACTTATTTCTAGTTAATAAATATAGGTAAATTTACTTACTTCCAAATACGTTTATTTATTTCTAGTTTATATAAATAGATAAATTTACTTATTTTTTTAAAGATATATAAATTCATATTAGCAACATGTGGGTTTGCTATCAAAAAGTCAAAAAATGAGAATGAAAATGAGAACTAAAACATATTTCAAAAAAAGTATAAAAAAAAGGAGAAATAGAGGAAAATCATACCTTGTGAAAGAGAAAAGTGAAATAAAATTACTATTCTTTCTAGATTATATTTATAGGTAAATTTACTTATTTATTTATACACATATAAATAGGTAAATTTAACTATTTTCAAATAAGTTTACTTATTTCTAGTTAATATATATAAGTAAATTTACTTATTTCCAAATACATTTATTATTTTTAGTTTATATATATATAGGTAAATTTACTTGTTTGTTTAAAGACATATAAATAGGTAAATTTACTTATTTCCTAATAAGTTTACTTACTTCTAGTTAATAAATATAGGTAAATTTGCTTACTTTCAAATACGTTTATTTATTTATAGTTTATCTAAATAGGTAAATTTACTTATTTTTTTAAAGCAATAAACAGATATATCACAATTAAAAATCAAAATTTGAATTGAATTAAATCTCAAAAACTTACCATAATGTTAGCAAAACAGTTACACTATTTAAAAGGTAATAAAACTCTCCATAAAAACAATAAAAGGGTAAATCTGTCATTAAATAATTAAAATTGACTTTAGAAAAGGGTGGGGCTATTTACAGCCCACCTTTTACTAAAGGCAGCCCATTTTCTAAATACAACCCACCCATTTGCATTTTTACTAAAGGCAGCACAATAAAATTTTAATTAAATATACCCATTTTACCCTTTACTAAATACAACCCATTACATAATAGAAATACTATAAGCAACCCATATTACCCCCAACACCATATTACTCCAACACCAAACCTAAAACATATTAACCCCAATACTTCTGTGTTAGGGTTGTTTGTATATTATTGGTAAACATTATATTTGGATTAAACATGCTTCAAAATATAAAAAGTAGCACTCTATAACCATCATGGTGTGATGGTGTTACGAAAAAAACCCATATTTCGATCGAAAAATAGAAAGAAAAAAAAATTGTGTTCGTGTTCGTGTTCGCATTCAACCTGATAAGGCCGAATGTGAAGCTTTAGTATTCGGTAAGCCAACACCGAATGTGATGCTTTAGTATTCGTTAAGCCAACACCGAATATGAAGCTTTAATATTTGACAATTACATATTCGGCATTAGCTTACCGAATATTAAAACTTCATATTCGGTGTTAGCTTACCGAATACTAAATCATCACATTCGGTGTTGGCTTACCGAATACTAAAGCTTAATATTCGGCTTTACCAGGCCGAATGCGAACACGAACACAGTTTTTTTCTTTCTATTTTCCGATCGAAATATGGGTTTTTTTCGTAACACCATTACACCACAATGGTTATAGAGTGCAACTTTTCATGTTTTGAAGCATGTTTAATCCAAATATAATGTTTATCAATAATATACAAAAAAAAACCTAAAATGAAAGCTTTGGGGTAATATGTTTTAGTTTGGGGTATTGGGAGCTGAGTTTTTTTTTTTTGCGTTTGTCGCTGTGGTTGCCGCAATCTTTTGTTGTCATGGCTGCGGTGGTAGCGTTTAATGGCGATAGAATAAGAAGAACATGAAGAAGAGGAAGAAGATGTTGTTGTTTTGAAGAGCTTGGTGATTGAGGATTGAGAGTAATGGGTTGTATTTAGACTTGGGGCATTTATGGTATATTAAAATTTTTGTTTTGTATAGTAATGGGTTGCCTAAAGATTAGTGGGCTGTAGTTAGAAAATGGTAAAATTGACTCAATAAAAATTTTAAATGAGTTGCCTTTAGTAAAATGGTGGGCTGTAAATAGCCCCACCCTTTAGAAAATCCTGGAGGGAGTTATGGGTAAACATTATGGTGTTCTGGGCCTATTGGTATGAAATTCAATATTTAAGGGGTCTGGATAATTTTTCCTTATAATTAATACTTTCCGGGTGCAAGATAAAAAACACTGATAATAGAGGTTGAATCGGTAATTTTTCCATAAGCCTTTTGCACCCACGTATCTTCTCATATACCATTTTCCATTTATTAAACAGACGGGTATCAGGATTTTCTGTGTGGTTCGTTTCTTCCCAAGTCACTTTATACTCTTTTGCGATTCTGTCAAAAATCTCTGTTTTCACGAAGAAGTCTGATGAGAACTCCGACATGTCGGTCTTAGCGAGCTTCGATCTGTGAGTATTTATGTCGAAATTTTCGTTCACAAAGCACTTTAATTTCATATTCCAATCGATTATTACACGCTACTCTCTTCTTTTCTATACACCAATTCTCTCTCTCATTGTACGAAATTTAGGGTTTGTACATGTTCAACTACTTTTTTTTTTCTTCCCCTTCTTTGGTGTATCCTTCAGGGCCTTGTTGGTTGCACAGAAACCGGAGGAAAATAGAACATAATTTGAAACAAAAAGAATCGATTCAGCTGAGCCTTATGGTGTTGTGCAAATGCCTTGCATGGATAATTTTGGGTGAATTCAAATTCCTAAAGAACCAAAAAATCGGAAAATGAGGAACTTCAAGTGCCTGTCGCTTGGGGTTTTGAATATGCGTTTTCAATTCAGAATAATCATTTTTTTTTTTCTAATGAAAGAAAGTTGTAAAATTTATTGGTTTCGTTTCTCTTTAGACAAGATTTGAAAATGGAAATGCGGAGAACAACCTTTGAAGGTTTCCCGAATTGGTCCATTTTTTAGGGGGATGATAGGAAAACGGTTTTTCAAAACTTGATACTTAATGCATCTGCTGCTGCAGTTGCATTTTTTTTTTAAAAAAATATGTTTTTGAAAAGGGATAACATTTTCAGAACTTAAATTAAACATACCCCAGATTTCTTTTCCACACTTTTCTTAGCAACCAAACAGAGTCCGAGGTATGAAGAAAGTGGAAATTTATAAATGAGGTTCTAAATAAGTAGACTTGACTACTAGAAGAAATGATGATAGCTTATTGCTTTTAGTAAGATTATTGCACTTCAATTGTATTATAGGTTACGTGAGTGATACCTGTAAGAATGTCGAGACCCTGGGTACTGGTTTTCCTGCTGTTGCTGATTGTATTCACATCCCAATTCGAGTGGAAGCAACAACTTGGAAATGAACTCGAGACAAGTCCCAATATTTCCCAGAAACAGCAATATATTTCGAAAAGGGAAGAAACTGTGAAAGAAAAGGTGAGTCTTTGACATACAAGTTCTTTTGCTACACTTTGGATATTGCATTTTTATTTGATTTGATCGTGGGATTAAATTATTTTATTTTGATTTTTTAATGTTTTTTTCCTTGCAATTTTAATTTTTAAGGTGATGAGATACGAATTTAGGTGATTACACTGGTGTGGAAACAATACTGGCTAGAAGTCTAGGACAGTGTAACAACTACATTGAAATTTACTTGGAAATTTTAATATCAGGCCTAGATTCCATGTCACCAGAAGGAAAAAACCAAATCAATTGTTAGTTTGTTACCAGAATTAGCATGCTTTGTGAACCTCCATTTGAAACTTTTTGTAAACTTCCATGTAGTTCCATTAATTAATTCCACGTCCAGAATGATGAAGTAAAAGTCAAAATTGAACTTTAAAACCTCATATGAGTTGAATCTTTCATATATAAACTTCCATACACTTTCAAAGCCTAACACAAAATGATTCCATTATTGGGGTGGAGAACAGTTGCATGATGTTGAATTTTGAAACATTATTCTCTACTTGTTTTCTACTGTCTACTATCGATAGTGATGTGTCAATGTAGCATCTAGTCTCAGTTTAAAATGGGAACGCAAGGAGAGAACACATCTAATCTTGTTGAGATAATGGCTGCATCACTACTTCATGCTCTCCTTGAGTTCAACAGCCTTACTTTTTGACAGAGAAATGGGAATCATGACTGTTAATGCTCCACATTGCCACTCCTTATATTTCTATTCTTGGAAAAAAAAATATGAATTTGAAAAATCCTATAGTAATGTAATATCAGAATCTTTTTGATCTAGATCTTTCTTTATAATTTGCCTTTTCTGTGTTGCCTGCTTCTATTCCCCTTGGTTATGAAGAACATGGCTTCTACTAGTAGAGGCCTTAAGGGCCATGACTCAACAGAGCCTTTCAGAACTATTTGGGGTTTGTTACACAGGTCTTCTTTTTGGCCTTTCTATTGTACTAGTTATGCGTTCATCTCAAACCAAATCACTCTGTACATGTGTAATACTGGTATTACAATGCACATGACAAAATTACCGTAGTTGAATTTTTCTCATCCTGTCATTAATTTATGCTATTTTAAACTCAACTTGAGTGCATTATTTGTAATTATACATTTTCCTTCTGGATTGCTCCCTCTAGCAAGCACTTTTGTTTGTGGGAACCTTAGAGATTTTTCCAACCTCCTTAGTAATCTTTTCCCACAGCAGTAATATTTTCCTGACTGCAATCCCTTACTGACTACCCTTACTTCGGGGCGAGAAAGTCTGTCATCGTTCTCAGGATGAGGATTGGTCTTAGAATCCCTGATTGATTTTGCTTCCTCAATCCTTTGGCCTTATGTGCTAAGCATCTTAGGACTCTTTGCGGCCTATATCGATCACTACCAAGTAATCAAGAATGAAAGCTAAAAAACTGAAGTTTGTTATTTTCCTTACAAGTATTTGCAATATTGGCCCAGGGGGGTGGGGTGCTTGTTGGATGGGTTTGGTATAACTTTCCTCAAATCAAAACAAAATATCAATCAATTGAAAATCTAAATTAACTATCCATTTAGCACAAAAATATCACCCAAGAAAAGATTAACGATATCCTGAAAATTGATTAATATAGAAGGAAATATTTAAATCCAACATGACCAATGATGATTAGTTATATAGTATAACCAAAGTTATATAGGACTATAGGAGTGTGTTCAAGATCTGTTGGATTGACATATTTATTCATTCAATCATATAATGCTATAATTATACAAATATTTATAATGTGACAAACCCAAATAGTATAATTAACTCAATTTAGCTTCTAATTTAGCTATTTGTGCGAGGGATCCTTTGATTTCAAACCTGACTTGTCGACTCTGTGTGAGTAGATCTTATGTCCTAAAATGAGCTAACTCACATGCGAGTCCATGTGGGGGTTCTTCAATTAGGCGTAATAGACCTAATTTTGTAAATAACCCTATGACCTCTTTCTCTCAAGCTTATGTGATAAATTCAATGCCTTGACTCACAAGATTGGTTTACTATGTTCTACCTAGCATGCAAAGCAACATGTTCATTGCGAGCTAACTTATGGCAAGCCAACACTCGACAATGCCTCACCTGGGTAGTATCAAGAGGCTTCTGAAGTCTTGATTGTGTGAACTTTTGTTGGCTTTTGAAGGTTAATGCCACTTTGTGATGAAGTCGGCTCATGATTTGTAGTCCCTTTTCTTGATTTCTATAAGTTTGTGACATTTTGTCAAGTCTTTTGGTGTTGTAGGATTGCTTAAAAACTTATTAACCATGATGTCCTAGTTCAGATTTCTAAATGGATCCCTTGACTAGGTGAAGGCCACCCACTTGGAGGGTTGGACGAAGAGCTACATGCACACCGCTTTATTTCTTTTGAGTGGTTTACACTTCACACCGAGAGAGGAAATGAGCCATATCTTGACATAGGTTTTTTGTGTTATCAAACATTTTGAAGTTAGGTTAAGAAAATCAAGGAAAGGGGATCGTATCGATCTGGGCCAATGCAAATCGAGAAAATCTAGGTCTTGAGGGAGTTTTAGTCCTTTTCCCTTGGTTGGGTCTCTCTTTAGATCTTTGGCACTCAGTGCAATAGAGGTCCCATTTTATTTTTATTGTATTTACCCTTCCCTCCTTTTATTTTTACTTTTCCCCTTCTTCTTGTGGTCACCATGAATTGGGGACTCAATGAGCTAAACATCCTCACTAGTGTTGCCTATAACCTTTTCAATAGTTATGGTAAGGGCGTTAGGATCTTCCTACGATGGATTGGCTTCTTGTTCATAGTGTTCGTGTTCCACCATCATAAATGTCATTAATGGCAATTCCAATGCCTAAGAACTTGTATCACCGAATCATGGGTTTTTCACTCTATAGACTGTCCCTTGTACAGGACCTTAAGTATTACTTCATACTGTGGATGAGGCGCCAAAGCTGAGGTATCTTTGAATTTTGGCTCAACTGTGAGTTGGGTTGCACTCAATCCCATGCTTTGCATGTTCATAGGTGGAGTATATTGAGCTGAGCGTGCAAGATGAAGAACTAGTTTTAGTGCCCAGGCTCAAGAGAAAGAGGCGGTAGACCTCCTGTAAACTTAGGTATGTTAAGCTTAAATCAAGAATCCCTTTATGAGGCCTTGAGTGGGTTAGCCTGTTTTGGGACATAGGGTTTCTTGTAAGGAGACATATTGATTTTGGAATTAGAGGACTCTTATGAGGAATGTGGAATTAGGAGCCGAGGGTATAGTAGTACCCCTTGTACTTGAGGATTGGCTTGCCGAGAGCCAGCCTACCAAGTTTGAAACCAGATGATCCCACAGGCTGTGTTTGGTTCGGGGGTTTCATTCCTAGGAAAGGGGAATGAAACCATTTTTTAGTGTTTGGTTAACTAAAATAGGGAGGAATGTCTTTCCCCCAAGGAATTACATTCCCACAAAAGGGGGTAAAGTGAATCTTCTTCTTTTTTTTTGGATAATTAAATTTTTTTGGATAATTAAAGTGAATCTTCTTCTCAATGTGGGTTTGCTAAATTCAAACCTGGGAATGAGTTTTATACATTTCAAAATGACTACCGTGCCCTTTTATTTGCATTTCCATGAATCAATATTACATCCGAGGAGGAGGGGAGGGGGAGGAGGGAGGTGAGGCGGTAGTTGGTGTCTTTGCCGCTGTATCGTTGCCGTCGGAAATGGAATCTGAGTCCTGCACTGCCGGTTCACGGGAATGGAATCTGCATTTGGTTTTCTCTCTCTCTCTCTCTCTCTCTCTCTCCGTTCTTCTTCAAAGGGCATAAATGGAATTATCATGCAATCATTTTACCTTACCTAACCAAACACTGGATTGGGAATCTTATTTACTCACCATCTTACCAAACATGGGAATGGGTTATAAAATATTGCATTCCCATTCCTTGGTAATCCCACATACCCAGCACTTAGATTCCATTCCTGTGAACCAAACGCAGCCTCACAGGGAATGCTAAAGTGGGAGTTATAGGTAGGCTAGTCACCTTTTTACCCTGGGGTTGGTTCTTGGGTTGCTGACTTGAAGGGTTTGAAATTAGAACCTCATGGTGACCATTGAATTCGGAGTTAGGGACTTGTTAGCCCCCTTTGTTCTCAAAGGTTGGCACACGGAGTTGAAAAAGAGCTTAAATTACAGTAAAAACAGCAAAGATTTTCAAACTCCCTTGTTCATTTATCTCAAATTAGACAATTTTTTAAAACATGGTGCGCATAAGTCAGATGATGAGAAATTAATTCTTCCTCTTAAGTGCCAATCCAAAACAAAAGAACAATCAATTACAAAAGAGAATACCAAAACCAAGCTAGTTGATTGCTGTTAAGTGCGATTCTTTGGGGCTAGAAATGTCTTCAAGTTCAGTTACTGTAAAACCAATCTTTGCGGTGCTGAACCTCTGGGTGCAGAGTTGCTACAGAGGTTGCAACACAAGTTATTTTAACCAGAAACAATATTTTTTTTAACTTCTGGGTGCAGAGTTACTACAGAGGTTGCAACACAAGTTATTTTAACCAGAAACAATATTTTTTCAGTCCTGTAAAGCAATCTCTTTAAGTTATATCAAATGATTTCATAATTTCATATACTGAAACAAATGACACCATAGCACTCAGGTGGAGGAGCTGAACCAAACTCCGCTATTTCCCTTTGATTCTGCACAATCTGTTCAGTTGCTGACAACAGCTGTACGAATGCTGATGTCGGCATCAATCTTGCATGATATTCAAGAGCACTCTTTCTTGCTTAGCAGATTGAAACTCTTTGAATAAGGCAATTGGTTTGTGAAGAACAGGAGCAAAAAGAACAGGTAAAAAAGGAGGATGAAGGGATGCACTGGACAAGATGAGCCACATGGTCCACATCATATCTCATATCATGCCGGAGGTTGTCTAAGTTAGCAAAATAGAGAGAAATAGTAGGCAGAAGAAGAGAATCGGTATTAAATCCTTATTCATGTGAAACAGTCTTTATACCTTGTAGTTATGGATAAAAGATCATAATCCCCCTAAGTCGTAATGATTGTGTCACTTCCCCCTAGGTCGCAAATTTTCATTCAGAGTTTCCATTGAATCAAGTCATAATTTGGAAAGTGCTTTTGTGTGTTTTAGTCACTTTTAAGTCTTGGTAGTGTTTTATTGATTATTTTATTCTAGAATGGAATTTATAGAAATAATGACAGTGTGGGTGTGCAAGAAATGAGAAAAAGGAACAAATTTTACTTCATTTAGATCTCTTGGTGGCCTCTGTTACCCACTCTTCATTTTACTCCAAGGTGCCCATGTTGACACACATGACACGGATGCTGGTGTAGGATATGTGTTAAGACACACGAGTCTATGTGCCTGGTAAGTGACCATTTCACATGAGATGTTAGGAGGAGTTGATCTGTTGCCATAGTTGTATCCTTAGGCTCCTTGAACTAGTCAATTGCCAAAGATGCAGCTAATAGTAGGGGTGTAAGTTGGTCCATTTCAAACTGAGAACCGTACCAAACTGACCACCTTGGGTTGGTTTGGTTAGGTTTTTATGCTTCTTTTCTTTTGTTTGGGGTTATTAATGTAGAGAACTGATCATATTTGGTTTAGTTATGGTTCATTAATCAATTAAACCGAACCAAACTAAGAATTGACTAATATTTATTATCAAGTATTTATTATATACTTATAATCTAAGTGTCTTGATTTTAGTATTATCTTGAGAACTTCAAGCATATTGGCATGCACCTGCATGTATGTAATTGTTGCTAGCTGTCATTGAATAACAAACGGTGGAGCTGTTGTTTTATAATGGAAAGGAAAGATGAGCTCCCCTCCTTTTTACCGATTTGGGATACAAATTAACATGTACTACGAGGGGCTTAGAGAGCAACCTCCCATGTGACATGCTGGGAAGGAAAGAAAGGCTCCAACACAACTCCACACAAACTTAAACTCCAGATCATGTAGGAGGGCATTCCACTCCCAGGTCTCACCTATATAATAGGAACCTCCCCACTGCCTTGTGAAATGGTTTTTGTGGGCTGATGTGGGCTGTTTACAAGTGAACTAAGATACACAGACTCTTCACTTCACCCCAAAGTACCCGCACCCGATACTTGGACGAGGATAAGGGTACTCCAGCCGGATAATTCAAAATAGTGGAAAATCTATGAAAAATAGACGAATCTGACACTCGGACACATACCTGACACCCTCACCCGAGTCCGTGCAACATAGCAAGTGAATCAGTTGTTGGCCCATATTGAAATTTAAGTACAATAAATAAAAATGTTATAATTTGAAAATAAAATAAATTTTGGTGGTGAACCAAAACCAAAATCGAACCAATCTGATTTTTAAAGCTTTTTTTTTCCCTGGTTTGATTTGGTTTGTTTCTATTCGGACATTGGTTTGGTTTTGGGTTATAATTTAATGAACCAACAGTTTTAATTTAGTGCTGAACCGAACCAAGTTGTGCCTCTAGCTAATAGTCCCACTCCCTCTCCTTTTGCTTTGCTTGTTTTTGTCCTTGATAAATCCAGGGCCGGCCCCGAGGTTTGGGAGGCCCAAAGCGAACTCCTAAACTAGAGCCTTACTAGGTATTGACAAAAAAAATAAAATAAAATTGCATATAATATATGAAACTACATACTATTCTTTTAATTTGCTTTGCTAGTATTCACACAAATTTTGGATGTATATATTGTTATTACTAAAATCATGAACTAAAAAGTGGAAAGTGAAGTCAGGTGGGGGAGGTTAGAGGTAAAATGAAGACAAAAAAATAAAGGGCCCATATATTTTTTTAGTGAGAAAGAGGACAAAGAGCCCACAAATTTTTTTTTTCTAATCCAAAAAAGGCCCAATCACAATTTGCATGGGAAAACAATGGGCCCTTTTTGTTACAACTCTCACCTATAGGCAGCCAACTTGGGGGGCCTTAATTTTTTGCAGAAAATAGGGGCCCTAAGTGGATGTTTCCTTGGTTAACAGCCAGGGCCAGCCCTGGATAAATCTTGAAGATTGGAAAGTCTCTTCAATAGCTAATCTAACTTAACGTAGTTTTTTGCTATGTCCCAGCATCCACGTCTTATTTATTGAGAATCCTTGTTCGGATTTCACACTTTGTGTTAATCAGGTTTGTATTCACCATTTTGTCAGACTAGAATTATTAAGACCTGAATTATTAAGACCAGGTTCTTTTACAAATACAAAGTAGGAAGTTTCACCCTTATTTGTGAAGATGGAATTTATCATCATGGGGTATTTTTTTGGTGTCTTATAGTCTATCAATTTATTATTGCAGATTATCCTCTCTCAAGAGAAGAACATTCAGAAACTTAATGAACTTGTGCGGGGTCTTCAGCAACAATTGCAACAGTGCAGGGGTGAAAATGAGGCCGTCAAAAGCACTGCAGCGCCTTTGACTGAACTTCTAAATGAGCTTGAGAGGCAGCAAATTCTGGAGGATTAATTGGGTATTGTGCATGTTTGTTACCAGTATGTTTGATATGTGCAAGTAGGTAAACCATTTTTCTTTGTCCAAACAATTTACTTCAGTATGAGCTTATCCACATCATCTCATTGACCTACACACCACAACCTTAGATCCCTACTATCTCTTGTCAATATTTCATGTACAAATAAAGTCCATTTGTTCTACTGTTATCCCCCTCAATGATTGGGTTTTCTGTCTTATGTAGTACTGACCAATCTCAAAGTGATTTTAGTGGTACATAAAATCTTGGAATAACAGGTGAGTAGTTAATATGGTGGTTACAGTGGATAACAAATATAGTCTAAATGCCACAGCATGAAGGCATAATGTTATTAGTAAGAGTCCCTAATTATCAATTTGAGTCTCAAACTATTTTCATATTTTGGGTGGAGAGAGAGGGGGAGAGATTATTACTTGTAATTTCAACTGTATTTGGTTCAATGGAAGCATGGTCTATAGATTTTTAATCCTGTATCCCTTTTAGTGATAAATTTTGTGGCAAATCAGTTCTCTGATACGCACTTTATCAGATTTTAAGATGAATTTACACCCCAACCGGTCTACAATGCATATTAATTTCAGTTCCATTAGGGTTTTTAGCATCCAGTAGAAGTTGAAGTGTATCTGGGTCATTGAGGGGACACCGATTGATGTTTATTTTTCCTATCCAGCTTTTTTTTTTCTTCATTTGTCTGGTCTATCTCAAGTTCTTTTTGTTGGGCCTAGTCCTTAAATTGCTCTGATTTTTTCTGTCAAAATTTATATTTCGAGATAAATTGCTGACATTTTTTCTGTCAGAATTTATGTTTTGGATGAATTCTCTGTTGGTGTGAGAGTGATTGTGAAGATGACCCATGATAACTCATTGATAATTCAATCTTCTCACTTGAATTTTTTTGGTTTGTTTTTTGAAGTCTTCATTGATGAGGAATAAATTTTTGGCATTATTCCTGAATTTAATCTTGAAGACAAAACAGTGTTGAGTTTGTAACTCCCTCTCGATTCCATTTAAAAGTAATATTTCTAATCATCTGTTTATTTGTTGTAGTGAGATTCAAGTTTTCTTTCCTTTACTCCATTTTCTTGGTTACCAACCAGAGCATTATTGTAATTCAACCTAAAACCATTTTCCTCTCTTCCAACTTCTAATCAATTACGCCATGCAGGAGCATTTAGTTACAGTGGTCACTAGTCTATAGCCAGAAGGAGAAAACCCCATGGCTCACACTGGTTTGTACTATACTATATACACAAGTCCCTTTATAACTCCTTGCCCATCCTCTCTCATTCTGTTTCTCACTACACACAATTCTCCTACAGCATTTTCCTTTCTTGCCCATCCTCTCGGCCTCCTTCCAATCATCTCTATCAAATGTCATACCATGGAATGTTTGGTTGGGGTTTTCCGTGATTGGTGAATACTAGAGTGGGGGACCATACTGATAACCCAAGCTATCTACCTGAGTGTAGTCTGTATTTCTCTTGCACGCGCACATTTACACATATTGGTAATATTGGTAAATGTGCACAAGTTGTGGAAAATCATCCATGATCCATCTATTTTCAATCGGTTGAGTGGATTAAATGTCACAACTGTTCCTTATGAGCAGCTGTATTAGATAGGGTCCCAACTCAGCCCAGACTGGTATGAATGAATTTGTACTGGTGTGGGGTATGTTGAGGTTGAATGAATTGTCCTCAAACTGGGTTTGATGGAATGTGAAGTCTATACTGCCATTAGAAGAAAACTCATTATTTAGAAAGTTTCAACCAGGGATCTATATAACTCTTAATTTCTGCATTTAGAAATCAACTGTCTGGTATTTGCTGAAGTTGCTCTTAAAAATCTCAGATTCGTGGTGTTCTTGTTTTTGGGTGACAAATGATTTCCAACTTCCAACTTCCCCATTTTGCACTTGCTGTTATGCCTTGTGGTTATAAAGTGATTTATAAAGGAGGTAGGTCGGGATTCCCAATTGATGGGAATAAAGTGATTTAATGATACAATTGTGTATCCATCGTTATAATCTGCAAGCACAAACAACCAATATGTTTGTTTGGAAGCAACATCAGAGAAGAATGTTTTCCAAGGGGTCTAAAACCAATGGTTCAGTGTTTAATGGGATTTTTAGTTCCAATGCTTTTTCCAAAAGCGATCAATATTTATCAAAGCACATTTGGTCATCCCGTGTGAATTGTATTATTTCATCTTATTTTGCATATAATTTTGTGAATAATTCCATCTTCGTAAATGGGAAAACTAAATAGGATTGCGATCATCATCCATAATGATATGTTGGTAAAGATTAAAAGCAGACGCATTTCATTAATATAAATAACGGTGATGATTCTAGGGTCTAGTTTGCAATAACTTCTCTTAAAATCAATTTTCCAGCTCAAAAGTTCACTTGATCTAAGAAGTGGAATGATAGTCACTTTTAGATGATTTGATGGGTGAAAAAAAAGTTGGGATCACTTCTAGTATAAAAACTTTGATATGTGAATAATGTAATTAAGTTGAAATATTTACGGTTATTAAAAATTTATGATTAAA
>JAESVK010000167.1:501107-513858 GCA_017140935.1 Hamamelis virginiana
TATATATATATATATATATATATATATATATATATATATATATATATTATGAACATGCAAAGAAAAAATGGGAGTTTTTCACTTTTCGTCTATTGTATTGTTTTTCACAATATTATAAAACATTGCATGGCAAAAGGATATTGCATCCAAAATAAATAAATAAATTCAGTTCAATAGAAAAAAGGGACATGCAATCGGACTCAATTAGTCAAAAGCTCTGCATATAGAGAGAAAATGAGAGGAGGAGAGACATGCAACAACATCAATAACAATTACAGAGAATTTAAAAATCTAAATTTAACTTTTGCTTCCTTCAAAACATGGTAAACTGATCAGTTATCGGACTTAGTCAGTCAATTCTCGGGTCCTCATTGAGCTAATGAATGGAGTCACACAAAATCATTCTCAATTGTTGGTATAAGTCTGTCTTTCACTACAAACTCTGTTTCTCACTGTATAACTTTCTGGAGCAAAGCGCACTAAACTATTGTCTTACCTTAGCAGTCAATGGTCTATTGTAAAATTGATGGAACACAGTCCATGCCTAACACAAACTACTGTAATTTCCATCTCAAACTACTTGAATATACAGTAGCTCACACCTAAGATTGATTGTTGAAACACAGACAAAATTGACAAAACACAGTCCAAGCCTAACACAAAACTTATTACCATTTGCATGAATGGCGAAGTCGTGTGTTTTCTGTCTGTGAGGCGCGCCGTGGGCCCAAGATTGTGATTGAAGTTAACGTGGGTCACCATTAGGTGTTGTCGAAAGCTGCCCTTGATATAAACAACCACAAAACAGATCCTAAAACCTCATTGAACTAAAAGTTATGCTAGGGATGTCTGACTACTCATGCACTTGTTTATTTGGATTGTAGACTGCAGCTGATGCTTTCATGGTTTTTTTTTCATGCCACACTGGCCTTAATGTGTCATGTACATGTAGCTATAGGTTGATGCCGAACTTGAGATGTGACATTCAATAAAAAGTACTAGCATCTTTTTTCACACCCGGGCAATGCCCGGGATATATATATAAATACATGATAGAAAGGAAAGCACTTGTGGCGTAGGTATTTTCTAGCTGATATATAATTAATTGGGCTGCTATTTATGTTTTAATTCACCAACTTAATTACAGGATAGTAGACCTTAGCATATACTTAATTTAAAATAATATTAATTAATGGTACGTAGTAGGGTCTTCCACGTTTTCAAAAATTAGACAATCCCTTAGCCAATTAAGTTGTTTTTGAGGTGCATGCATGTGGAAGTCTATAAAAAGGCCACAGTTGGAGCATGAAGTTCATACACAGACACATGCACATTAACTCATCCATCTGCTTCATTTTTTAGGGAAAGAAGTGGATTGACAATTAGAAATGAATGTGATGACTGATGATAGAAACCCTGTGGGTGATGGTGATCCTAGTGCACTTTCACAGAGGTTTGATGGGAATGGCACAGATCTTCAGATGGTAGCAAGCGGAAAATTTACTGCTCTAACATGTGAAAATGGGAACGGACTCTTGCAAGAAGACTTGCCTCATAGAATTGTATTGCCTTCTAAAAGGTATAGGAGTGACTTAGCTAATGAAAATTTGGCAGGACAATGCCGTGATCCACGTTTGGAAAATGATGGTGATTTCCATTTCAATGCAAAGAAGTCTAATAAGGGTTCCTCTTCTACAATTCAGTCTGTGAGACAGGATTTGGTTCTTTTACATAGAAATGAACGATTAGAGGATGCAGTTCTACTTAACCTTTTCTCATATTCAAAAAAAAGCGCGGAATTCACTCACTTCCTCCAATGACAAACTCAGAAAAACCTACAGTAAGCAAATCCTTATATTCCTTGGTGATAAATATATGAAATGATTGATGTTCAAATAGAGAGGATCAATGCCTAATACTAAGACTGAAGTAACCAACAGTATAAATAGAAACACAAATAGAGAGGATCAATGCCAATAAATAGAAACACAAAGGAGGCCAAACCCGCCATCATATTAGAAAGAGCAGGAAAGCAAATTGAAGGGAAGATGGAAGAAAGGTAGAATGAAATATTAGAAAAAACAGGAAAGTAAATTGAAACGGTACTAGCCTTTGTGTGAAGATGAAAATCCAGATTTGTAGGGTGATGAAAGAACATGCAGAGAGTATGCATATATGAGAGTATGCATGAGAACAGAGTAATTGGAGTATATATGAACATGCAGATATTATGGCAACATAAAATATGGCAAAGCACTCTTTGCTAAAGTTGGTCTCTGTTTCTTTCATAAGAACAGAGTAAATACAGTAAATACAGTGGATGGTGTTGAAAAAAGGAGTCATAACCAACGGGGTTATGAAACAAGGAGTCAGAACTTGCAAGCATGGTGGATCGAAATAGAGAGTTTGTCAAGTAAAAAAGGAACATCACTGAAATGTGTGAGACATTGCATAGAAGTAGCAAGCCTAAGGTGTAATTTCGAGACAATTCCAGCAAGGTAAGGATAATGAACAGAGTGACAATCAAAGTCATTGTGATTAGTTTGCTCGTGAAATACTGGGTTACTGCAACTCTTGACTGGGATACAATGTAGCTACAGTGTGTATGTATATATACACTTCAGTCCAATCAGCATCAGAGTAGGTTTAGAGATGAAGCGAAGAAGAGGAACGTAAAAGTAGCGCACTAGTCTTACCACGAAGATAATATATAGTGTGCAAAAGAGCTGCATATCAAGCAAAGCAAGGAGAAGCGTGCTTGAAAAGTGGATGGTGTTGAACAACAACATGCAGAGAGTATGATACCATGGAAGCAAATCACTCTTTGCTAAAGTTGGTCTCTGTTTCTTCCAGAAGAGAATGCAGAGAACAGAGTAAAGATCTTACAAAGTACCTCCAGACCCGACACTGCAGAAAAAACTGTACAATCGACCCTAACAATCAAAATAAGTACCGAAAACCTAAGCTAAAAGTCAACAATTTAGCAGCAATCAAATAATATGAGAGAGAGAGAGAGAGAGAGAGAGAGAGGAGGGGGTTGGTTTGCTGCTGCGTGAAAAAAAGATAACAGTTAAATTCAGTTTTTAAATTATGGCAACCTTAAATTACAGTCCAATTTCTCCTATTTTTTGATCTTTTCAAGAAGGAGGCTAAAATTTGTGAGAAATAAATCATGGGAAAAATCTTAAAATCTAGGAATTCTAATATAGGTGGGTCCTATAAGAGCAACTCCAATGGGCTCGGCAAATTGATGCTGTTAGGCAAAATGCCTTTCCAAACTGACAAAGTGGTGCTCCAACGGAAGAGGCATATCAGTCGGCAAAATGCCTCCTCCCCACTTCAGTCGGCAAATTTGCCGAGAGATGGATGAGAGAGAGAACTCTTGGCAAATTAGCCACATAAGCAAAAATCTCAAATTTGAATTCTCAACGTCTCTTTCTCTCAACGGATCCCTGCTCTGCCACTGTTATTTGTGCAGAAAATTTCTTCTATAAAATGAATATACGACATACCTGATGAGCATCGAAAGTGAGACTTGAAGAAAAATTTTGATCAAAAAACGTTGTTGCCCCAAACCTTCTTCCTCACCAAGAAAAATCATCAAGATCCAAAGTGAGATTTGAAGAACTCTGCTAGGTGTATGATGTCGTAGGAGAAGAAACCTCAAATCTGCTCTTATTTTATTTCCACGATTTTGTTCAAAATGGGTTTCCTTTTGGCTTTTGTTTACAAGGTTCTGGTGTCTTCTTCTAGAAGGCACTTGAAGATGATGATGATGTGTATTTACCTTTTGTCCTTTTTTTTTTTACATTCATTTTACCCAAAAAAAATTTTACTTTGTTTTTCCTTAAGTCATTTAAGTTTTTTCCTTAAGTAATTTTTTTTTTTTATATATATATAACATCATAAGTATTTATTGTAATTTTTTAACTTGTATTTATAATTTTGAAAAATTGATCGTTGGATTAGATGAACTGCTTATCAATTTCATGTTTGTCAAAAAATTGTAACTATTAAAAATTTGTCGTTAAAATTCCAATTATCGGTAAAATATACTATTTTAAAAAATCCGTTACAAAATATAGCTGTTTATAGCATATTCAAATTATGGTTTGACAAAAAGTCAAAATAATATTAAAATATTAATGGTAGGCATTTTGCATGGACATGGTTAGAGTGACTTTTTATTTGGATAGGCAAAATGAAGAAGCAAAATATTATTCATGGTTTTTGGAGAGACAATGCCTCTTGATGGTTGGAGATGCTCTAAGTGCTCATATATAACAAAGGATTGAGTTCACATCCAAAATAATAAAAAATTAGGGTTAGTTCACAAAAACCCACGAATAAGTAAATGAAAGCAGTTAGACATGTACCCTCGCAGTATGTGTTCCACATATAGGAGAGTGGAAAAGACTAGAGCTCTGATTAGGAGTAGTAGAAGTTGAGAAAAGGTAACCCTAAGGGGTAGATCACTTGGCCAAAAACCCTTTGAAACCTAGGTGAGGTTATGGGTTCGAACCTTGGGGCTAACTCCCCGGGCATTCAACATAGCAAGGTTGGTAGGATATGCCTCCAGTGACGAGTAACCAATTCCTGGATCTGGGTGTGGGCTTGAGTCCCCGCCACTATATGAGTCCGTGTCTTACTGGTGTGTGTGTTGAGGAGCCTGTGCACACATCCGGGTAGGGGTGTGCGCGGGTTGGTTGGGGGCGGGTGGAGGGTAAAATCACCAACCAACCCACTTTTGGCGGGTGGCTAATCCTCCCAACCACCAACCGTCCCGCACATCTTAATAATCGGCGGGTTGGTTGAAAAAATTGGTGGATTTCAACCGGCGGGTGGGCGGATTGGGCGGGTTAATCAATAATTTTTTTTATAGACACCTAAAATCTCTAAACTCATTTGAACAAGCAAAGACACTTTAAAATCTTATCTAACAATACAATTTTGCGTTCTTTAATTAAACTACAATTCTCATGGGACTCCTCCATAAACTATTTAAAACATAAATATGAAAATTATAAACATGATGTAAGGCACATAAATTGAAAGTATATACGTATTAATATAAATAAGAAAGAAGAATTAGGGAGGCACATTTATATAAAATAGGGTGAGTACATTTGATAATGGGATGAAATTCTGCTCAAAATTTATAAGAACTCTCTAAACAAAAGGAATTGAGAATGCTTATTAATTGGGAAAGATAATAAACAAAATAGAAAGAGAGACATCTTATGCGTAGATCGATGTGATTCTGCTCACATTTGAACATTGAATATGATGAAGAACAAACACATTACCACTTTATAACAAAATATTTAAATGCCTTAATTGGAGGATCTACCCAATATTTTACAGTGCAATTTGATGTCAAAGAAATAGCTATAAATTTATAGCATGTATTTTGCTTTTAGCTTTAATCTTTTATGGTTTTTGCTTTCTAACTTTTCTAATATGCATTTATTTTTTAAAAAATTTATAACAAGTATCTTGAATCATTTTATGTAAATTTATTATTCATATATATAAATATATTTATATATAAATGTAGGCGGGTGGCGGGTTTTGGTATTGATACCCACCAACCAACCCCACCCATAGAATTTCCATCTCATCCACCCGACTCCACCCGCCATGCGATATGTAATGAAGTGTCGAGCTTGTTGGAAATTTTCCAGTGTAGCAATTTCCATGCAATTTTCTTGTACATAGCAAAGTAACAGACATATTATAATTAAAAGTATTTTAATTTGTTGGGAAATGTAGCAGGAATATGATCAAGATAGGTAATTAAACAAAGTCAACTGTAACCGTCCGATATGGGGGCTAGTTTTGATAGATTTTATTGGAGCTAGTATCAGTCTCGAACTCTCAATTTTTGAGTAGTATTTTGATGGGTTTACCTGATTTGCGGAGTACAATTTGATTGGATGGTTTTGATTTTTAGTGAATAATTTTATAGTGTTAAAAATGATACAGGATACATCTGATCATTTCTCCTTCAGACAAACAAACCAAGCACTAACCCTGAAGCCATTTCCACTGCAGGCTTTTACTTGTCAATATTTTGTAGGAAACCAATACATTTTAATTTCTTGAATAATTAATGTTTGTTTGGTGATTAGTGTGAAAATGACCCGTTAATGACAGACTCATTTTCCGAGAAAATTTTAATTTCCATGAAAATTGTGACCAAACAGTGTAGAAGTTGGTGTCTGTCCATTTCACCTTAGCTTTGCATTAAATGCCTTCCATGCATGGCACCATAACCCCATTTGGTCGTACTTTGATGGATGGGGCACTGATTCATAATCTAATGGCTTTGGACCCATTAATGACTCACTCTCTCTCTCTCTCTCTCTCTCTCCATTTGTGCCACTTGTTTTTTGTGGAGTCAATCCATGGTTCTGGTTCAATAGATAGATTTAGGGTTTTGGGGCCAGAAGTCTCCTAGTAGAAAATTAGAAAATTTCATTTGGCCCAATCGAAAAGTAAAATGACTGTACGAATTAAAGAGTAATTTCAGTATTTTATTTATACCCTTTATAATTCTTTGTTAACTATCCCTATTTCTTACAGAAGAGTGTCCCGTTGTTGTATTTTTATTCATTTATTTTTGTTTCCTTAAGAGCATATAGGTATTGGGTGTGAGCCATGGCCATACCTCAATTTAAGGGACCTATATACATCTTTTGTTTGTCGAATTTTGGGTTTTGTTTTTATTTTTAAAGTAACATATATAGTGTCCCGTCCACAATTTTAGCTGATTAAGAGAGTTTAATTTGTTTCGAATTCGGGATGTCTAGGTTTAGATCTCATCCCTTTATTATTAGGACAATTCTTATTGGTTGTGTACCTATTCTTAGCTATATATTATTATTATTATTATTATTATTACTCGGCATTATTAATGTGTGTGATAGAAAAGATATTTTTATTTCTTTCACCATCCTTCTAGCTTATTTGGAAGTATGAAACTCATGCACTTGTTTAATGAAAGTAACAATCTTTAATCTCCATCAGAATTTATGGCTTCACGTTTTCTTGACTTTTCATGAGGGGATTAATAAGACTTTCTGACATTAACCCAAGTGTGACAAGTCCACCGTTCTAGCTAGGTCCCATTTAAGGCACCATCATGGTCTATGATGTGCCTTTGGTACTTATTGAGAAATCTAATCTCAATAAGGAATTTGAATTCTTTTTTGCTTGTGCTTGTCAGTGCATGATATGTCATGATTTAAATTATCTATTTTCTCATTTTTAATGATGTGAGGAGAATTCAAATCATGACACATCACCCAAATACACACAAGCACAAGCTTATAGAGCATAATATTAATTATTTCATTTCAAGGTTTATTAAAAAAATTTCACAAAATAAATGAATTGAGAGATGCTAATATCAACTACTTATTAAAATTTTGAATACCTTTTTGTCTTTAAAATGTATCTTTATTTTTACACATTTCATATATTTTAAATATTAATATTATTTGAAAACTACATACAGATCATGTCAGAGAGAGAAGTAAATGATGTTGGTATTGGAAGTGGTGGGATAGAGACTCATGATTCATGAATGAGATTGTCTGTCACTTTCCTGATTAATTAACTTAAACTTTTAGATTTGTGAGGAGTTCTGAATTTAATGACTGTCATTTTCTTCAGCTGTGTGTGAAATTATCATTAAATGCATTCTTGAATTCAGCACCAATTTATTTTAACCATCACTATCTATGGACTGAAATGGATGCCATCCCATACTTTGTTATGCATTTTTTAATGTTTGGTGAATATACAAGTATTTTTTCTGATATTTGAAAAAACTCATGGACTTTAAGATTTTATTTTATTGTCAAAACTCAAAATTTTAGGGGCTTTTTGGCAAATTTAAAAATTTGGCCAACTGAGGATAAGTTTGTCTGGTTTTTATTCAGTACTGTTTGATAAGTGCATTTTTTTTTTCTATAAAACAATTCAATCATGTCCAAAAAATAAGGCATAAACATAGGTTTTTTCGTTGGTTTGCATAAAAATCATATTGCAGAAAGAGATGAGAACTGATCAAACCCAATTTCAAAATTTCCAAACATGCCCTTTTTCTGTTAATTAATCGTGATGTGATGAAAAGTTGAATAAGGTGATGATTTGATAACACAAATTAAATAATAATAATGAATGTAGGAAATTGCATTCAAATGCATCACTTGTGCCAATTTAAAATCCGTGGTATATAGTGGCCCATCCTGATTGGAGCCCATCACATCTTGACTAAAAGCCTAGCCCATACATTAAATTTTTTTAGTTTCTTTTTTTATAATATAGAATATCCTAAATCTATTACGGTTGAGATTTGCGTCTAGAGTAATTACTAAGAATGAACAAATGCATAAACTCAGAGCTAGTTGAATAAGAACATGTTATTATTTTTAAAGCAAAAAAAGTGAATTTTATTTTATTTTATATTTTTTTATAATATTGTAGATTATTGATAGCTACTTTTAAAAGTTGAAATTTTATCTAAAGCTCCCTCCTGAAGGCTTAAGCATTCACGTGGAGCTAATGATAGGTAAATATTCCCGCGAACAAAAATCTGACCCGTGGCAACATAAAGTATAAGTGACATCCTGGGCTTGGAATGGGCTTGCCTGACGCCCGCCTGTCTCGAGACCCCAACACTGGGCCAATGCCATAGGCTGGCTGACCTCGGAAGCCTAAAGGACTGATCTTAGGCCCATTATGCTTAGCCCTTGGGCTCAATCCATGACACAAAAAGGATAGCTCGCTTTGCCTCAAAGCCCAAGTCTTTCAGAGCTTGTCAAATGTCAAGTGAAGGCTTACCTAAAGCTCCCTAAGCTCATCACGTGAATGCTTAAGCATTCGATAATCTATTGATTGGAAAAAGGATCAAAGTTCATTACGTGGCTTCTTATCCCAAATAGGAATTTTCTTAATATGTAAGTTACAAAAGCCCATATAGTTTGTCCTATGTGGCTCTGAAGTGGAAAATGATGAACATACTTTTAAACATTTTGTATTTGCTAGGAATATATGTCCTGAGTGGTTTTTGAGATGAGTCGTCAATTCAGACGTCCTAGGATCAAAGCTTAGCAATCTCTTGGAATTTCCTAGCTAGTCCTGATGTGGAAAGCTTGTCTTTGACCGAACTAAAAAAGAGGCTTAATTTGGTGCACGCAAGCTCGCCAAGAATACCCCTCATTTCAATACTCAAAAAAAAAAAAAAAAAAAAAAAAAAAAAGGGGAAGTTGGATATGTTAAACATAAATTTGGATGGCTCTAGATGGAAGGAGGAGGACTCATCAACTGCTGGTACATGCATTTTGTGGGATGAATGTAGATTTCAGCCTCCTATTATTTTGGAAGAGCCTCTATTCTTGTCACTGGATGTATTTTATGAGAAACGGACTGCTTCTAGAAAGATATACGGTGGGGTGTTAGGAAGATTTTAATTGAAGGAAATTCTCATATAGCTATTGATTGTGTAAAGGGTAAAATTAAACTCCATTGGACAATTTGTAATATTTTGAAAGACATTGCTAAACTTTTGTGTTAGTCTGATGATGTTTGGATATGACATATCTATAATTAGGCAAACTGTTTAGCAAATTTAGGGCATGGCTATGCTTAGTGTCATATTTTTGCATCAAATTTGAATCTTTAGTATGGCCATTTCATTAAATATTGAAGGTTAGACCCTATTCGGCTAACGACTCTGAGGACCCTATTTTAGTGAGACCAACAGTGCCTAATGCTATTTAATTATTGGGTTAGGTTCCCTTAACACATAGTTTTTACTCCTAATTTGACACGCAGTTTGAAAAATCTAATGTGGAATAGGTATTTTGAGAAACCGACCGTTGGATTAGATATTCTGATTATACATATTATATATACCAAAAATCACATTGATCCAACAGCTACTTTTAAAAAATATCACAGTTTTAAAAGAAACAGTAAAAAGTTGTGTGAAACTGTCACAGTTGGTTCTCTAAAAAACCAACCATTGGATCAATGTAATTTTTGACATACGTAATGTATATAAGCAGAATATCTAATCCAACGGTCAGTTTCTTAAACTTCGTATCCCACACTGAATTTTGCAAACCGTATGTCAAATTAGATGTTAAAACTGTGTAAAGAGAACCTCTGTCCCTTAATTATTTGCGTACTTTTTATTTTTTTTCACTTAATTTATCCACAAACAAAACACCCCAGGCCCCAAGTATTTTGGTTGGCAAAGAGGCTTGCAATATTGTAGGGTCCTTAGGTTACAAGGGTCACTATAGGAGTATGGTTTCATTTTTTCTTTGAAGTAACAGAGGACCCCTTAAATGTTTTAAAAGGAAACATTAAGAATCAAGCCTTTTATAAGATAAGGCAACTTAGGGAGCACCCATTTGAGGGACAAGGTTGAAGCAATGGGGTTCCCTGTCCTCATTATGGAGAGATGACATGTTTGATTTGATTAATTGATTTCCATTTTCTTGCCTTCTTGTCATGGGTTGCTCCTACTTATTTATCTCTCAAGTCTCATCACATCTTGACACTCCAAATCAAAACATTTTAGTTCAATGGGCAACCTCATATTTTGGGATCTTCACTCACCTGATCAAAAAGTTTATTTTATTTATTTTTTACTATTTTTTATTTTTTAAAATTGGGTGTTTGAACCTTTATCATTGCCTGATCTTTATCAAACAATATAATTGTTTTTTTTTTCTTCTTTTGCTTTTATGGTGACAGAATTTGATGGAGAACCCTACAAATTTATGTTCCCTCAAAATCTTCATTTTACAGAAAATGATAATGAGAGAGGCTCATCAAACATTAAAACTGAAAGCTTAGGAGTTATTTGGAGATTTCATAATCCAAATTAGGTTGGGTTCATGTTTATTATGTTATTTCATTAGAGTAGAAACCAACTTAATTGGTTTGAAATTTCTTGCTTGTTTGCCTACTAGAATTCTATTTGCTAACTTGAAGTCCACCAAACTGGATTCTTAATAAGAAGAATGGTTTCAGTTGTTGATTTTAATGCAAGGGAAGCAATGGACCCATTAAATGGTTGTATCATGAATAGTCTTAATAAGAAGGTGTTGCTTCAATTGAACTCAATTAAATTATGAAAATTCAATAAGAACTAGCTAGTTGTTTTTGTTGGGCTTGGTAGTTCTTAATTGCATTCTGCCAAATCCCACTCCTAGAACAATGGTTGTTGCAACGTTCAAAAAATTCAATAAGAACTAGTTGTTTTTGTTGGGCATGGTTGTTCTTATTTGCATTCTGCCACAAATCCCACTGCTAGAACAGTGGTTGGTTGTTGCAACATTCAAAACCCACTAAGTTTGTATGGTCAATTCTTGCCATTACATCATGATTGAGCAAACTTTTTTTTTTTTTGTCTTTTAATAAGCTTGTTTTGGTTCATGAGGTACATAGTGAAGAAGGTAGTCTTTCCTCTTTCCTTTAATTCTCCAGCCCCATTAAAAGCGAGATTTGATCCCAAATTTTTAATACAGTCACATAAAAATAGTGTTAGATGGTAATATCATATGCTTGGGATGCAATTTTTTCTTATTTTCATAATTTCCTTGCTTCTTCTTATCATTATTTTCATATGCTTGGGATGCAATTTTTCCTTACTTTCATAATTTCCTTGCTTCTTCTTGTCACTTATCATTATTCTCTCTCTCTCTCTCTCTCTCTCTCCCTCCCTCTCTAAATTTTCTTGATAACCTAAAGCTTATATTTCAGTTTTTTTTTTTTGGATGAAAAAACTTAGATTTCAGTTGAGGCAACAAGATCATGTTTTCTTTTCTTGGCTACAAAAGATGAAATTAAGATGTCCCCCACTATCAAAGAAAGCTAAGAGATTAGATAAAGATGGTCCTTGTGTCTACTTAATGAACTAAGTCTTCACTTGATACTTTTAAATCCACTGGCATGAATGCAACAAAAAGAACCATCACATGTCACAGCACAGGGACATGGATCACTGAAAAGCAATAACCATTGTTTGGTTAATTAGTAAAAGATATGAGAGAGAAACACTTGCCATTGAAAGCAAGGAGAAATATTTTGCTTTTAGTAAGGATACTATGAGAGTGAGTTGGATGGTATGAGAGTGAGTTGGATTGATGAATTTCTGTAATTGGATGCTTTTCTTTGTAAGGCTTTTCTTTATTACAAAGATAGTTCTGGTCTGCTTCTTCTTTCTAACCAGGCCCCACCTCACTGCTCCCACTACCCTCAAGATTCCCTCTTTGGTTCTTTAGATTTGACTAACCCTAGCACACCACACTGCAACTCTCAAATGGAAATAGAAACTACATGTATGTTTAATAATTGAAATAGAAAGGGAGATATTTGACCCTCGCAACTATTTAATCGCAGTTAATAAGTGTTTTTTTTTTTTTTTAAGTGATATTTTGGCCAGCTTGCGTACACCAAATTAAGTTCATTTTCTGATTTAGTAAAAAACATATCATCCATACTGGGATTAGAGGATTCACGAGAAATAACTTTTTTCGAGTCTGACCCTAAGACGGTGCCAGGTTTTGATTCCAGAATATCCGGATTGACGGCTCATCCACTTGGACAATTTCTTGAATATATTTAATAACTATTTTTTGACATAATGTAACAATATCATATTTTAAAAAAATTTAATAAGAATGTGTGAGACCCCAAAATTTTGAATAGTAAATTTTCTAATAGTAAA
>JAESVK010000167.1:514258-534629 GCA_017140935.1 Hamamelis virginiana
CTGTGGCATTTCCGCATAGGGGTAACCCTGTGTGGGGTGTTACAGAATGTCATTCCAACATCTATATCAGATGTCATATCTGCATATTACATTAATATGATGATATTATCCTATGTTATAATGACTTATTTTGACAATCTTATCACATTAGGAATTAAAATAGAGATAGTAAGAATGATTGTACTTATATGTTAAGTACAACATGTCCAATTGTTTTCCATGGTTTTTTGCCAGCTTTAATCATACATAGCTCCCTCATTGTTTTGTCTCCATCTAAATCCAAATTAAGTCCAATCAGTACGTTTCCCTTTATAGTATACTTTTTATCCCACAGAACAGGCCTACTATTCTTGCACAGTACAATGCAATTTCTCTCAAATTGTAAGAACCTTTTTTGTTTTTCCCAGGCTGGGGAGTACGTTTCAATTTTGAAGCAAGAACACTGGTGTTAACTAATTTGGTTTTTTTATTAGCATAGGCTAGTTAGCTAATTCGGACTTAGATATAAGTTAACTAAAAAATTATGATCATTGGATCATCTCATCACTTAAAAAAACCTTCATTCATGAGATGATCCAAATACCATAAGTCTTAACTAACTTAGATCTAAGTCAGCATTAACTGACTGGATCATTTCACTATATATAAGAACATATATAATATAATCAAAGATCAATAACATACAATATTATAGTAAGGGGTCCCGAACTTGAGACCAAAATTCTCACACTCGAATTCACTTAGGGACCGTTTGGATTTATTTTTGATAAGTACTTAATTGCTTTTTAAAAAAATTGCAATATATAATTTCTTAGAAAAAATTTAAAAAAAATAAATAAATACTTATAAAAAATAAATCCAAACGATGCCTTAATTGACAAGCAGAACTTTTTTTGGAAAAAATAGTAGAACTTGAAGTAAACAGGCATGCAACACACACTTCCACAATTATAAACTTCATCCAAACATCTTCTGTAAAAAGCACTAATCTTTCAAAAGGTGATAGAATTTATGAAAAATGAGTAAACTTCTTGCCAACGTAAAATTCACAATATATATATATATATATATATATATATATATATATAGTAAGAAACAACATAATTAAAGATAAACACAAATGATGCATTTGGTTTACAGCTAGTTATTAAAAATAATAAAAATGAGTGCTAAAAAGAGAAAAAATATATAAATAAATAAAAAAGAGGGAAAGGTAGGGCATTTACGAAGTAGTAAATAAAGAGAGCTGGCAAGGGTTAATGAGAGTGAGAGAGAGAGAGTATTGGAAAATGTAGAAGGGTCAGTATCAAATTATTACTACTCATTAAGACGCATTAAACCATCTGTCCCTCCTAATTATTATTTTCAAAATCCCAACGTCTCTCTTTCCCCACTACCGCTTACCTCACAAAATCCGGCGAAGATTTTGACCAAATTTTAAAACCCCATCTCATCACCCTCGGAAGCTACCGCCCCTCTACAGTGAACCCTTTCCGCAGTGGTACAACTGACCAATAAAAATTTTCTTCTCTGCACTAAAAACTGTGGTCATTTGACGGAACAAATAAAAAAACAAAAAAAATCTACAAGGAAAGCTTGTCTAAGCTGTTAATTTTCACTTTTCATTCCAAGTCATCACTCCATGAGACTGTGTAACATCCAATTATTACTCCTAACTAGTGACTGATCAAGAGAAAAGTATTATTTTACCCTCATATATATATATATATATATATATATATATAAAAGTATGATTCATTAAAGTACATACCTTATCTTATAATAAGGTACATGGTCATCTCACCATTGATTTCAAGCACATTATAAGGTAAGGTATGTACCTTAATGGATCATTCTTATATATATATATATATTTTTTTTTCATTTGTATATTTCACCCATTTTTCATTATCCCTCTCACGTGGATGGAACATAATTATAGTATTAAAAAATTAAAAATATCATTTTCATATCATATACTAACTAAAATGTGTGAAATAGTTGGGGAAAATAGCATTATTGTTTGATTAAAGTACTAAACCCTTAGACAAGAAATTGATGCATTCTTTGATTTATTAATAGCATCTCTAACTATGACTAGCCATTTTGGCTATTTTGTCTCTTTACTTTGGTTAGCCAAAATAATTTGGATTCCAACCATGCAAGCCATTTTGGCTATATAAAAATATTTTATTATTTTTTAAATTCAAATTATGCTTGATATTAGTTAGGTGGCAAAAGTTCCTAGCCTCTCTCTCTCTCTCTCTCTCATAGTTATAGCATCTTCCATGGGGTGTCATATCAACGCCCTTTACCAAATTTCGGCAGCCCAAATCACCATAATAGCTTGCTTCAAATCTAATAGGGAGCCAAATTTTGACAATAGTTTTTGGTGGCAAATTTGAGACCTCAAGTTGTCACATTATACTTTCTCTTCAAAGACGTGGAAAATACCAAAATATAGCATTAATATAATGAAACACATATAAATGTCAAACTCTGACTGAAGAGGATAAAAAACGATTCATATAGTTACAAGCGACACATGGATCAATGATTACCCGATCTCTTTATAAATGGTTACCCGATCTGATTATACGTGGTTATCCGATCTGATTTTCGTTGTAGAAATATCCTGATTTGATCTGAATCGCCAATCCTATGACGGTTCGACACTAACTGGATTGATATTTTATACATTAAGTTGATTTGACATAAAATTGAATATTTCAAGGAATATCTATGGTCAGAAGATAAAGATCATAAAAAGTGATATGATAATGATTATACTTGATCCTCGGAAGAATCTACCTATAAAAAGGAAAGACCTTGATCGTGGAGAGATAAGTAACAAAATCCCACAAAAAATTGTACTATTTATATATGTTGTTAAAAATACTGATTTAACCATCGAAATTTTTCAAGTAAAACACCACACCGGCGTAAGTATGCCGGGATTTCAAGAATCAGTTTTCCTTGTATCCTTATTTATTTTTGACATCATCACTGACATTAGTAATGTGCTATTAAAGCTGCCAAATTTTGACATTTACATATCAAATCGCATAAATACATTAAAAAAATACTCTTATATTTAGTAGTCATTTGAAAGCTAACCAAAATAGCTGCCCCAGTGCCAAGTTCATTGGAGTTCCACTTTTATACCTTATATGTCTGAAGTGGTTGGATATCCTCTTAACAATTTTAGAATACATTTTTGCTTTGAAAAACAAAAATTTCATCAATTTGTACATTTTAAAAGCAGGAAAGTACTTGCAAAATCTTCACCAAGCTGTAAAGTTTGTAATAAACAAATAAAAAAAAATGAAAAAGCAAAGCATAACTTGATTATTCGAATTAGGTCCCTTCTACATGTACAAAACGGGCCTACAAGTTGGCAGGTTCCAATAGTTTTAAACTTAGGATCCTGACATGGCAAGATTTCATTGGTCACTTGACAAAACTAAAACACAGATTCACTTAAAAGGATCCACATGGGAACCATCATAAGTGCACGTGCAGCACCTAGAACTCACGTGACTTACGTCCACCGTGCTGTTTCACGGAAAAAACTCCATTCCAGATCTCCGTGAAAGCTCGAACAATAATTCCATGGTGAGAAGGCGAATTCAACTGCAAAAAGCAATTCAAAAGCTCTCGAAGATCATCCTTCGAGTAAATTTCTTTCTCCAATATCATTTGAAGCATCGACTGCCGGAAATCGAGATACGGATCATCGGAATCTTTCTCCACCGCCACACTCTCGCCGCCGATTCTTCCGAATCCTCTTACCGTTCTTCTCGAGCTCTTCGTATCGGATTCGTCGGCATCAGAGCATTGCGACGATGACGTATCGATGTTGGGAGAGAATGTGGTGGTGGTGGTGTCGTATTCGTCGTTGTCCATCAATACACCGTCGTTTTTATCCCATGAGCTTGAGGAAGAGCGATAGAGGTCAGGTTTTCGGTATCGAGTCGGAGTTTTCGGTGTTCGCCGTTTCGGGTGGAATATATCGAAGAGTTTCGGGCGGCGGCAGCTGCATCCTAAGTTGACAGTGACTGTGTTGAGACGGAGCTTTCTCCTGTTTGTGGACATTTTAGAGAGAGAGAAAGAGAGAAAGTGTTGAGGGGGTTTTCCTCAAAGTGTGATTTTGGAAGTGAGGCATTTGACCGATGGGGTTGGGATCTTCTCTATAAATTATTCTGCATGTGACCCTAGTAGGGTCCCTTCATGCTAGAATGACCAAACTCTGTTGCACTCATTGATGACAGCTTAATCATAGCCGCACTATTTGATGAAAGAGAAGGTCAAGTGCTAATATTTTGTTATTTGTTAGGTCATTATTGGCCTGTCATTATATAGTTCTTACCGAGTTTACCTTTTTGTATAGACAATTTGGCATGATATATAAAACTAAGATGCTGATCACAAGGAAAAATTTTGTAAATAAAATCAAGGAGACCATAAGAAACAGGATAAAAAATTTAGAATAACAAGGCTGACCTGACAGGTGGAATGATCTAGGGATGGACAAAATATTTTAAGCCACACGATTTGCCATCCAACGGCTCAGATCTTATACATGTCTTTCATTCTCATTTCATGCCCATTATATGAAATGAAAATTTTAGTTAGTCTCATAAGTTCTATTAAAACCTACTTCTTATCCATAATTTGATATATGATTTGAAAAATTCAATGTGAGACAGACAGACACATTGAAAAAACAACAATTATTAAATTATTAAATGATAATTTGAGAAAATAGATTCTTTGATTAAATATTCTACTTATACACATTATGTATGCCAAAAATTAAATTAATTCAATTACCGATTTTTCAAAAAATAGACTATAAAAAATTGAATTATGTTACCATAATTTGACCATTTAAATAATAATCTTATTGTGAAAGTGTTGGTGACATTCACTTGTATTGTAACTGAGTGTAGACAATTTTTTATGGGTCATGCAAAAATTTTGGTAATAGGACTGTGACATTATCAATCCTCATATGCATACCGCAAGGAATTAATGCTGCAGATTCAGATCTTTGTGTTTCCGTGTAAGGTTGAACATATAATTCATTTGCGGATGGACTCGTCAGAACTCAGAAGTGGTTAAGTTTAGAGGCAATGAATGTGAGGAGAAAGACAGGTTTTTTTGGGCATGTTTTTGAAAAACATTTTTTTGTTTTCAATAATTTTGTTTTGGTCTTGAACCGAAAAAACAAAATGAAAGCATAATACATCATTGGATTGTGGTAACTAGCTATATATTTTTTATTTATTTTTTAAAATATTATAATTTTAATAAATGTATTTAATTCATATGTAGTCCCAACTACTAATTCTGATAGTCAACTGACCATGACACGTGTTATATTAAGTGGCGTGTGTATATTCATAACTTTCAGTGAATCCAGTTTCAAGTGTTATCCAGCTTACATAGACTCTAGCCCCAAGACTATCGCTTTAAATTCGTGGTTGCCGACTATTGTAAATTCCGTACTAATGGCAGGAGCGAATCCATCATTTTCTCACTAGAGGACACAGTGGCAAGTGGGTTTGGAAATGATAATTAATTTAAGATTGGGCCACGTATAAAATAAGAAAAAATTATACAAAAATTATAAAATTTATGAAAAATAGAAGCCATAATCTCAGCCCATAATCCGGAGACATCAACTTCTGAGTTGAGTTAAAGCTCATATTCAGTAAAGAGTTATTTGGAATACATAAAATTTCAGCCAAATAATGATGAGTTTAATTAATTTTGATTTCATTACTATTCAATAATTTTATTATTATTATAAATGAATTTAGCCCTGTATTGAAAATAAGACATGCAATTTAATTTTTTCAAATCAATTATAAGTTAATTTATTTAAAAATTAAATAGCATAAAAAGAGTACAACCACCTGATTTAATTTTCAAAATTTTCAAATAAGCCCTAAGAAACAAATTCTTAACCCCACTCCACTGTTAATTGGAAATTTGAAAATTAATTTAAGATTGGGCCCACACACACACAAATACGTGTGTGTAGATTTTCTTATGGGTAGATACACATCAGAGCTCATGCGAGGACGTGAGTTTTTAGCCAATCTCGAATAGGAATTTTGAAAAACAAACTGTTGGATTTGATATTTTTATATGTTATGCATGCAAAAAATCACAGTGATTCAATGGTCAATTTTTAAAATATCGACTACGAAAAATTATGTCAATTTTCATTGTTGGATACTATCAAAGCTTTTTTCATACGCATATATGTATAGATTGAAGTTTGATACTGGCAAACAAGGAGATTGAATTATATATACCTTCCAAATGCCATTTCCAAGCCATGTCTAAACTTCCCCACAACCATAATTTATGTTCTGTTTATATTAACAAAGAAAGCATAGAACCAATAAAAGGAAACAAGAAAAGCAGCATCAAAGTGACAAATGAGCACCCCACATAAGAACCTAACAATTAATCAATATCTTCCATTAGCTTTCATTTGCAGTCAGTCTTCCCACTTGACAGTGTTCAAGAATAAAATTAAAGGTGCCAAAGGCATTACATAGTTGAGTCCAGCCCTAGTTACAGTTACTGTCTAATGAGCTAAGCCTTTTCAAAGGATGATCCTGGATCAGCAAAAGGGCACCCGTCCATCATTACCAAGCGTGCATGTCAACAAACTCGTAGTCACCATTTAAGGTCGACAAAAATATGATCCATGACACTAAGATCTTCGTGTCCTTATATGTTGTCTGTATAACAGGAATAAACATATAAAGCCGGCTTCTTTCTAGGGACAAACATAGCTAATGGGTTGTATAGATGCCAACAAGAAGAGAAAATAGTTTGATGTGCATGGAATCGGGTACACGAGAAGAGCACAGATGTGTGTCTAGATGTCAGATTAATGTAATCTCCAACTCATAGGACCCAAGGCTACAGTTGAATTATCAAATGTGCATACTAAATTCAATTTTGAATATTAATATAACAGAGAAACAAAGAAGAAATATTTTCTCGTCAAATGCTCCAATTGGGTATATGTCTAACAATAGGCATATCAGACACAACCCTTAACTGTACCATACTGTGTAGACACGGGTACTTCACCAATTTGTTAGTGTTCATGCAACTAGGAGATAATCAATGTCAAGTTCCATGGTAGTCGAATACACAAGTTAGCTATTGCTTAAATAATAGATTAAACAAAAATAAACAGAGACTGTGTACTAAAGAAGAGTTAAGGAAAACAAATCAACTCTTCAAATTCCAGAAAGAAAATATAAGCTCATTTCAAATGTCATAAGAAGCATAATGAAATCATGTTTTATTCCGTGTGCTGTCCAACCCCGAACCCTTACTATTAAAAGAAATGTAATTACTGTACTCTAAAAGAGTAGCAAGGCTTGAGTCTGACCTGACTGGCTTGAACTCGAAATTTGATTCTTAATCAAGCTCGCTACATGCTGAGCAACCCATAATGAGCCAGCCTCAGTGCAACAGAAAGAATGCGTGTGGCCTTCCCTTTCAATTGATAGAGCAACATCTGGAGCCTGCTTGGAAATCTGTGAGCACGGAAAAAATGTAAGATAAACTCAAATAGTCAAATTGAAAAATGCCAACGCAGACAAGGGAGAAAGTACAAGCAATTAACTGCTAGACAAGCTCAACATCTTGAAGCAGAACCCCATCATAATGGTGTGTTGGTGTAACAATCATCACCCTCATCATAAGTATTATTGTAAAATTCTCCATTGTCATCATGTTTATTCGAGTCTTTTCTTGGTATTTGGATTTGGCCACATGATTATGTTCTGCCATCCCATTCTATTCGGTTTTTCTCATTAGAAAGCACACCTACTTGCTCAATAATCTCAGTTGAGAAGAAGGCAGCCTTCTCATTCTCTTAATAATCTGGAACAGCATACCATCATTTGTCTTAGAATCTTAGATGAACCTAATCATCACTAGTAGTTTAGCACCATAAACATCATCATCGAGTATCCTCATGGTTATCATCACCATCAACATCTCAAAGACCAAACGAATCCTGTTGCCATCCCAATTTTGTACATCCCCAAGGTAAAACTAAAAATGCCAGTCTTGAAAGCAACTCACATCCTCAATGTTCGTCCCCACAAAAATGACAGACTTCACATTAATCTCCACTATGCAATCTATGAGCCACTCCTTGGGCACTAAATCAAGGTTCCCTTTATTGTGTTTTTTTTTTTTTTTTTTTTTTGTCCAATTTCGTATTTTTGCTATCCAGCCATCTCAACATCCTCATAGCAAGCATGCTAATGGACTATAAAAAATTTTGCTTAATACATCAACATATTTTGTGATGCTCATACCATGAAATTTTTTTTTTTTTTTTTTCCTGTTGCAGTCCAAAGCACTATTCTCCTAGATTGTTAAAATCATCCAATTAGCATGACTTTTGGTATGCACTGTTTAACAGGTAGCTCATCAGTTCAAAGGATGCAATGGATGAGATGGCAAACCAATTATATAAAAAATGGGAGAATAGTTTCCAGTTTCCACGACAAACCGCATTATGAAATTAAGTTATTCACTTAAACCACACTACAGTGTCAAGTAACTTGTAGTGATCTACTACTCAAGCCTTCTTAAATATGTAGAGCAACAAGTGCATGAGGAGGCTAATTCTAGGATTTTTAATGCAATAAGCAGAGATATAAATGTATACACTCCTGGTTATAAGGCTCTACAACCACTCAGATGATAAAGAGGAACTGAGGGGAAGCTGGGAGCAATCATTGTAATCACTAATCAGTCAACCAGTCTATTTTGCATATGGGAGTAACTCCTATTTGGGAGCAACCGAGTGAATCATGCTTATTAATCTTTACAAAGAGTAGAAGGTGAAAGCAGAGAATCACTTCTCTGGAGTTGCCATAAGAGCAGATTAGCATGCTAGCACCCCCACCAAGTGTTTACCTCTAAAAAATATCACTCACACAGGATTTCAGTTTAGGATGGCTTGAAGGAAAACGTACCATTAAAATAAAGTCTAAATAAATATCAGCCAAGAAAAAAAATACCATCAATCTTGCCTCAAAAAGATGCTGATGAGCAGGAGGTAAGTAGCCAAAGGAGGGTGAGGAACAGATAAAATTTGGAGGGTAAAAATTGATCACATGCTCCATGACATACAAATTTAAACAAGGACATATCCCAACACAGAAAATCATACTCAACCACATAAAAGCACTGCATGTGCTCATGCACACACACAAAAGATCCCGTCGAAGCTTTTCTTTTTTTTGGTTAAATTGGGGACCAAAGCCCAATCCGTCGAAGCTTTTCAATTGAACATGATAATCCTAAAAACCAAAATAATGATTTTATTACTTACCTCTTCATACATTGACAATGGACCCCAGTGATCATCAATGCCAAACAAAAATGTGATCTGAGCCTGCTTTCCTCTCATAAACGCCCAATCTGGCGTCTCTGTAAGCTAGCATTAGAGGACCATGGTCAGAACAAGATTGTAAATGTAGTTTAGTAATCCTAATAAAACGATGTTGTGCCTTTCACTATTTTAGGACCAGAAGAAGCAGTGTATGTGGTCATACTTGAACATTAACAAACAAGATATTAACATGAAAGATATAGTTAAAACACTATTGTGAAAACATAAACCAACACCCATTACATAATACTATAATAAAAATTTTAGGATTGAAAAAGGATAATAGAAAATAAAAAGCACATAAAGTAATGAGAAAAATTAAGTGACTAAATTAAAATAAAAGAAAATTCCCTAAAATTTTAGTTCAAGATTTAGAATGGATTGGTAGGACTGGATCGACAATTGCAAGAACCTAAGAAATGGAAAATTAAAAAAGAATAATAGTATCCATACAAATTCGATAACAATCACAAATTTGGAAATTACGATAATGGTAAAAAATTCAGATAAACAGAAAAGGAAAAAAAAAAAAATCCTTTAAGCATACAATATTCTTAAGTCACACAGATTATTTGTGAATACAGCTCAAATGGGCTCACAAACTGTAATTTGCTACTTATAGATTATGTGAAAAAAGATCAAATTTGAATTCTTTAATCTCCTCTTTCACTTATAGCTTCAAAGTTCTAAAAATCAAGATACTGTTGATTTGATATACAATAATGAGTACAGGGAATTAGTTAGCGAGGAGGAGAAGATAATACATTAGCAGCAATGATCAATCACATGACCAAAAAACAAACAAACAAACAATACATAGTTTTACTTTTCACTTTCTTATAGTTTTACCCAAGGACTTAAATATCGGTATAGATGGATATATTAATGGTCCCAACTCCCAAAACACTTATATACCAATCGCATAGAAAATATCGCTATCGATTTAAGATATTATTAGTTAAACATAGAAATTTTCAATCAAACTCTACAAAACAATGAATTAGACTATATTACACAATTTAGAATCAAAACATTGCAAATTAAGTGTATAAGACAAGTTTGTGTTGTATAGGGTACAATAAAGTGTGCCGTGCTAGGTAAAATAAATTACAAATTTCTACATATTCTACATTAAAATGTCACGTAACATTAAAATTTTAAAATATATATCATTTACACAATAACAAATAAATAAATCAATAATCATGCAAACAAAGAAATCTCCACCTCTGATATTTTCAGATCTATTGTATTTTTTTCCAAGGATATTTACCAATATTTTCAATATATCCTGATATATCAATCCATATTTTGAGGAAAAAATATATCAGTCTAATATTGTATTAATACCCTTCGATAAACCGATATATCAGCGATATTATAGTCCTTGGTTTCACCTTCCACTTGCTTAGACTCAAATGATGAAAAATAATCTACCATAATGCATTTGAACAATGCCTTAGGGACACCTACGCAATGAATTCGTTGGAGCTTGGGTAGTCGAATAGATGTGTTATACGGAAACATGGGTCCTTAAGCACTCCAGTTGAATTTGTAGCAAAACTAAAGTGTACAATCTCTCTTGTATTAAATGGTCCACATTTTTAAAAAATAGAGCTCTACAAAAAAATCATGATAAGGTACATTTATGTATTACTTTTAGTGAATATAACAGCTGCAAAGAATGCAAGAGATCAAGAATTTAAGAAAATGTGGTGTTGTTATTATTATTATTATTATCAATAATTTGAGTGGAAAGGTATGTTTTGACATATCATAAAATTTTATTGAAATTCGTTTCTTTCTCTCTTGATGATGTACAGAAAGTTCAAGCTAGAATAATCTGTACTCATCAGGTTCAAAACATTCTTATCAGGTATGGCATCTTTCTAACTATAGTAGTTGAGGAGTGCATGGCCAGTGAATGTATATAGAAGGGTGCATGTGCTATGGTGGTTTTGAGAGCACTTACCAATTTTTTTCTTTGCATAATTACCCTTCAAGTAATTATCAAAGGTTTTTTCAAAAAGATGATAAAATTGATATAGCCACATCCTTAAAAAAAGGAAGGTGCTTTATAAGATAGTGTAAATACAATGACTATAACACTACATGATGACGGCTTGATGCGATATTCTAAAAGCCATAAAGAGGAGATATTAGTATTATTTCATTCTAAATTGTTTTATCTTTCACTAAAATAGTGTCGTGAATAGCAATTTTTTACCTTTTTAAACTCCGTCAACGCCATAAAAAGCACATTCCGCACAGTATGGTACTGTAAATAAACAAAATATGATAGAAAAGTTAATATAAGAATGAATTCAACATACACAAGCACATACTCACACAACATGCCTATCATTTTAGTACTGACGATGGAAGAATCAAATTTCTGTAGAAATACCAGGGAAAGTCCTCTAAATTAGCGTACTATAGGATACATGGATAAATTAACCATTCAAAATAGGGAGGAAAAAAAGCCTCCGGACAAGTGGAAACATCACTGAGGATGGAGTTCAATCTTAAGTGAAAAGGAAATAAGACTGAAAAAGGCATCAACAAAATAAACACGGCTGCATCTGCAAGATTATATTGCATTTCAAGATCATATTGCATTTATACCGCAATTATGCATAACAAGTCCTTGTAGAGACCACTCTTAACAAAAAATATGCAGGCATTATCTCACAACAGAAAATCAAAGCATGACTAACATTACAGTCCATCATGCGGATAAATTTTATGACATCATTGGTTTTCCTTTCCACAAGCAAACAAATCAGGGTCATGAAAACCAATGAAAAAGTTATGTTTTCTATGTTCAACTTCATATTTCCTTAGGTTTTCATAACTCTAAATAGAGATTCATTAAATAATAATAATAATGACCATGATTTGTTTGCTTTTTTCCTTTTAAGATTGAGCATCAATACCAAAAATCTGTAGACAGAACAAGATAAGAAGTGGTTTCAGAAATTATATTTTCACTCTAAAACCATATGTCTGTTTTGTACAAAATATGGAACTTCACCTTCAGTAAGTGAGTGCAAGCAGCCTCAATTGCAGTAGCAGACCATGACCTCCCAAGAGATTGTGTCACAATAAACCTAGAAGCCCAACTTGGTAATAATCCCAACAATGCTACAAAAGAACTAAGTACAGCACATAGAATCGGGGACCTGAAAGTCAAAAACCTGTAAGATTAATCCCCATGAATGCCTTAATGCCTTAACTCATTTACATAATCATAAGCTTAACTAGGTTAGTTACTTTAAAACCTCAATTAGATGCAACTAAGGTTACCACCGACAACAGTAACTTCAGTTTAAAATAAGATTCAAGACCTAACTTCATAAGTTCTACTCTCATTGAGAGGTTAGACACCTTCTCTCCATGTTGCTCCCTGAACACTCTCTAGAGTCTAAGATGACCAAAGCCTTCCCTGACAAAATTACGGAAGCTTCAACATCCAAATAAAAAATAAAAAATCTCGATCAACACTAACACCATAACCCTTTGACAGCACATGAAACCAAGAAGGACCCCTTCCACAGCTCACGCTTCAAGGGTCTAACTTTTAGGCCTAAAAAGAATCCCATGAAGGCTATACTGCCTCAAAAGGCCAATACTACCCACCTCAAAAGGCCTCATTTATGGATTTCACAACAACAACAACAAGAAATTTCAAGTTAATAACTTATGGCCTCAAGCCTATAATTGGTACACAGATTCCAACTAGACAGACATGTTCTGTTCCATGGTTAAATTTTTTTGATCAGGCGTTCCACTGTTAAATTCCACCCCATATGTTAAACAATTAAAAATTAAAAAGAGCACAGAAATGCATATACATTTTCATTGGAGAACACAACATGTAAATGAAGTACTAGAGATGTTGCAAAAAACATAGGAGTAAAATAAAAAGAGGGAGAAGTGATGTTGCTATTGATAAAATAAAAGGAACTAAATAAATATTTTTACGCCGCAATCTTCCCAATATTAGACTGCGCCGAGGATTCCTTGTTTAATGCCAAAAATGGATATAGCCCAATATAATAAACAACCTATAAAGCCAGAAAGAAGTGTCAGAGGATGGATCTTCTAGGTCAAAAGCATATGCAAGGTAGTTTTTTTTAATCAAAAAAAAAATTGCAAACCAAATCTATATAAAGTAGTCATCACCTTTTCTGGACATCTCCTAAAGGTTTCAATTGCTATGTATGATCCAATAGAGTGCCCAACCTTCAGAGCAAGATTACAAGTCAGCTACCAAGAAGTTATGTGAGAAACTAGAAATGAACTCCCCAACAATTTTCAGCGAAGTGTTTTGGGGATAATATGAATCACCCATAGGATTTAAATATGATTTTTTTTTCTTAAATATTATTTCTTGAAAGCTAAATAAGCTAAAACACTGATTGCCCACAATAAAGTAGATCAAGTACAGGTGTCTTGAAAACAACTTATAAACACAAGCGTCAATAGTATGACAGAAGTTATAGTTCAGAACTGGAAATTATTGATTCATTTCCCATTAGCCAATCAGTGAACAAAGAAGACAATCAATATCACTGACACTAAGCAGTTTTATCAGTATTCAGTAACACCATACTGCCACAGTGTGATCACCTAAACTATCTAACCTTGTCATAAAGAAAGAGCATTCAATTGTAATGTTAATATTCTTGTTACGGAAACATCATAATATAAAATTAATTCTCCTACTTTTGAAAAATGAAGAACAATGTTTTCTCAAGAGTCAAAACCAGTTTACATCCTATACATGAAACTAACCTTTCAGGTTAGCAAAATTTCACTTCTCAATTATGCTTATCCACCAAAAGACCTTATTTCATGTATGAGAAGGCCACCAAGACTCCTTTCCATCTTGGATGGCGAAAGAATAAACATATAATAAAAATAACTTATAAGAAATAAAAAAGGGTAGAAACAAACTCCAACAAACACCAGACTTCAAGAATTCTAAAGCATCTTTGGTCATAAGCATCCTTTAAAACTCATATTTACTAAAATTTACACTCGAATACAAAGTCCTTAATGTGATTCAACAAACTTTGCACTTTTGGCCTCCTCTTTTTCACGGCAACTCCAAGATATCAACATTACATTGAATATATAAAGTTATATACCATAACTAACATAATAAAATTGATTATAAATTGAAAATGATCCTACCAGTATTATGGGAATTTCAGTATTTTGAAGTTCATGTTTGATGAAGTCCACCTGGAAAAAAGTGAGATTAAATGGACAATACACTTTTATCTAAATAGCAATAACGTAAAGTAATTCCTATACACAAAAACTGATGGTTTAAAAGTAAAGACTTGGAAAAGGAAAAGAAATTTAAATTAGAAAGTTGAGCAGATGTAAAAATTGGCTTCCTAAAAGGGAACTGAACTTGCTAACATACTCGACGAAGAATTTAAGACAGCATTTTTGTTTGCGTTAATTGGATTAAAATTCATGGATTTCAATGTAATAGGTGCCATTGTTTGTGCTTCATAACAGATAAGTGAAATTAAACTTATCATGAGTCTGCCTTCTGGATATCTAGGTTCCCAACAGGGCATCTATTCCAAATTTAAACAGATGACTTTACTAGGAAAACAATTTGCCCACAACCATAAAGCAAACAAATGATTACCTTATGTTCAATCTGTTCTTGTAATGAGAACAACCTTCCATGCTCCCAGTTCTAACAAGAAAACAAAACTTCACATGAGAATGATACTAACAAGAACTACTATATCAAAGCAAGCTGTATGACACAGGATGCCTCTTAATAGACAAAAAGAAAGCCAAATCATTTATCAAACTCAGCAAACCACTTCAACAGTTGAAGCATAAGCTCCAAATCGCAAGGCTGGAGTATCAAATATTAATTCTGTTTATATAGAAGGTGAAATAATTGAAAATAAAAATAAAAATTATTAGACACAATGTAAAAAGAACAAAACAATAATTGCAAGAAAAGATGGAGATGTGTCATGATGGCCATTTTCTGGGTGCTTTGGACAGAAAGGAATGCTAGAAGTTTTTAAGATGGATTTCTTATTGTTGATGAATTGTGGGATAGAGTTTGTTTTTTACCCTCTTTTTGGACTTCAATTACTAGGGAATTTAAGGGTGTGCCTTTGGTCATTATGAGGAGGAATTAGGTCTCTGTTTGTGGTTTGTGAGTTTGTTGTATTTTCTTTCTCTCTTCTCCTTCTCATTGTAAGTAGGGCAGCTTGTCCTCCTTTTTTTCTTCTGTTTTTTTTTTTTGGTTCTAATAAAGTTGTTGCTTATCAAGGAAAATAAAAAAAGGAAAAAAAAAAGAAAAACTCATGCTTTGGAGGCATATATCATCCTGAAGACTTAATAGTGACCTTTGGTCCGAGTGCCACTCTCAAACTCATAGCCCATCACAAGTCCAAGGGATTGAAAGAACCCTGAAATGATTCTAAATCTGCATTCCAATGAACATACATTGCTTCCTATTCATTGAAAAGAAAGTAATATATTTATATAATACATATGTAATAGGAAGCATATATATATATATCCTGTCAAATAGGTACACGAAGGATGGGTAGGATTGTAAAATGAGTAGAGCTACCCGAGCATGGCTTGATTTGCATCTCGTTCGAGCCCATTCATAAGCTAAATAAATTGAGCTCAAACCACCCATCAAAGGTCATTTAGTTTTCAAGCCAAGCCCAAGAAGCCCTCAACTTGGCTTAATACAGGCTCATGAGCATAAGCCTGATTGATGAAAGCTTTTTGACCACTAGATTAGTTAGGTTGAACTACAATTTGAGGACTTTTGATGCATTCAGAACTTCTCATTGAACTTTTGAATTCTTTTGAATCTGATAAATGACTGTCACTTTCATAGTTTCATCATAAGCTTTAGTCACTTTCAACAAAAGCATTGTCCCTTTCTATATAATTAAAAGATTTCTAAGTATTCCTCCTTTGATATGTGTTTGGCCATTCAAACAATGACAATGAATCTAAAAACTTTTGTTTGTTTCTCAAAACCACCAAAGAAATCGGTTTGTAGGTGTCTTAAAAAACCAGCAGAACCAAACACAAGTAGCACATCTCTCTTTTTGAGCCGACTCCTCAACTGAGATCAAGCACTAATCCTAGCCAACCGAGCCTAGCCTAAACATCTTATTACTTGGCTTGGCTAGGCTCATTTACATCCCTAGGCTTAGGGATCAATCAATTTATTTGTCAAAGGGAACCTCCTTTCAAATTATACCGCATCAACTATCTAGTGATTCCATCACGTATTGTTCTCAAGTCAATAAAGACTGTATGAATGTTTTTCTTCTTCTTTGTGAACTTTTCATTCTGTAGCCTAAAGATGTGTTCCATTATTAATCTCCTTGGCATGAAGTCAAACTGATTTTTGAACATCGTTTTGAATGTCTCACTATTTTTTGAATCATTACCTCCTCCCAAAATTTTATGGTGTAGCTTAAAAGTTTGGCAACAAATATTTGGGGGCAACAAATGATTTTTCTCCATTCATCTAGCATTTTCTTTGTAATTACAATCATATTAGACTACCTAAGTAGCAAATCTATGCTATAATCATTCATACACTTCCAAGCCACAAATGGAATACCAATAGGTCCTAAATCCTTTTTTGAAACTTCTCTAACCATCCATTTTGATTTGCAACTTAGACTGGAAGATAAAACAAAATAAATAGGAGACGAGAAGAAGAAAAAAACGTTGGAGCATTTTCACTCGTTTTTGTATGTAGAGAAGGTGGCAACAAAAGGAGAATAAGAAGGTTGAGCCCTACCCAAGTCCTTTTGTAAGTAGTTGTATCTTTTTCTGAAATGTTGCACAATTTGTCTTCCAAATCACCTCTCTTATGAGACAAAATTTTTTATGGGCTTAAAGAGAGTATTTCCTCTCTAATCATCCCACTTTTCCTCTTTTATTGCCTCATTGAACTAACTAAACAGAGGAAGGGTTTTTTTTACCCTTTTTATTTTTTTTGGAGTTTTCCCTTGTCCTCTTCTCGTCTTCCCTTCCATACAGACTGTAAGTTCGAGTAGCCTTACTTCTAACCTCATAAGAATTATTGAAATCTCCTAAACTAAGGTACCCTACATGTTTTCAATTTTTTAATTTGAAAGTCTTCAATAGATGCTTAAACTAAATCTGATATATAGCATCTTAGTTTAAACACTAGTAACGTTCACAAAAGAAAATTTGACTTTCAACCTTCAATTATATGATGATGCGAAAAGGGGTTGGGTTCAACTTGAGTTATAAACTACTCATCATGCATAGCTAGTTATTAAAATGACTTTAATATAGAAAAAGATAATAATACTAAACTCAAATCAACTCAATAAGGCCTTAATTCCAACTATTGGGGCTGGCTACATGAATCCTTTTTTTTTTTCCCATTCAACTTTATCTAAAGTTGAATTCGTGGCCATAGATTCGTTTCTCGCCACCTCAATTTTGGCCCTCCCTTGTTCTTTTGGCTCCCTGAACTGGAATAACTTCCTCCTCAACTATACTTGATCAAGCCTTATTCCAACTATTTTGGGATCGGTTACACAAATCCTCTTTTGCTTTCATATTCATGCTCATGAAGGCTCTACTAAGGTTTTTATGCTACCCAACTAATGAAACATTTTTTCTCCTGGCTTGAGACTAGTTGTGTAAAAAGATTAAGAAGTAATCATGCAGAAAACATACATACAGCTCCATTTAACCTTATCTTGGGAAAATTTAAGTACCTTTTTCGTGTGGGATATGTGCCCAATTGCTGATTCTCAACACAAAGATTCCACCAATTAGTATAGAAATCAAAGCTCCAAATCCGATAACCACACACAAAATACACATATTAAAAGAAACATGAACAAGGAGCACCCATGACTTGCCAGTTACAGATCCCCTTCCTCCAAGCTGGTCATACAATGACTCCAAAAAATCATTATAAAATGTAACAACACCTGTGATAACCACCCACCCCCAAGTGTTAATTCTCACAATATGGAAATAATTACACACACCCACAAGCACAAACACACACAGTATATACCTGGATTTCCAGGGATGAATAAAACATGTAATGCAGGATCTTTAGCTCGAATCTCCAGTAACTCGGTTGTTTTACTGACAAAAAAATTTGAGAAACAAAAACCCATGAAATAATTATTATTTAAAAAACTGCAGAGATAACAGAAGATGACTAATATACCTGGACACATTGCATAATCGAAAACTAGCATGGGTTCTGCTTTGTGAAAGCAACTTCTCATGAACCATCTCTCTAATTGTGCACTGTAATCTATATATTCGCCTAAAACATTATACACAACACAACAGCAAAGTACACAAGTAAGAAGGGTATCGCATCGGCGAGATGAGTTGGCAAAAACAATAAAAATTGCATACCTCAGAGAAAAAAGCAATAAAATTCAATTCTGCACAACCAAACGCGGCCTAAATAAATACTAATAATTGAATACATACGGTTTTTTTGAATCAAGTGCTGGAAAGATTAGAAATTGAGATTTAAAAAAATAGGGATTGATATGGGTTTAATTACCTGCAACAGAAACAGGATGGGACATTGAGGGTGCGAGCAATGGGAGTAGGAAGGCCAGGAAGCATTATGTTTTATTTTTTCAAATTTACTTTATTTTTTTTAACAGAAGATACAGTCAGCAACGGCCCCTTAAGATTTTAGAGAAAAGCTACTTTTTTCTGCCGAATATAAGGGAAAGAATATCAGTGTATAAAAGCTATCATTATTGAGACCTCCCCTTCCTTTTGGCGAGGGAGAAAAGCTACTTCTAAGGCATCCGCACGAGTCCCAAATTTAAGATCTTATAATTCAAAAAATGCATCCCAACACAAGTGTGTTTTTTTTTTTTCAACCAACAAGCAAAGCCAGTATAACGGGCAGGGTCTTTAGTCCGTGTAAGTGGCTGGCTTAGAGAGTTTGGCTAGTTTCGAACTCAGGATATTTGGATTTACAGTTCATTTCTTTGCCACCAGACCAACTCTCGTTGGTTATCCCAACCCAAGTTTCAAACGTTTTTTTTCTCGAAAATAAATTACCACGATTCACCATATAGAAATGTATCCATATTGTGCCATATCACTAACCCATGTCCGTATCCATGCTTCATAGTTTGAATGTATATCATGCAATAGGTGCCAAAAATTGGATGAGTCCATATCAAATATGAACATGGGATACTGTTAAACGTTCTTATAAATTTTTTTTATTTTGGACTATATTACAAAATCATTTAATCATAGAAAATAGCTACATTAACGGAATGTGATAGAGTACACTGAAGCGAAATTCAACCTCATATTAAATACATACTACTAATAATAAGAACAACAACGGTTACGAATACAAAATTACCTGACCAGTTTTAAAGACTCACTGCCCTCATGACCTCTCCCCATGGCAGTACAAGCTCTCCTCACGGCGTCAGTCACGGCCTACTGTCACGACTTTCACCTTGATGGCTTGCCAGCTGCTACTTAATTCTCACATTGTGATCGACTCAGAGAACAAGGGAGATTATTCCTTGTTAGTGACCAAGATTAATATATTTATAAAACCGCGTGATTGTTAATCTCAATTCAATTGCGACTAGTGAGCACGGGTGTCGAACCACTGGGAAAATGCAGGTTTATAATAAAAGACTATTAGAATTAATTAAGTTGAAAGAATAATGTCAAATTAACTTGGTGGTGAAAAGTGCTCCGATTGGGTCGAAGCGAAAATGCAGTATTTTAATAAAACTGATTAAAAACGCGATTACTTTGGTGGAATGAGCGGAACTTGGGTGAGAAGCCCATTGTAACACCCCACACAGGGTTACCCCTATGCGGAAATGCCACATT
>JAESVK010000167.1:574629-592316 GCA_017140935.1 Hamamelis virginiana
TTTGATGAGTTAAATATAAGGACATTTAATTTTTAAAAGAGATTTTTTTTAGATTAGACTAATTAAAACGACACCGTAAGGACATGCAATGTCCATTTTCATTTCCCGCTAAGCTGCCGCGCCATAGCCCTCTTCTCATTTTTCATTTCAGAATCCCTTATCCCCTATCTCTCTCTGTCTCTACGGAAGCTTTCCTCTTCTCTCTCTCTTTCTCCCACGCCGCTATTGATTCTCGGACTCACGCCGGCCTGATTCTGCTGGTGCCGTCCTTACCCAAGGTGCAGTTCCGCTCTCTTTCTCCCACGCCCACGCTGCCGTCCGTTAGTGTTGCCGACCTCTCACCCATTACGCAGGTCACCCCAGCCTTGATGCAGCAAGCTCTCCTTCAGCAACAGTCTCTCTACCACCCCGGCCTCTTAGCTCCTCCTCCTTCGACTCTTTCATTCTTATCTTCTTGCTGTTGATGATCCTTGTGATTGTGATTTTGAACTCTGCTGATTTGGGGTAAGGTTTAAAATTTGGAACTCTGCCATCTCTCCATGTCACAAACACATGGATTCGAGGAAGAGAAGAAGCAAATAAGAGAAGGCTGTAGCGATACATAAATCCAGGTCGGTAGTGAGGGCTAAAACCCTAAAATCTTCTTGAATTATTGATATTTTGTGCTCTTCATTCTGGATTCGTGGGGGTTTTAGGCACAGTTGTAAATCTGGTGCAAATAAGAGTTGCTAATGCAAGCTCATAGTTATATATGTATTGAGTTTATTTGTAGCAATGAGTTCTTGTATGTTATTGAGATTTTATTCTGTTATTTTTGGGGATTTAGGCAAAATGTGAAATCTTGTGCAAATAAGAGTAGATAATGCAAGTTCTTGATTTAGGCAAAAATACCCTAAAATATTTTTGGGGATTTAGGCAAAATGCTAAGACATTCATTTGCATGATGGCATCCGTAATATCAAAGATGGGATATTACAAGAACTCGGCTTGTCATATCTTGCTGCCTGAGCCCTGCTAGATTCTGAGTGACCACTCTAGTTTAGTTGGATCAAATGCTATCATGTAGTATTGGCTCAAAAATTAGAATCAAATTATAAAGAAACTTGGTTCTGATAGCACAAATTGAGTACTGACTCCATTACAATTGAAATTGCCTGGATTTCTGTCAGTCAACTTGATTTAATGAAGTCGTTGCCCCAAATATGTCTGTGAAAGCTGAAGTTACTTATTTTACAAGAACAGAATATATGAATAAATAAAAATTGAATGCCATAGTTGGAAATAGAAAGACTAATCTTCAGGTTGAAACTGGAGCTTTGTACATTATTATCAAGTTAAGAACTCAAAATATATATAAGCATAGCTTTCAATAGGGCTGACTTCATCCTTGTTTCTGCAGACAGACAGGGCATCTATGCTTGATGAAATAATTGAATATGTCAAATTTCTTCAACTCCAAGTCAAGGTAAAAAGGATTTTTTGTTTTCAGTGCCCTACAACCATGATTTGAGAAGTTGGGCTTTCCTTGAAACTCTGTTCAAATTTTTTCACTGTGGGTTAGCTATAGAATGAAGAGTATCTCAAATTAGTCAATTGTTGACTTGACCGAAGTAAAACTAAGTAGACAAGTTACAACCCCAAGCGCTAGATGTTAAGTATTCATTTTTATGTAGTTTGGTTATTTTGGTGAGTTGAAACTACGATATGCAGGTACTAAGCATGAGCAGGCTGGGGCAGTCGTTCCTCTGATTACAGATAGTCAAGATAACACTTTTGTATTGTCATTGTTTTTATTCTTGGTGACTGTCCTGCCCCATTATTCCAATTTTGTTGCAATGTTGAGTTTAAATTTTCGAACAGTTCATTTATAATGACATTTGACATATTTTCCTGATGGTGACTATTTTGTGGGGCTTTTTAAGATATTGCTAGTGGTAAAAAAAGATGCACACATTCATGGCACTTCCTTGGGGAGCCATTTAGCATTTACTTAGCAACTTAAATAAGCAGCCAATTTCAGACTTTGCAACATCCTTGGACTGTGTATTTTGTTTCTTGTTACCATTCAAACCATGGTAGGTACAAAGCACAATGAGTACAGATGTAGGAGCTAGGGATGGAACTCTTTAGGGGAATCTATTTTAATGTGATTTTTAGAATTTTTCTTTATTTTTCCGAAATCCAAACTGAGCTTTAGATGTTTTGGTTTTGATATAACACTTATTTCAAGATGGGGGCACTAGAAGTTGCTATTTCAAGATGGTTGCGTTATTGTCAGTCTTAACTCTTTTCTGGTTCATTATTGGGCTGATTTTTGTAATGATAGCTTCAAGAATCTGCTCTGTCCGTTTCTGCTCCTTCCTCTTCTGCTTTCTAACTTCTTTATCTGCTTCTTTTTCTGCCACACTTCCTACTTCTTTCTGTTTTCTTCTTCTTTTTAGGGTTTTCATGCACTCTCATGCTCGAAGAACTCCCTGCAAAAGCTACAAGCTATACAAAGTTAAATAAACAGAGAAGTAAAGTAACCCTCGAATTATCCTTTGTTTGAGGTTTCCCATCTTTGATATTTAATATTTGCTTTAATATTATGTTGGTTTTATGCATCTCTTTTTGTGAGTGGTTAGCTGTGTTGATTTACTTTTGCTGATCAGATTTTCTCTATTCGAGAATCTTTCATTGTTTTTTTTTCAATTGAGTTGAACATATTTGATAGATTTGATCTGAAAATATTAGTAGCTTTTGTGAAGCTTATGTTTCACACAACTTATATTGCCTTTCCTAAAGAAAGGTAAAGGAATAATCTTTCCAGTCTCATATGTGTGTGTGTGTGTTACTTAAGTTGTGTTTGAGAAGCAACCCACTTGCAGTAGCCAACACCAGTTATTGTCTGCAAACCCTAAAAATATAATCTGTGAATGTTCTTTAGCATATTGTGGATTTGAAAGATAGGATGAGTTTGCATTTCAGAGGTTTTGAACAGTGAATTAAAATGGGTGTGAAACATTAATTAACAAGTTGCAACTTTTTGTGATATGTACGTCAGTTTCTTGTGAACATTTTGTGACTTCAACAGAAATATGTGAACTTTTGGTGAATATTTATCAGAAACTTTGGGGAGAGGAGAATGCAATGTTGATGATATGTATATATATCAACAAGCATCAAAGTTTCTTTAGAAAATTAGAGATTTTGAAGAGTGAATTGAAATGGGGTATCCGTTACATCATTCTTGTGACTTGGAGCTTAATTTCTTCACTTTCTCTACAAATATTTATATTGAAAGATATCAGTTTTTCTAGAACAAGTTGGGATTTTGAATTGAGGTGAAATGGGTTTTTGATAACAAAAAGGAAAAACTTTACATCTTCAACCGTACCCCCTTTTTCTAAATTTTTTTATGGGCCAATTAATTGACTGGTTTCAAAAGAATCTTTAAATAAAAAAGAGAGAAAAACAGGATCCCCAGGTTGAGAAACCTTTGATCCTCCATTTTGAAATCTAGGATCCCCACATGGCCTTCTTACTGATTAATGCATCTATAAACTTGTCATACAAATCCTTGATTTTATTTTATCATTCATGGTGGATATTGGTTAATGTTATTGCTATTATATGCTGCTTTATGCATGAGACTATGATTGTTTCACTATAACATTGCTCATATCTGTTTTTGCTACCAAAGAACATGGGGCTTGTTCGATGTCTTCTTTGGATTTGAAAAGGTTTGAAATTTTGTATGCACTGACTCTTTAGTTCTTTTTGCTTATGCCCAACAGGCTTTTGAAACTTTCCAAGCGATGGGTAATGCAATTGATTTAACTGGGGATGGAGGTGTCATCAAAACAATAGTAAGGCGAGCCAAAACTGATGCCATAGGTCCAACAGAGAACCTTCCTCTTGTTGATGGTATGCTCATATAGCTAACATTGGCAAATTCTTGGTATAGTGACAGATTACTTTACATGATTATGGAAATAAGCTTTGCATAAAGGTGCATATTTGGTTTAGGCACATTCCCTTTTGTCGAGAATGTAGTGAATTATGAATAGATGTGGCTTGATTTGATGGCTAGAAGCTTGCTCTCTCTCTCTCTCTCTCTCTCTCTCTCATTATTTTCTCTCTTTCTATTTTTATTTTTTTAAAAGAACACATTATAAGTTTGCTAGGCACTTGGCTTTGCAGTCACTTTCGTATGATTGTTCCAATTATTAGCATTTCACCGATTACATTACACCACCTCATGTATTGTTTAGGGTGGGGTTGGTTCAGCTCTGCCTTTGACAAGTAGAGTACACAACCACCTCAACATGCCTTTCCTTCAGCCACCAATTGATGATTTATTGTATCAACATTAGTCCTGTTATCGGTGATATGGTGTAATATCTGCCGATATGTTTAAAAAAACAGGGCCATTCCCCAATGTTGGTCCCAGAAAAGCAGGTGTTTGGATGGGTGAGCTGGATACAGTCGTAACCTTCAATACTTTTCTGCACAAAGTGGCTGCTCTCAAGACTTGGTACATGTGCATTTGTGCTTGACAGCCTGATATGTAATGATACGAAAAGTAAAGGATAAGGTTCCTTGAAGAAATGAAAAGGAAAGAAAGAAAGAAAAAAAACCATTGGAACATCTATGCATACTAATAATAACATCTGTTATTGTTTTTGTAAGAATATTCAATATATCAGGTGGCATAAATATAGTCTTTTGGTTTAGGATATTTGAACAACGAACACGCTAATTTGCATTTTAACTCTGCAGGATAGCACTGCCTTGTAGTTGTGAACCTGCCACTTGGGTCATTAATTGCTAATGACTGTTAAATATGAATAACATGAATATTGCAGGGCAGCTGATTCGGGCACCCTTATTTATTTATTTTCCAAATGGGAAATTACTCCTAAAGGCAGTCCTTTTTGTATATTCTTTTTTTTCCCTGGTTTGTTTGTAAAATATTCTATCATAAAAGGGCAACTCTTAACTTTCCAGTGCGCTGTTTAAGATGGAAGTTGTCTATTGGAAAATAGGGGGAGTCCAAACAGCAGCCCTTTATCATGGATTCATTATCATTATAATATACTTGTTTATGTGGAGCAGTTCATTATGAAGGCGTTCTAGCCGAAACTGGTAATGTTTTCGATACTACACATGAAGATAATACTGTGTTCTCTTTTGAGCTTGGAAAGGGCACTGTGATTATTGTTGCTTCTTCCAGGTTGGGGAGGTTGTAAAAATCAATTGCAAGCCAGAATATGCCTACGACAGTGCAGGTCCTCCACCAGATATTCCCCCAGAGTAACGTCTTTCTTTCTCTGGTTCTACCAATATTGTTGTTCTGAAACTCAATCCAAGAGCTGATAGCTCCATGAAAAATAGTAAAATGTAAATTGTTCAACCACACCACAGCAGTCAATCTGGAAGAGCATAGAGTAGTCCCATCTGGGAGATGGTGAAGCATGGGTCTTTATTAGAACCTGCTCTAATTATAAAGTTGGGACTCTAAATGCTTGGCAACACAGCACAACACTTTCTCTTACTATGACCAGGTGCTTGACACCACAGCAATGCTCGGGGCTGTTCCACCCAGATATGGTTGGACCGGTGGTGAGATTGGATTCGACACTTACTTCTCCATGGCCAGAGGAAATGCCTCTGTACCTGCTATGGAAATGACCAAGTGGTTTGACACCAACTAGTAAGTGATCACTCATGTTCACATACAATGCAACTATAATAATTTCTAGATTGTATAAATTGATATACTGAACAACGGGTGATTTGTTGATTCAGCCATTTCATTGTCCCTGAATTGGGCCCAGAGGTGAAGTTCTCTTATTCTTATCACAAGGCTGTGAACGAATACATGGAAGCTAAGGCGGTATGTGCCCTGGAACAATTTGCCTTCTCTAGTAATTTGTCTGTTATCTTGTGCCATTAGTTCATCGGTTAGTTTACTAAGCTAGAACATACTCTGTAATGAAGATCTGAGAAGTACAGTGGTAGAAAATGGGGATGGATGCCCGCAGGTGTAAGGGTTTGAATTTTGGGTTTGGTGAGTATTTTAGTCTGGGCCAAATTTTAAAAAGATATTTTATAGAGTATTAAAAAATTGTATTAAAAAATTGTATAGAAGTCCAATTTTTCTAAATATTGAAATGTCTAGAATTCTAGATACTTACCTATAGGGTATTCTGGCCAACTGTTGGCCTAGTGGCATGCATCCTAACTTTCAGGGGAGAGATCTTGGTTTCGAACTCGGGTTCAAGCACATGGAAATGCATGCATGCCCATATACCCATTTGTTAATATTAGGGGCTTGGGGTAGGGGTATTTCTATCATTTAGCAAAAAATAAATAAAAATCAAATTATCGGTATTATGTTTTGAAAATTTAGTTCGAGACCATGTTATTTACAAGTAAAATGATAGTCTCATGCATAAAATCAAGTGCATGAGACTATCATGATAGTGATATCGTTTGAGATATAAATTTATTATATATTTTATACTCATAGAGGTGTATTTGATATTGTAGTTGAGACTGTACGTGCAAGCCAAACCCCGTTTTGCAATGCTGGAAACACAAATTTTGTGCCGTCTAGTTCTATATTGTTGGATTGAAGATATATTCATCTTCAGGTATAAACCCTCTTATCTAATATGTATTAATTTCTACTTCTCTTGGTGATTGTTGGTTGCTGATGATATGGGAGGCGTGGAAGGCGCCATATGATTGAAATATAGTTTGGATATAATTATAGAAGTGTTATATACTATTAATTTGACAGGTAAAAATTTGGGAATGTTGCAAAAATAGATGAAATTCTGCCGGATTTTCGTCTCGAAAAACAAGTTTATTTCTTTTCATACTTTCCTAAGGATGAAATGCTACTATTTTAATTTAGAAATCCATTGATGTGATTGTTGTTTTACTTTGAATAATTGAATTGAAATTTGCATTTCTTTATTTATATATAGGTTCTAAGTTGCATCGAAACGCAAAGTTGGTTGCGCAAAGACTTTTGAAAGGGGTATGAAAATTAGATAGCTTGCTTCATGCATATCCATTGTGACTTCAATTGAATGGATGGAGTCTGTAATTGAAAGCACTTGTTTGCTATTTATATGCATGTTATTTGGAAGGAGTGTTTCCAAATTAAATTTAACACAATAGCTTTTATCTGATTTTTGGTATATGTGGGGTACATGTTTGTTCTTAATTAAGTGAATGAAAATATTTTTATTTTGTTTGCTAGCGCTTCTTTTATGTATGTACTCAATTTATATGCATACAGGAATTTTGATACATTGTATTACCAATTAGAAACGTGTACAGGTTTATTGGGAATGGTTACAGGTTGCCTAAATTAACATGTTAACATATCTATTAAAATGTAAAAAAAGAAAAAAAAAATGTGGCTTTTAAGGACAGTTTATAGTTGTCTTTAAAACACAGATATGAAGACAGTTTTTAGCCATCTTTAAAATATCACAATACGAAGACAGTTTTTAATTGTCTTTAAAATGCACAGATATGAAGACAGCTAAAAACTGTCTTCAAAAGAGATAGATATGAAGACGGCTAAAAACTGTCTTCAAAAGAGACAGATATGAAGACAGCTAAAAACTGTCTTCGAAGGTTCAGATATGAGGACAGCTAAAAACTGTCTTCGAAAGGGTCCGGACTTTAGAAGACACGGCTAGGGAAGACAATTTCCTAACTGTCCTCGTATGTCTATGAAGACAGTTTTTAGCTGTCTTCTAATCCTTTTTTTGTAGTAGTGTTTGGCCAGTTAATCACCCCTAATTGCTACAACATAACTCATATTGAACTCAGATCGCCCTAATAATAATAATAGAACTGGTTCCAAATTTAAACCCAGAATGAGTCCAACCCAAAGCCCATAAACCAATGCAGATAATAAGAACTGAAATACATTTAAACCACCAAATCAAATGTAAAAATAAAAAAGAAGAAAAACTTTCTGCAGACTCGGCTTGTTTTTTTCAACGGAAACAAGTTCCTTGAGAGTTTATTTTTAATCCCAATGCAGCTTGAGATTAATAAATACATAACACAAGACGATAAGGCAATTATGCTAGGGCAAGATTCCCAAGTACACAAACCAAATCTAACAAAGCAATTAAATGTAAACAAATAAATCATATTAATCAAACATAGTATAACAACCCAAGGTTTGTATAACAACCCAAGGTTTGTATAAACAAAGCAATTTGTTTATATTTGTGGAAAAACGTGGATTATTTTAGCTTTTGTTTGGATCTTGGAAAGAACGAAGGAAAGGAAAGGAAAAAGCTTAAAATTCCTTTGGAAAGGAATCCATTTTTAAGCAATTTTTGGCATTTTTCTTTCCCTACCCTTGTTATTCTTGAGATCCAAATGAAGCCTTACACCCCAATGCAAGACCACATTTACTCTTAGGGCAAGACACCATCCACAACATACTAAATAATTCTTCTTCCCTACACCCCTATCTCTCCCAAAAACTCTCTTTGCATCCCTTCAACCTTACAACTAAGCCCATTTACTAACAAAAGAAAACCCACAGGCCAATACTAAAGCACAAGCTCACAAAATGTGAAATTTTCAAAGTACCATCGACTCCATCAAACTTAATCAAACTTAATTTAAACTAAACCAGCAGCAAACAATCCTAAAGAAAAGAAATAATGAACTAAACTCAAGCAAACTCAATTGAACAAGGTCCCAAGCAGGCCCTAGCTTGAAATTGAACAAGAAGCTCTAGTGTCTGCCAATTTAATTTTTTCCAAAATACACTTACAATGTTTAAACTTCTATTAAAAGAGAAATTTTACTTTAAATGGAAATGTCCATAACTACCATAAATAGTTAATAATTAAAATTTTTGAAAGGGGAGGCTCGTATATAAGCAAGAAAAAGTGATAAGCAAACCAACTTAAGAAGTAAGCACATCTCATGATATTGGTTTTTACACAACTTTTTCTAAAACAGAATAAAGTAATCATCGTTTCTTCTCTTTGGGGTTAAGCACGAAGTAATTACTTTCAAGTTCCGACACCATGACTACACATGGAAAACTGTAATGCCAATAGCAAACTCACCCTTACAGATGGAGCCTATCAGCAGTTCTCAGATTAAGCGTAACAGACAACAAAGATATGAAAGATTTAAAAGAATAAATAATAGATCAATGAAAAATAAATATCCAAAATCAACCAGAAAAGAACTTTTCTTCCCTCCCACCCCACCACCTTCCCCAAAAAAACCAGGCCTTACTGAAGTATTTGTACCTTGCAGCTTGGGCTACTGCACTTTCGGATAGAATAGTTCCTTCCATTGGTGTTTTATGGAAATTTTCAGAAGTTGTTCAATAATAATATCAATAACTAAGCAAAAAATTGATACCAAGTTAGGCTGCTAACAATTATCAAACCATTTCTTGAGCCTGTGCTCATAACAGACCCGTTTCATTAAAATTAACACACACACTCACACTCACACATCCATTTTAAGCACTCCAACATTAACTGTGGATTTGTGGTGTACTAACAGAACCACAGTCATCAAATTATCCTTCACATCATATCAGTCTTCTTCTATTCTTTTAACCAACCTTGCCAATTAAATAGTAAGTAACCACAGTAGGATAAAATCCTAAAGATTTATCATGGTGGCATATAACAATGGAGGTCAACAACCAATCATCATGTGACACCAAATGTAGATAGTTAAACACAATGTCAACACATTATTCAAACATTCACCAGCTTTGGCATAGGATATGAGCTTGACACTATAGAGATTTCAACCAAATTGAAAGCATAATCCTCCATTAAAAACTTAATGCAGAACAAGCCGAAAGAGAATATACAAACCTGTAATTTCCCCAAGGCAATGCAGTTAACCAATCAAGATAGTTACGAGTTACATTAAATTCACTCGAACTGGCCTCTAACAGCTGCAGCTTTGTAAGCTCTTCCTCTAACAGCTTTGTAAGCAGTTATAAAAACATTGTAACCCTTAGCCTAGAAAACCAGTTGAATCAGCTTTAGAAGCACATTATTAACAACCAAATATAAAACTAACAGCTATAAAACTGACTTTCCTTATCTGTTGAACTGCAGTGGCTTTCCCTCCACTCCTTAAAGTAGGCTCACTTGTGTCAAACCCCAAAAATTCTTCAGAACTTCCAAACAGCAGTTGATTGGCAAATATGTTTATGAATAAAATTAAATCATCAGCTTAAATCATCTCAAAGTGCAGAATGATTTATTTAATATAAAGAATAAAATTAAATTAAAAACATAATATGAAATTTTATGAATAAACCATAAACGAAATTTAAAAATAAGTCAAACGAAATTTTTATTTTTTTTAAATCACGCAACTATCAATTGATCGCATAACAGAGGAAATGATGGTAGAATCAGTTGCCCTGTTACCTGATGGAAGAGGCTTCCGCGAGGCCGGAGCTGAGACAAGAGACCCTTGGAGTTCCGGCATCGGATTGATGATCGATAAGGGTTTTCTGACCAGTGGTATCACAATAGTGACCAGCGAGATGACAATGGTCACCGATGATGAGGGTTTTCTAAACTGATGAGATGAGAGTTCCGGCACTTGACCAATGATGAGGGTTTTCAGACCGGGATAAAAACAATGGTGATTGGCCGGCGGGATGACAGTGGTTATTGGAGGGATGAGGGTTTTCGATGGCTAGGATTGCGAGAGATCGAGAGACATAGAGAGGTTATGGAGGGAGCATGACAGTACGTGGTGACTGCCGCAGATCGAGACCACCTTAGCTTCTGTTCAGATCTACACAAGGTGCGCCTCCAACTATTTCGAAGGACAAGTGAGAAATCGCAAAAACCTTAAAACTAAATGCCTACAAAGGCAGGTTCTGTTCAGATTGATCGGCGGCAAGGCAAGACAAGGTGATCGGCAGCAAGGCAGGACAAGCTGATCGGTGGCAAGGCAAAGTGATCGGACGGCAGAGCAGAGATGGAGAAAGAGAGAAAGATGAGAGCCGAGCATCAGTCGAGTGAGGAAATGAGGGCGCGGGGAAAAGAAGAAAAGAAGAGGGAAAAAAAAAAATTTCGCGGGGACCTTCCACGGCGCTTCTATAAAAACGCCGTTATTAAGGATTTTCGCGGCGTTTCTAAAACACCGTTAAATATAAAATCTATGCGGCGTTTTTAAAAGGCCGTGTAAAGTAGTATTTTACGGCGTTTTAAGGTAAAACGCCGCAAAAAGTCCCATACATCAGCTTTTCGATGGCGTTTTATGTTAAAACGCCGTAAATATGATCTTTAACGGCGTTTCTTAAAAAAACGCCGTAAAAAAAGTGCCGCAAAAGCTTATTTTTGTTGTAGTGTATTGAGTTTAAAGCATTTTACCAACAAGGAAATCTAAAGAACGTAGGAAACAGAAGAGTACAAGTCAAGTGATTAAGATTATTTTTTAATTTTTGGTTAAATTTTATGCAAGCTTGTGATGTTACATCTGAACATCATGAAATCTAGTGCTTATTGAGCCTATCAAGGCAGCTCAAGAATGTAAATTTTGCTGGCCTTCACACCACCCATCATCCTGAAACAAAGCCTTTGAGACAGAAATGCATGAGTTGATTCCATTATCTTGGTCCTCTTTGTCACCAGGCTGCTTCCTCTTGAGCATGAACGTTTCTTCCCAGTCATTGGGGTTTCGCATGCCATGTCATAGCTTGCCCTTCGGCTGTCCTTCCTTTTTGACAGCTTTCGGAAAGAATCCGTCTTTGTTCTCATTGGCTTCAGCTGCTTTGGAGCCCAAACTCTTTGCAAATCAGGCACCCAACTTGTGAAAGACGCAAATCTTCGAGCCCTCTCTCTCCTTTCCTGAGCTTCAATCAACTTGCGGGCATGCTCCTCTTGTTTGGTCCCTTGGGGGCTTGCGTTATCACCTTTTAGCAGTTGGAAAGACTCTTCTGCTGAGGCTTGTTCATTAATTCTACTATTTTCACCCATCTCATCCTTCTCTTGTTTGTCTCTCCAGGATTGATTACTGTCCTCGCTGTTGAGCAGGGGGTTAGGGTATTCATCCTCTTCATCAAACAGCAACAAATCCATTTTTGTGTAGATTCTATGGGCCACGTCTTCAAGAGTGTGAGAGTACCTGAAATTTTTGGCATTCAAACATTGTTCAGTCTATAGACCAAAATGAAAAAGGGAAAAAAAAAATGAAGAACCAAAGTGTATGCTAGGATGAACATGCATTTACTTGAGTGAGCATCATATACATAAACAAAGAATGAGTGAAAGTGATCGTGAAGCATTCCTTGGATCCCTTAAGACTAATCCCAAAATGCCTACTAAGAACACTGTAACAGCTTAGGCTCATATCTGAAAGAAAGCAAGTTTTGGGGGAAACGAGAATCTTCAGACTACTTCATAGAGCAGCACATTCACACGAACCCACTAAGGTAAAAGAATAACTTGGCCTAAATTGAAGAAAAAAACAATAAAATTCAGGTTTCCTATCTCTAAAATGTGGACCTTTGGCAAACCCTATGTAATACTCAATAATTTTTGATCTGTTGTAGTTTAGCAAAAGGATCCAGTCATGCTGCCCCTATGCCACGTTGAACTTCTACACGAGTTAATTATCTATGTTGAACATTTGATCACTCCAAAGATCAGGTACAACACTCCTATAAGTAATCTATATTATTTGCACACAATTAATTTAGATCAAACACAGAGTAAGAACTACGTTTGTAATTAAATAAAGTTCACAAGTTAGCAACAAAAAATTAATGTCATAAAGCCCTTTATAATGAATAAATATATGATGTAACTCATGTAAGATTTAGTCAACTTTGGTGTATTAGTGATACATGTACCTGCTTTTTATGATCCTTCCTACATAATTAGCAAGGCTCCAACCACCAAAAAAGCCGCCCTCCAGATGGCACTGAATGTTGTCTAAAAGCAAGCGAATTTGCTTCACAAACTTCTGTCTTGGAGACTCTTCCATACTCACAGCAACCTCTGATCGGAGTATCTCCATCCGAAACAAAATCTGCAATTCATATCTTGTGCATATTAAGGAAAATGTTATAGCAAGAGGAGCCAAATTGTTGGGTCTACATTGACTAGATCAATAAAACCAGCAGTGCATCATATATGAATATTAAAAAAAGAAAAGGATACTCTCCAACTATATGGTCTGAAGCAAATCCTGTAGAGCTTGGATCAGATGATTGAAGGGATGGACCATTATTTTTGTGCTTCGCTGCCAAATCCTTAGGCTCCCTTAGTAGAAGTTTTGTTAGTTCACCAGCAACTACACTGCTACAAGTATTATCATCTGGATTTACCATGGGGATAGTTTTAAAATTTTCAGATATGGGGAGTTTTTAGTGGTTTGAATGTTTGATTGATTGCTGGTTTAGTTAGGGTTTTGTAGTTTAATGTTTCAAAAGAATGTTGGCTTATTGAATTGTTAATAGAGATTGAATTGTAGTTCAGATTTGGAATGTAATTTCAGAAGGGATAAGAAATTAGAGAGAAGTGAATAATGTGGCCAGAAGGTGCCAAAAGTGACAATTTTTCGTAATGGTGGATTGATAATCAATTAGAAGCTGAGATGGAAGAGTACAATTATGGACAGTCATGTAGAAAATTGAAGTGAAATATTTTACAAAACAACTAGAAGACTGACCCTGCGTTGTAATTAGAATGCTGTGCAATCATGGAACATGTCTAAGAAATGAGAATGTTGAGTTGGATGAGCGGTAAGCCAAGAATAGATAGAATTATAAATAAATGAATTTGTGAGAGTTAGATGTACCACCAATTGTGAACAAGATGAGAGAAAGTCAATTGAGATGTTGTGGTCATGCGCAACAAATACTAATGACTACACCCATAAGGAGTGATAAGAGTTGAAGTTGCTACAAGGATTGAGACGAAGGCCAAAAGACCATATATATATATATATATATATATATATATATATATATATATATAGACATATGATAGAATTTGAACCCACATATATTAAGTTTGGTTCACTTCGAGCTGGGTTGGTCTACAATTTAGAAATATGTTGGTTTGGGATTGGGTTTGGATTGTTTGCATCATGACTCCCAGTGGGATCACGTTCATTGTTGGGCAACGAGTATGAATGAACTGGGACTAGAAACCCCAGCATGCATGAGCTCTAGGCTTGGGTTTGGGGGGTTAGTTCTCTGGTTGATGGCTTGATAACATAAACTGTCGTGTTTTAGCCTTAATACGAAACCCAAGAGTGTGTGCAAATCATCTAAGAGGTATGCATTATTGAAAAGGGAGGGGATGTTGACACCACCTTGAATTATAAGCCCACCTCCTCCAATTTTGATTTTTTATCGTTTTATGAAAAAATACATTGTTTTTAAGAAAACTAGTCACGATGTCCACTAGAAAACATCATTTTGAACAACTTTGTAGAAGAAATTTTTTCCAAAATCTATCATTTAAGCAGACTTTTTGGCATTTTTTACGAAATATTTTGTAAAAATAATAAAATGGTCAAAAAGTCTACTTAAATGATTGATTTTGGAAAAACTTTCTTCTACAAAGTTGTTCAAAATGATGTTTTCTAGTGGATGGCGCGGTTAGTTTTCTTAAAAACAATGTATTTTTTCATAAAACGGTAAAAAATCAAAATTGGAGGGGGTGGGCTTATAATTCAAGGGTGTGTCAACATCCCCTCCCTATTGAAAATTGCTCATTCCAGAAACTTAATAAGATTTTCATCCCATTTTACTGTTTTCCATATTGGAAACCACAAAATCAGTGGCCCAATTAAAACTTTTGTTTGGCATCATATCCCAAAATGTGGTTTTACTGATTGAGCAGAAAAGAGAAGCCAAAAATCTTGTACCATTTTTCTTATCACGCTCCGATTCAATTTTCTATTATCATTGTTCATTGTGAAGATTATATTTGGGATGCAGGTACCTGGGAATCTCGAGAAGGATGAGGAGAGAAAGTTCAGTTATGCACTGAGTAGAGAGGATATTGAAAATGCCATCCTTGGAGGGCCATAAGGACAAGAACTGAGTCCAGCTTTTGCTTAGCCTATTCTTCCAACTTTTGCTTAGCCTATTCTGATGAATTCACAGCGATTACTTCCCACCATCTCCCTTTTCTGCTTCATCTCTGGCTGTACTTCCATCTCCATTCGAATATCTATCTTGATGTACTTCACAATCAATTACATTAAATTTAATTCTCCCATTCAATTATCTCAAGAGAAGTTCTAACTCATAATGCATGTGTTAATGACAACTAATAATATATTTGTTGAACATCAGGTTGAGCTCAGTCTCTGGGCATACTATATATTCTTGAAGTTTGTTGGCCACGTATAAAACAAATTCATGATCCAATGATTGTTTGAAAAATTTGAGTATTTGATAGGATCAGTAGTAATTTGGAAAGCAATTAAAATTGAATCTGGACTGAATTATATGCAATTTCATGCAAATTTCGTAAGCGCTTTCAATCAAAATGCTATTTTTTTTAGTACATTAGAGTATCAAGAGTGGACTACGAACTAAATCATGAATAATGCAGATCATAATTGAGTTTCTCATTAAAAATGATTGATTACAAACTCGAATAGAATCCCCTTTTTCTTTTGGGTCCTGAGAAACCCTTTGGTTGCACTGGCAGTTGGGGGCCAACCCTTCCTCCTTTCATAACCCAAGCCACACTTCTACACAATGATTTCAATACTTGAAGTTTCAAAACCCATGACCTCCATCGCGTAAGAGAGAACCAAGTCACAAGAACTAGTGGTAAGAGTGGATCTTTGTCAGCCTTTTTTCTCACTGGGGCCAGAATGTTCTTGTAGTATATATACATCCAAGCCCAATTGAAAAACGCCTACAAAGAAATTATTGGTAGCTTCAATGTAATTCTGCTGACTGAAAATGAGACCAGTATTCCTTGACTAATTTCCCAAACAGCGACCCTTCTCTCTTCATTAACTTCATCGGCTCATCATATTCCCCACTATTTTCCCTGAAAAAGATTCAAAACATTCCATTTAGATTGTTTTAAGTTTCTTCCCAAATATTTCCATACTGCAGGGAAGGTTGTGAGATCAACTTTATTAACAAGTTCTCAAGTTCAATAAGCAGGAGGTAATATAGGAAGAAATGAAACTCACCATTGCTAACAGCAAGGACCATCGTGCAGTCCATAACGGTCAGTATTCTATGGGCCACAGTGATCACGGTGCAATCTGCAAATTCGGTCCGTATAGTTTTCTGGAGAATCGAGTCGGTTGCATTGTCGATTGATGCAGTTGCTTCATCAAGCACCAAAATCCTGCTTCTCCTCAATAGAGCACGGCCCAAACAAAAGAGTTGCCGCTGCCCCATGCTCCAATTTGAACCATCTTCCATCACTGAAATAACATCATATTGATAACAATTACTGTAAAATATAACTGCATCCCATGAACATATAGTTGAGAATTGAAATCTTACCTAAGGAGTCTAGTCCCACTACTTTCTCTTGAACGGCTTCACAAAGCTGGCATTTTCCAAGAACCTTTCAAAAAAGACACAAGATAATCAGTTTAAGTAGCAGTAGCAAGTAGCAACCCATGTGGAAATTATTAACAAAGAACCTATTCTGGTTAGAGAAAGAAGAGAAATGTTACCTCCCTTATTTCCTGGTCTGTATGTTGAGATAAGGGATCCAAATTGTATCTCACAGACCCATTAAAAAGAGTAGGATCTTGAGGTATAATCCCTAAACGTGACCTAAGATCATGAAGTCCCATAGTAGAGATGTCAATGCCATCTATTATAATCTTCCCTCCTGCTGGCTCCACTAGCCGAAACAGAGCACCAATGAGGGTAGTCTTCCCACTGCCTGTCCGGCCAACAATACCGATCTTATGTCCTACTTCGAACGTGCAACTGATCCCACGAAGAACCAGTGGTGTGTCGGGCCTATATCAGATCTGTTTTGACATCAATATTCTCAGTATACTAACCTTCAAATAAATATTGAATATTATACTAAAAACATAACTTACCTGCAAATCATGGACCTCTACTTTACCCACAGCAGGCCAATTGGGTGGGGGGCGGTTCTCTTCTATCACTTCTGGGGCTTCGCTTGATACATGCATGTACTGATTAAGCCTTTCTACAGAAATGATGTAATTTGTAATAGTGCATTGGTTTTGGATAGAAAAAACAAAGGACAGATTTAATGAAAGACCATAAGACAGTGCCATTCCAATGAATCCTGCAATAACATAGGCGAGTGGTCATTAGAAATCTTATATAAAAGAATCGATAGTAAAATGTTATTTTATCCTTAGCCAAATATATATATATTATCAATTTATTGCGCAACCACAAGAGATGTGCAAATTGTTGGATGATAGCATTAAGTGTTTGTACATACTCACCAGAGCCAAAAGTTCCAGGAGCAAGCAAAACCATGCAGAGTGCCGATGAGGAGAGCACAGCGGCACTAAATACTTCCAACCGTTGGATCAACCACTCATTTGCTGCAAAATTGTGGAAGAATGGACTACCATTTATGTCGATGAGGTCAAGATTCATTGCAAAGAATCGATCTTCCCCCTCAAAAGCTCTTATTGTCATGGCTCCAGCTACAGATTCAGCAAGA
>JAESVK010000167.1:624742-652469 GCA_017140935.1 Hamamelis virginiana
AAAAAAAAAAAAATATTTAAAGACTTCCGCACGCGTATTTTGAAAAACTGTGTTAATTTTAAAAAGAAATTACTCAAAAGATAAGCGCTTGGTGTTTTTATGTCACTGTGGCATTTCCGCATAGGGGTAACCCTGTGTGGGGTGTTACAGGAGGTATCTTACATGTTAACTTGTTGTTTTTCAATTCTTATATTTCTAAAGATGCTAAAATTAAACTAACCTTCTATTATTGTTTTGCATGATATACATAGACCTATAGACAGGGCAAAAAAAAGGCTAAACGTCAACAGGCTGCACTAATGGCAGCAGTTATTGAAGAAGAGAGAGATTCTGTACATATAGGGGAGACAAGAGAGGAAATGGAATCTAATCCCTCTCAAAGTACAGGGCGTGAAAGTAAAAGCAAAGGCAAAGCAATTGTGGGTAGAGGACCCACAAAATTGAAAGTTGATGGTCCACAAAGGGAATTAATTACAAATGAATTTTTTGATCCCGTTGGTCCAGAATCAGAGAAATATGCTTCTCAAATAGGAGTTTTGGTTCGGGAGCAAGTGCCACTGAGCATGGGGAGTTGGCGCCATATTCCCGAACAAATGAAGGAGAACATTTGGGAATTAGTTAAGGTATTATTTGCTTATATATATATAGTAAATTAATGTGTTTTCGTATGTGTTTTAAATTTAACTAACACTATATTTGTTCACAATTGCAGAAAAAATGGAAAGTTAGGACAGAGGACAAAGTAAAGGGCTATAAAATGATGGCCAAGTTGCGAAGAGATAATAAATGTAGATTAACATCAAAAATAAAAGAATTCCATGCACAACAAGTAGACAATGATAGTGAGGAGCGGGACATAAATGATTTGAAACCCGCTTATATGAATGATAAAGATTGGGAATCTTTTTTGAGACAACGAGAGTCCAATGAATTTAAAGTAAGCAATTTGTTTCACATAAAGAAAGGTGTTTCCAATGACCAAATTATAGTTTTAATACGGTTTGAACTCTCATTGTTTTCAATTTTATTTTACAGGAACAAAGTTTAAAAAATCAAGAGATTAGAAAGAAACAAACTTTCGTTCACCGCTCTTCTCGTAAAGGATTTGCTCGATTAGAGTATGAAATGGTAATAAGTACTAAATTCCCATAAGATATAAAGTTATGATATATATATATATATATATATATATATTGTGCTACTATACTCATAATTAGTTACTTTATAACGATAATTATTTTTTTTATAGAAAAGTAAAGCCGAAGATCCTTCAAAAATATCAAGAGTCGATGTATGGACTCGTGGATATACAAAAGGGGGAAAGACAGATAATCCCGCAGTAGCGGATGCGATTGTAAGTTGTTTTTTGTTTATGTTTTTTATTATGAGATTTATAGTGTAACTACGTATTAATATATAATATGCTTTGCAGAGACGAATGGAAGAATATGCTCAAACACCCCAAGGTCAAGCATCCACAAGCATACATAATGATGCCATCGCGCACGTATTTGGTCCTGAGCGTCCAGGACGAGTACGTGGGCTTGGATCTAGGGCTACACCATCTATGGTGCATGCTTCCATTGGATCAACTAGAAATAATAAGGCAATAATGGATGAGCTGAAGGATCTAAGGCAGCAGGTTAGCGGTATGTCTGAGCTACGTAACGAAGTGAAAGAGTTGCATGCAGTGGTGGCAGCCATGGCTTCTCAGAGAATGCAGTCAAGCGGGGTAAGTGAACAACATAGTTTTGATTTATATTTCATGTTACACACAAATTCTTTATGTGTTTCTTACATATTGTCTGCAAATTTGTATGGCTAGTCACAGGAGAGTCCAGCTTCAGTTGATATGGTAATTCTTTAACAATTTAATTTCATATAGTTCCATTGTTGTATAATTTATCTTAGTATTTTTAATATAATTTTATTAATTTTCTATTTGGTAGTCACAGCGAAGTGGGACAGGAACAGGGGTTAACAAAAATTTAGAAAATACGAAATGCAAATTGTTAAGTTGGATGGAGGAGGGAATAGTGGTGGCAGAGGGTACCATTGCCTCTACAGATCCAAAAGCTTTAGTTCACCATGTGCCTGTCGGACGCGATAATGCTAAGGTTTGGGTGAATAGTGTATTTGTCCCCAATGTCTCTTTGTTTCATCCAACACGCGACCTATTTACACTTGACGATGCAATTGGAAGTACAGTCACCTGGCCATTATACGCCATTCGATTTGATAGTTGACATCCATTATAGGTAACGGTAGCTAATGTAGAAACATTTCATTTATAAGCTTGAGGTATATTTTAAGGTAAGTAGATGCTTACTTGTCATACAGGGGAGACACGAGATGTATTATCTAAATGTAGTAGTATTGAAATACTGTGATTATAGAAGTGCTATAAAACTCTTATAATATCAGGTGAAATTCTAGAATGTTGCCGGATTTTTGTCTAAAAAGTAAAAAAAATGTTATTTTATGTTTAGGATGGTTCATGCGATTGTTGGTTGCTGATTAATGGGAGGAGTAGGATGATGCGTCATTTTCTTGTTGATGTTGAAATACTGTGATTAAAGAAGTGCTATAAAACTCTTATAATATCAGGTGAAATTCTAGAATGTTGCAAAAAGAGATGGAACTCTGCCGGATTTTTGTCTTAAAAGTAAAAAATATGTTATTTTATATTTAGGATGGTTCATGTGATTGTTGGTTGCTGATTAATGGGAGGGGTAGGATGATGCGTCATTTTCTTGTTGATGTTGAAATACTGTGATTAAAGAAGTGATATAAAACTCTTATAATAACACCCATAAATTCTAGAATGTTGCAAAAAATATGTTATTTTATGTTTAGGATGGTTCATGTGATTGTTAGTTGTTGATTAATGGGAGGAGTAGGATGATGCGTCATTTTCTTGTTGATGTTGAAATACTGTGATTAAATAAGTGCTATAAAACTCTTATAATATCAGGTGAAATTCTAGAATGTTGCAAAAAGAGACGGAACTCTGCCGGATTTTTGTCTTAAAAGTAAAAAATATGTTATTTTATATTTAGGATGGTTCATGTGATTGTTGGTTGCTGATTAATGGGAGGGGTATGATGATGCGTCATTTTCTTGTTGATGTTGAAATACTGTGATTATAGAAGTGTTATAAAACTCTTATAATATCAGGTGAAATTCTAGAATGTTGTAAAAAGTAACGGAACTCTGCCGGATTTTCGTCTTAACATTGATCCAATGTTTTAAAGTAATATTTAGGATAGTTCATGTGATTGTTGGTTGAATTGCTTATTATTATTTCATGACTAGAATGTGTCATTTGTAATCAGATACTATCATTATAAAAGTGTTGAAAATATATAGTCACTATGATTTGTGAAATATGTGATTTTTTAGTTGATAATAATTTTTTGTATTAATTATATTGTTTTCACAGTTCGAAGAATATTAAATTGGAGCTACAAGAAATGAAGATGGATGAAGAAGTTAAGCCACTTTTGAAGAAGTTAGGTCACTTTTGAAGAAGTTAAGGATGAATGAATGTGGGATACATTTGTTTTCTTAAGAAACATGTTGTGGAATTTGATGTACATATAAATGGTTTTTTCTGTACGTTTAGAACTTTCAAAGTGAGAATGTGAAGAAATTGATTTTGAGATTTTATTTTAAATGAAATGTGCATTTTTATTCATGTTAGTGGTGCTTCTATATGATGCATTGGAAGATTATTGCAAAAAAAAAAAAAAAAAAATAAAAAAAATAATAATAATAAATAAAATAAAATAAAAATATATCTGTGGCGTTTTTAAAACGCCGTGGAAAAGTTTAATAGGGTTTTAACGGCGTTTTTAAAACGTCGCGGAAAATACTTTTAACGGCGTTTTTAAAACGCCGCGGAAACTATCATTAACGGCGTTTTTAAAACGCCGCGGAAGCTATCATTAACGGCGTTTTTAAAACGCCGCGGAAACTATTATTAACGGCGTTTTTAAAACGCTGCGGAAGCTATCATTAACGGTGTTTCGGAAACGCCGTGTATTGTCAATATCATTTACGGCAAACCTCAATACGGCGTTTTGTGCGGCGTTTTTGAAACGCCGCAAAAGGCTATAGACGTCGTTTTAAAAATGCCGCAAAAGGTCAATTTTCTTGTAGTGATACTATCATCAAACTATTGTACCATATTGAGCTGATGTATCAAATTTTCATTTTCTGATCCAATGGTCAACATCTTTTACTATGCTTGAATTGGGGTAACATTTATTGAGTTTAATGGACCTTTTGGGTACAACACTTATTAAACATGTCATTAAACTACAAAGTTGACCCAATCAATGGCAATGTGAGGATATAGTACATAAAACGCTGTCTAAAACAGCGGTTTTTATTTAGTGTATTAACTCAATTAGATCTGATATTCTATTTCTCGGTGCATCCTAAAGTTCCTCTCCATGGACGAAGCCAGGATTTTGGTTGAGGGGGGCAAACTTTAATTGATTTTAATTCTTTATCCCAATTTAAAAAATTGAAAATTATTTTATTTATTTATTTTTTAATCGTGTTAATCTTAGGTAGAAAAAAATTGCAAAAAATTATAGTTCATTGATATTTTGATAATCTATATTTCAATTTAAAATATTTACAATTGTCCTCGGCGGGAACCTATTTTTTGAAAGTATTGTATGATGATTTCTTTATCAATGCCATCAAATATACCTCTCTCAATATACACAACCAAGCTATCATTCATGAATTCAACACTTATTCAATAACATCAAATATTAAATTGGACTAAATTACAATGAAAAGCCAAACTCGTTCAACAACCAAGCTATCATTTTAGATTTGGGAAATTTGTTTTGCTTTTCTCTTGTTCTTTTGTTCTTTTTCCTTTTTTTTTTAAAAAAAAAAAAAAAAAAGAAGAATTGGTTTTGTTAGAAAGATTAAAGACTTTTGGTTTAATAAATCTAACATTTTTTACTTTTCTCATTCCCAAAAAAAATGGTTTTATACTTTTCTCATGGTATAGGGCGTGGGTGGAGCAAAATATGAAATGATTTGAGTGTCAAAATACGGAATAAGGCGTAGAAAATGGAATAGGGGCATGTAAGCAAACTAATGGGGTAAAAAAATAAAAATTGAGGGGGGGCATAAATCAAATTTCTGAAAAATTTCAAGGTTAAAAAAGTGACTCAAAATATCTTAGGGGCATAAATGAAGCTCTAAAAATTTCAGGAGGGGTAGAAATTGAATTTCATAAAATTTATAAGATAAAAAAAATAAAAATGAAAATCCGGTGGGGGGGCGGGGGAGGGGGTGGGGGCAATGGCCACCCCTCAACTTAATGTGGCTTCATCCTTGTTCCTCTCCAAATTGGTTTCACAACAACGCTTTAAGACCTTAGAGAGATTAGAGAGGCAAGAATTGAAAGACGAACCAAAGACCGAAAAATCATCCATAAAAACCTCTAGAAAATCTCCCATCATGTCAGAGAAAATGGCCGTCATGCATCTTTGGAATGTGCTAGGAGCATTACATAGGCCGAATGACATGCGTCTATAGGCAAAAGTGCCAAAAGGGCAAGTAAAGGTGGTCTTTTCTTGGTCCTCGGGGTACACTGCAATTTGGTTATATCCAGAATAACCATCTAAAAAGCAATAAAAACTCTGCCCCGCAAGTTTCTCTAGAATTTTGTCAATGAAAGGAAGTGGAAAGTGATCATTCCTAATCCTAGAATTAAGCTTCCTATAGTCGATGCATACTCGCCACCCAGTGGTAGCTCGAGTAGGGACTAGAATACCCTCATCATTAGCAACTACAGTAAGACCGGACTTTTTAGGCACAATTTGGGTAGGAGCTACCCAAGCACTATCAGAGATGGGGTAGATGATACCCGTATCCAACAACTTCACAACCTCCTTCATAACCACTTCCTTCATGTTGGGATTGAGCTTTCGCTGCATTTCCCGTGAAGAGGCATAGCTCCCTCCTCAAGATGGATTCGGTGCATGCAAATAGACGGATCTATACCCTTAAGATCGGCAACCGACCACCCTATGGCTTGCTTATGCTCATCCAGAATTTTCATGAGCTTACACTCCTGCTCTATACTCAAATCAGAAGCAATGATAACCGGAAGAGAGTCATTGGCACCTAAAAACATATACTTAAGATTAGCCGGTAAAGGCTTCAACTCAAGTTTTGGGGCAACCTCTAGAGATGTAGGCATGGAGGTACTAGACAATTGAGGCAAGGCCTCGACTTTAGGCTTCCAAGGTAGGTTGCCTAATGCAGGAGTGGACTCGAGAATCTGATTCACCTCTAAAATAGACTGGTCAATATCAAAATCTTCATAATTAAAATGCGCCAGACATGACTCTAAAGGATCTTGGGACAAGATAAAAGGCAAAGCCTCCTCGACTGCATGATCAATGACATCTATAAACAAACACTCCTCAAAGTGATGAGGGTGCGTTACAGTATGGTACACTTGAAGCTTAGCCTTCATATTACCAAATGAAACTTCCATAATACCCGACCGACAATGTAGGACTGCATTTGTAGTTACAAGAAGAGGTCTACCTATGATTACTGGAATTTGGGGTCTAGCGGTGTTCACAAGCTCCATATCAAGAACAATAAAATCAGCCGGAAAAACGAACAAGTCGATCTTAACTAAGACATCCTGTAAAATACCTCTAGGAACCTTGGTGGACCTATCGGCAAACTGTAAGACAGTGGGTGTAGGCTTGAGCTCACCGAGCTCCATCTTCTCATACACAGAGTATGAAAGGATATTCACACTTGCCCCATAATCGATCAAGGCCCGGTTTATATAATGATTTCCTAAGAAGCATGGAATGGTAGGAGTACCCGGATCTTTCCGTTTTGCAGGGACGTTATACTGAACCACGGCACTAGCCACATCCGAAAGGACCGCTGATTTGGCAAAATGCACGCTCTCTTTGCGCTGCTGAGTACATAGGTCCTTCAAGAATTTAGCGTATGAGGGAATCTGCTTAATGGCATCTAAGAGTGGCTGGTTAATGTGAATTTGCTTAAACACCTCTAACATCTCACTCAAAGATGCGCCCTTCTTTTTTCCTCTCACTGGCGCAACCAACGCCGATGGAAACGGAGCTTTTGGCACATAGGATGCCACTGGGTTATCAGAATTGGAGGGAAAGTTATCCCTCTCTGGTGCACCTATTACACTCTTCCATTTCTCATTCTCACTCGTTTTCTTCTCACTCACTTCCCCAGCTTTAGGAACTCTAGATGTACTCTCATCCCCATTCACTTTCTCCCCAACCCTATTATCAACAATTTTACCACTCCGCAAAGTGGTGACAGCTTTTACCTCATCATGACAGTGAGAGTCCTGTGAAGATGAACTCTCGGCCAAATGCACGCCTTTGGGTTATTGATGGGTTGACTCGGAAGTCTTCCCTCCTCTCAACGGCTCAGAGTGGCCGCGATTTGCCCCATTTGGGTCTCTAATTTAGCAATGGCTTGTGAATGAGTGCCCAAGAGTTGGCTATTAGCTTCTATGTTTTTCAGAGCTTTAAGGACTTGCTCTTCGAAAGCACTATTCTTTTGGCTTTGAGGTGGGTGAGATTGGTTGACATTTTAGATTTGGGATTGAGACTGAAGATGAGGTGGTCTATAAGGTGGTGCAGCATTAGGATTACTACCTTGGAAGTTAGACCTAGGGGCCTTCTGATAAGAGTGACTCGACCCTTGAAACTGGTTTCCTTTCCCTTGGGAAGGTTGAGACCACCGTAAGTTAGGGTGACTCTTCCATCCTGGATTGTAGGTATTCGAATAGGGGTCACTCCTTGGGTTAGGGAACCCTTGAGCTGCATTGACTTGTTCCTGGACAAACTCGGGATACTGGGGAGCTATAGGACATGACAGAGTGTCATGACTAACATCTGCACAAATATCACACACCGCACTCACTGGAGCCATAGATGAAGGAAGATTCCTAGGTGGTTGACCTTGAGCAGCAAACAATTGATCCATTTTCACAGACAATGCTGCCACTTGTTGGTTTATCACTGTGGTGCTCTCTACCTCATATACACCCTTCCTAGAATTAGAGGTCGAAGATGAACCTCTATCATTTTGATTCATCGAGGCCATAATGACAGAATCCTCACTGAGAATTTCAAATAAATCCCATGCCTCCTCAGCACTCTTCCTCAAAATTGCACATCCACTCGCAGAATTCACTAGACTCTTATCCTTAGCACATAAACCCTGGAAAAATGACTGGACAACTTGCCAATCAAGAATACCGTAATGGGGACACAATCGAAGGAGTTCCTTCATTTTCTCCCATGACTCATGAAACGACTCGCCCTCTCTCTGAACGAAATGGGTAATAGCATACCTCATTTGATTGGTACGACCAATAGAGTAAAACCTAGCCAGAAATAATGTCTGAAGGTCAGACCAAGTGGTGACAGGCTCTGTGGTCCTAAGGGTGTTAATCCAGGTCCTGGCTTTATCTCGCAGCGAATACGAGAATAGAAGGAATTTGATGGCATCAGCAGTGAGGCCCTGAATTCTAATGGTGGAACAAATCCCTAAAACTCAGTAAGATGATCGTATAGATTCTCCCTATCAAACCCATAGAAGGTCGGTAACATCTGAAGTGTGGCATGTCGAATCTCATACTAGACTTTTCAATATTAGGAATTTGAATGCAGGAAGGTGGAGTGAATGCACCAGGCATAAAGTGATCTCTAAGCATCCTAGGTGCTGGCTGGACTTGCTGTGGAACTACAACAGGTCGAGGTGGGTCTTGACCTTGGTTTTCCATTGGATTATCAAACTCTGACCCTAGATCGGGTCGACTAGCTCGAAGAGACCGTAAGGTACTTTCTAACTCTAGGTCAAGCGGTTGTAGGTCACAGGACACAGACCTTCTACCGTACATGCAAATAACCCCCCAGATGAATGGAATGCAGTGAGTGAATGCAATATAATATGAAAATAAAACTGAGATGAAAAGATACTTCCCTCGGTCCCGATCGCTAATCTTTACACGGTCCTATCCAAAACTTTGGCACCTGGGCAAATTTTTTAATTTTTTTTAGCAATTTGGCCTTTGGCCTTAGCGCGCAAAATTCTCAGCGAACCTGTAAATCAACAACCTGAACCAAGAAAAAGGGAAGATAAGTAGAAACAGGAAAATAAATCCTAAACTACAACTAAAACAAGATTCATCGTAAATTCTATAACCGTCCAATAGTCCCCGGCAACGGCGCCAAAATTCGATCGGTCCAAACGAGGGAGGTTATTTCCTTGTTCGTGATCAATATTTAAATTTATAAAGTACTCGTGCTTAAAACCTCAATTCGTTAGAAAAGTAATCAGTGCACGGGTGTCGAACACAGGGACTAATGGCTGAGTTACGAGAAGTTATTATGAATCCAATTTTAGTTACCAAACAATTTCTTGATTTGAGAGTTGGTTGTTTGTTTAAACTAAAGAATATAAAAAAATGATTAATTCAAATTAAAGGAAAACCTCGGGTTTCGAATCCACTTTAGCTAGGGAATTATTATGCATATGATTAACGTAAAGGTTTCGCAATCGTTTATTTTCGGTGATGATCTAAACTATAAGATTAAACCATCCAATATAATATACTCTTGTTCATGTAGTAAACTCATTCAAACAAGGCATAACCTCTCAAGCGAAGCATGCACAGGTTATCCTAGTTAGGCATGAACATACTATATGAACCTAAGTATATTCAATCGATACTATTGCACAACTAATATGAATGAAATCACACAAAACCTTCACATTCAACATTCAAATATATAAAATCATTGAAAAACGGATTGCAAAGAATGGCAATCTCTTAGAGTTGTACAATTATCATAAACCTATTACAAAACCTTAAACCTTAATCAAAACATAATAAAACCACTAACCAAGCTTCATCTACACCTAAGGAGAAGAGTCTAGCTGCTCATGATCGGGACTGAATCACCGGAGGTCTTCGTTCCTTCCATGTGCAGCCAAAATCCCAGTCGAATGGTATGAGAGAGATGAGAGAAAGATTGTCAATGGAGGCTAGGTCACAGTCTGTGATTCTTCGGATCCTCTTTCTGTCTTCTAAAGGTGTTTATATAGTGTCCCCCAGCCTTCCCAGCCAAGCTCCTTCGAAATAGCAAGTCTGGAGTTGCTAAAACAGACTTCAATTTGATTTAGGAAACTTCCCGGGCTCATTTCTATCGATAGGCTTGTAGCCCTATCGATAGGCCTATAACCCTATCGATAGGTGATGTTTGCAGTTGCTTGATTCATGCAGAATTATAGCCCTGAGGCCATTCCCTATCGATAGGCTTAGTGCCAGGGCTATCGATAGGCTTGATGCCCTATCGATAGGATTGTCTTGAAAAATCAATTTTTGTTCGATTCTACGGCTTTCTTCGCTCGGTGGTCATCCTAGCATGCATCCATTACTCCATTTCATTCGAATACTCTCTTGATGGTTGAAAAGCTCAGTTTACTGGCGAAATTAACCTACAAAGGATGAAAACACATGTAAGACTAAAAAAATAACGAAATCAATGTACTTACGGTGCTATTATTCTCGAAATTAGTTTCCAAATCATGTAAAATGAAGCTTGATTGCAGAGCAATCAATAACATACTCGCACCTCCGGGCAGCTGGATTTGCATTTCTAATCTTTGCTTATATTAAAATAAAAAAGTAAAAGTGAGAAAGAGAGATAGCAGATAATTCGAGGAGTGCATTTTTTATATTTTTGAACTGGGCAGATTCTTTGACTTCATTTATGAGATTTGTGCATCTTTCAAGTAAACAACTCTTGGATTGTGGCTGAACTGAGATTATTTGGTATAACTGTCGAATTAGTTTTTATGGGTAAATTTTTTAAAACACTCCGTCATTTGCCCTAACTTCAGAAAAGAAAATCGCAAAGCCGCCACTTCTTTTTCTCGCCACTTTTCAACTGCCTAACAACTACAAACCGTAGTTTCATCAATCCGAAAACCGGAAGCTCCCCTACGAAACACGGTTCTTACTGAAGACTTTTACAATCAAAATCTTGGACAAATACCCAGATAGCAAAACGTTGAAGAAACTCCATTCCAAGATCTTCATTGATCAATACCTTCACTCAAACCCATCCCTTGGCATCTAACTAATGAGAGCTTATGCTGTTTGCGGAGAAACCGGACTCATGCGCCGAGTGTTTGATGAAATTACAGACAAGAATGTCATCTTCTTCAATGTCATGATCAGAAGCTATGTAAATAACCATTTTTACCAAGATGTTCTTCTTGTTTACAGAAACATGTCTGGTCAAGGATTTGTTCCTTATCATTATACGTATCCTTGTGTTTTAAAAGCCTGTTCTAAGTTTGACAATTTGTGGGTCGGCTTGCAAATTCATGCTACAGTTGTGAGAATTGGGCTTGACTCAAATCTGTTTATTGGGAATGGTCTAGTTGCCATGTATGGGAAATGTGGATGTTTAGTAGGGGCTCGACAAGTTCTTAATTAAACGCCCAATAGAGATGTGGTTTCTTGGAATTCAATGGTTGCTGGGTATGCACAGAGTGGACGGTTCGATGATGCATTAGAAATTTGTAGGGAAATGGAACTGTTAAGGCTAAAACCAGATGCAGGCACAATGGCCAGCCTCTTGCCAGTAGTAACTAATACATCTACTGATAATGTTTATATGTCAAAGAAATGTTCACGAAGTTGGCTTAAAGGAATTTGGTTTCTTGTAATGTGATGATAGCAGAGTATGTGAATAATTCAATGCTAGCGGAGCTAGTTGATCTCTTTTCACAGATAGAAGCTTGTGGCTTTGATCCCGATGTTGTCACTATTGCTAGTGTTCTTCCTGCTTGTGGGGATCTTTCAGCTTTGTAACACCCCTACCTAACATTCGTTCCGACCCTAACATTCGTTGTCACTATACATGTTAAGTTGAAGGTACAACTTGTTCTGCTCATTCATATTTCCTCACGAGAGACAAAGAATATATATATATATATATATATGAAATGACGTGTGCATACATTATGTCCTAAACGTTTAATATGAATCAATAATTCAAATCATAATAATGCCAACATCCCTGTCAAGATAGGTATAAACCATAATATACAAATTATGTTTATAAGTTCAAAACTCTATCCCTAGTATTGACAAACTGCAGGAATACATCAAAACCTATTGCTCCAAAGACAAAATGCATTATACTCCATTATGCAAGCTATAGACATCCTCCTGAAAATCTGTTGCATAAAAGTAGGAATGAACTTCAACTTGTTCAGTAGAAATATTATCCTCAACTATCAATAATAATATCGATGCATGAATTATCCGAGTCAATGATACAAAATATTATTATTTAATCAAGTCATAAGAAATCTATGTGGCATTCAATTATATAAAAGATTTCCATATCAATCAAAACAATTGGCTCCAGTAAATATCATATCGCTGCATTTTAGGCTAACAAGCCCCTAGCTCAGCCAGTCATGAAAATATAATCATTACACGGTTTTTATTCTACCATTGCGGGTAATTTAATTAGTTGTCATTGCTCGGTCAACTTTAACCATTTACGATGCTACTCGCTTTGGGTCTGCTCTATGGCTCCACCCAAGACCATGGGCCCTTATTTCCTGCAATATAACTGAGCCAGTTCCAAATATTCCATCCATGCTCGTCAATGAAAACTCATTCATTAATAGATGTTTCATTATAAAACAAATACAATTCATTTGTCATAAACATTAGAGCATGGTTTTATAATTATAAAACAATCAGTATTAATCTCATACACTTTCATATTTCAATACCAATTATGCCACACATTATGTTCAAAAGATTATAATCACGTGCATCAGTGTTATTCTCAAAATTATCAATATAAGCAATTCCAGGAAAACCTACTATTATTGCTAGCGAGGATAGTTATATTCCTACCTTTATCATTGTGAAGTCTAGCTTGCAAACGAATTATCTATTGGACTATCTTGATCTGAAATAAAAGACAAAATAATGCATTTTAATTCCTAAATCAAGAATATGCATAAATAAAACATAAACCAAGGACTTTGACCCCTAAAGACCTTAACTTTTCTCTTAAAAATTCTTTAAAACGAACCCCAATAGAAATAGAATCAGAAAACTAAGAAATATAGAAGCAAAATTCAAAAATAGGGCATCTCTATCGATAGACATCATATCTCTATCGATAGAGGTTGGCCTATCGATAAGCTCTATAGCAACCTATCGATAAGGACATGCCTCGGCCTTAATTTATGAAAACCCGAGACGATTCTCTATCGATAAAGATCACCCCTCTATCAATAGAGAATGCCCAGAACTGACTTCTTCGAGCAGAAATCTTTAAAGTTGATCCAAAACACTTTTATACTTATTCAAATCAAAATCCATCCATTCAATCTCTAATTCTATCACATATAAAATCATACAACTTTAAATTTATCAAAAATCCCAAGATCCAACGGTGACAATACAAAATCCACAAAACGAATAACATTTACATAAATCTATATTTATTTCTAATAACACTTTCTTTCATCCAAATTAATATTTCAATTAAAATTTTATTCCAATCTTTACACTTTCATTCCAATCCTTACACTGTCATATCAGACTTTTCCAAAAATGAACCTAAACTCTATACAATACGATTGCAACTTTGACAAATTCTCATTTTTCATTATATCAAATTCTTTTAAAAGAATAGCTTTAACATTTTCAAACTGCATCTAAACAATAAAACAAATATCGAATGTCTATTAGGCTGAACACTCATTGAATTTAGATTTCTGAGCATTGAAACTTCATCACTTAATATTCTTCAATTAAAATATCTCAATTTATAATTGAAAATATAACACCTTCTAAGAAAACAATAACCCAAATAGAAACAAATAGTAATTCTCTTTTCAATCCTTTTAGTGCTTCCGATTGTCCAATCATGCTGAAAATCACTTTTCATACTTTTTCTAGATATATAACCTATTACTTATTGAATCCATCATTCTCTAAAAACACTTTCTTTACTTAAATCTCTAAAGAGCTTTCATTAATAATAAACACAATCCTTTATCAATACTCAAAAAAAGTAAACATTTTTACTAATACCAATCCATCATACTGATGAAGCTTTTCAAAATAAAATATATTAATTCTATAGAAGCTTAAATCATTGCCTCTATAAATTCTCTAACTATACTTTACCCATTAAAATTATTGATCACACAATAAATCAATTTCCATACTCATCTCTGGTTCAATTTCTTGGCCACTTATCACCATTTATTACAATTTCTCAAATCATTTATGATCTTATACACTAAATCACTAATTTTTCTACTACCTATAATAATAAAATTAACATATTCATAGAAATAATTACCTGATTTATTCCACATTAATCATACAAATTTATGCTGTCACGTAAAGAATATACTTTCATTATTAATAAATTTTTCTTTTCATTTTCACAATTTAAATCTTTCACTTTGTCTACCTTTCCTCTACGATTTTTATCCTCAACTTTGATTCAATCACTATAATACATTTATTATTCAAATACCAACAATAACTTTATTCCCATAAAAGAAAATTCACTGATTCTAGTAATACCCATCTATACTTCAATAAACTAACTTTAGTCATTCTAAATTCCAAACTTGGCATTTCTATAAATTTTCCGTCTTTACAAACTTACTAACAAACATTTTACCTTTAAACTTCTGTAAAATAAATATAAAATCTTCACCAAGATTTAAAAACAAGAATTCTGCTCAATTTCACTTTTAAAAAAAAAAAAAAAACAATAATCCATTCGTTCAATCCCTAATTCTATCACATATAAACTTATACAACTTTGAATTTATCAAAAATCCCAAGATCCAAAGGTGAAAATACAAAAACCACAAAGTTTTAGGCTTAAAACCCACATAAACTCAAATTAAAGTTTATACTCAAAATTAATCTTAATTTCTTCAACAAATCAATATCATAGGATCATAATAACCTCAAAACATCATATTTAAACTTCTTCTCACTTCAAACCTCACAAATCCAACAATTCTACCCCAAAAACCCATTTTATGGGTTTAAACCCAAAACTAAAAAGAAAATGGATGATGAAGAAATTAAGCTATGCAGCTAACCTGCACCGACGATGAGATGATTTCTAGCGAATTTCTAGCACAAGATTTCTCTTTCTGTCTCTCGAGCTCTCTCGGTCTCTCTAGAACTTCTCTGCCGCTTAAATGACATGAGAAGCTTCATGAAGCTATTTAAAAATGTAGGTTATCACAATATTTTATGGGTTAGAACCCAAAATGAAAAAACAAAAGAAAAGAAGAAATTAGTCTATGCAGCTAACCTGCACCGACGACGAGGTGATTTCTGGTGAATTTCTAGCACAAGATTTCTATTTCTCTCTCCCGAACTGTAACACCCCTCATAGGGTAACCCTTATGCAGAAGTGCTACAATGACATAAAACACCAAACGCTTATCTTCAGATATTACCCTTTAAAGTTAATAAGGTTTTACAAAATACGTAAGTGTGGAAATTTAAAATAATTACATCATCTCAAAAATAAAGATAGTGCTGAGTACTAGTTTGCATCACGAGTACAGTCCCGTAATGTACCCCAAAAAAAAATTTATATTACAAACCCGAAACGAATGTCCACAAATGAAAATGAGAATGACCAATACTGTCATGAAAGCCTTAAGAATATCCATTATTCCAAAGATCTCCATTTAGATTTACTGAGATGACAGTCTTGTGGGGGAGAGAAAATGTGGGGTGAGCAAAATCTCTATTGCTCAGTAAGATTCGCAAACCTTAATTACCACATAACTCTTTTAGAAGAGACAACAAGATTCTTAAAACTATCATTAAGTTTCATCTTCAACCAAACATTGCATAACAAGGTCATAATTTATGTATTCATTCACATTTCAACAGAAAAAATAACCTCATACTACATGCACATTTCATGCATATGACAGATACACAATGCAATGTTCATGCAGTCATACTTGCCATCTCTTCTGTCCTGCCTGTCCTGCAAAACAAAAATTTACACTCGGATGGTAACCTCATTTTAGACTCTACCATCTTACCACAACAGCATCTCCGCCTTTTTAGGATGTATATCACCCAGTCTCCGCCTTTTTAGGACCTACCGCGACTGTGACTCACTGATAGGATGATTTACTTGTTGTTTTTAGCAATGGTGATATATTAGTGCACTAACTGATTCCTTGATTTTTTATCCCTTGGTGGTATCTCAACACTTCATTCCCACAGTTACATAAATAATTATGAATGCATATGATTTTCTAAGCAATGTATCTCACATGTAACTGTGCTCCATGCCAAATGCAAATATTTCATGCAATGCATATGACATATATCTCATGTCTATCTCTCATGTACATCTATTCATGCATACATTTCATGCATATTAACTCAAGCATTTATCTCATTTGTAAGATAATTTATGCTTTTATCTAAGCATATAAAATCATAAATAAATAACTATCATAGCATGGAATAGGGTAATCGCAGTAATTTTATTCAATTTCTCAGTTATTCTCAATATTTATGTGATAAATCGAAAAATTTTAACATTTTATTATTTTAATTTTTGGGGTATTTTTGAAAAATTAAAAAGTTACGTGGTGGTTTTTATAAAATTAAGATTGTTGTGGGTAAAAGTTGCAATTTGAAAAAGATAATTTCTCAATCATCCTTTCGGCTTATTGACTTTAGGCTTATTTACTTTCGGCTGATTGACTGATTGTCTTTTAGAAGAAAATTCCAAATGGTGACAAACGACCATTCTGTGATCTTTCTTTGCGCCTGACTGTGGAAATTGAAGAAATTCCCAATGAATCCCAAATTTTTCCTATAAATAGGGGGATTCAACACCTTGAATTCTCACACTTAGCATTCATATTTCAAGAGGTTATAGAGAGAGTGAAGTACGAGAAGAAATTGCAGCAATGTAAGTCGTGTATGCTTCAAATACTTTCTTTTTGTATTCAAAAGATATTTTTTTGAAACTACAAAGATTGCGTGTGAGTTTTGTAACATGCATGGATTTTACAGTCGGATTTCGGATTTAGGGCGCATGAGTTTAAAAGATAACTTTCATGTGTTTAAGCTTACACGTGGTAAGCTTAAATAGTAATGATGCACACAATCTTGTACATTATAATATTATATAGATTACGTACATTTGTATTATTATATTATAAATATACTTGGTGAGAATGGTGTCGGCAACCCATGATTATATATATATATATATATATATATATATATATATATATATATATATTATACTTTTTTTTGTGTGTTAGCTTGACACTTTACGGAGAGTAGTGTTGCATGTATATATATATATATATATATATGGGTTCACCAAAAGCCTATTTTCCTTGGTTTTTATATAAAACTTCGTTTTGTCATTACTTTATCACATGAACTCCGTTTTGTGCATATTTTATATGCACGAAAAAGCTTGGGAAGTCTAGTTTCTGATTTTAAGGATCATTTGCTCAAATAAGTATTTATGCATGTCTTTATTTGTTATTCTTTTATATCAGAATAGTCCGATAAATTATCTTTTTGCGAGTTAGAGTTGCATTTGTGGAAAAAGGCCGAGTCTAGTGGATTACATCGATTAAGGTACGAATATAACTATCCTCTTTAATACTGATAATATGAATTTATTAAAATGATTCTTGTGAAACTTTTCTTTGAAATATATTTGGCTTATGCATTTATTAAAATGATTCTTGTGAAATAATCTTTGAAACATATTTGGAAACTACGATGCATGAAATTATAACTATTTTGGAAATATTATGTGGTATGATTTTTATGAATTTGGTGATGGCATATGGAATTATTTCTTGAACTCATATTTGCAGAATGTTCATATTTATGAAATAATGATTTGATAAATTGTATTTATATACCTTTCATCAATAATTTATGCCTGGATGAAAAATGTGATATTATTATGAAATGAAATGCATGGAATATATATATTTTGGCTCAGTCAGTATTCAGAAAGTGTGTAGTGTCCTGGGTTGGACCCGAAGAAATTATAAGGGCGTAGTGTCCTAGGTGGAGCCTTGAGCATGACCCGAAGGAAATAGCCCAAGCAAGTGGCTTACTCTCGAGAAAGAGCCGTCGTGGTTATGGTTGTTATTTTAGAATGCTGGGCTAGGGACTTATTAACCTGAAAGACAGCTACTAGTACTTTCGTGAGCCAAAGCAAAAGGGATACGGAGACGGACATGGATGGTAAACATGGTTTGTGAAATATGAAAACCCACACTGGATTTATAAATGACTTAGAAATGCTGAATATTATTTACAATATAATTCTTGCATCGGTATTATTATTGTTAATTGAGGATAATATATTCCTAATTGCTGTGTTTTTATACTGCACATGAACATGATTTTTGGTAGAGGTTTGTTTGTAAAAGAACTCTACGTAGTATGTGGAAATTAGCAGTGGTTGAGGACCGGTCAAAATTTTGTTTATTATGCATTTGAGTACTTTTGAACTATTATATTATTATCCTATATGTCAGGGTTGTGGGCATTAATATTCGGTTTGACTTTGTTGGTATTTTCTCGTATTTGGGGCATTTGTAATCCATATCATATCATATTGTTATAATATATTTCTTCTCTTCTGATTGTGGAAATATGAATGAGCAGTACATATTGTACCTTCAGTTTGACACGTGTCAACCCACACTATGTGTGTAACGCCCCAACTTGACATTCGTATAGACCATTCCGGATAGGTCGACACATGTCAAGATGGAACTACAAACTGTTCTGCTCATCTGTATTTTCTCATGAGAGACAAAGAATATATATTTAACAAAATGAAATGACATATACATACAGTATGTCCCAAACGCTTTACATAAAATAATAATACAAATCATGATAATGCCATCAATACTAGCAATCCATACCGTGATGAATTCCCAAGAATCTATATATTAATATAAATACATATCTCGTAATAATGTAGTACATAAAGACTGGTCTGGTTACCACCACTGCTATCTTTTCACAAACATGCATAGAGCTCTCTACCGGTCGAGCCTCTATCAGAAAATCTACTAATCTGCTGTATAAAACACAGTAGTTAGGAATACTATAATCTTTACCAATTAACAATAATATTGGGATACATGGAATATGTAAATAACATAGTTATCAGTCATAAAACAATATAAATAATAATTCCAGAACATGTGTAGACTTTTGAGAATACCATACTTACTTTCATATTTACAAACCTTTTCCATTTGTTCAAAATACTTTTGTATTTCTAAAACCATTTCCATTCCAAAACCAAATCCCATTTTCCAATTCCATCTGTTCACAATCTGTATCCGTCAATTCATTCCTTTGGCTCACGAAAGTATCAGGCTGTCTTTCAGGCTAAGGAGCCCCTAGCCCAACATTCTAAAATAATAACCATAACAGGTTCTTTCTCGAGAGTATAAGCCACTTGTATGGGCTATTTTCCTTCGGGTCATGCTCAAGGCTTCACCCAAGACACTACGCCCTTATAATTCCTTCAGGTCCAACCCAGGACACTATGCCATTTCTGAATACTGACTGAGTCAAAATATATAACATTCCATGCATCTCATTGCATAATAATATCACATTTGCTAACCAGACATAAATCATTTCCATGCATTTCATTTCATAAAAATATCACATTTATCAACCAGGCATAAATAATTCACAAGGCAGTCATCTTTTCAAAATATATTCCTGTATCATTGCTTAAAAATATCATTTCTATTTCACAACATTCAGTTTAATGAAATCAAGGGAATAGTTTTTTAAATTATTTCTTAATCCTTCTCATTTATAAATCATTTCATAAAATCAGGCATATAATTATAAAATCAAATGTTCCAATTTTATTTATAAACAATGTCAATATATGCCCTTTTTATATTTTCAATAAATAAGAGCTCAATCCCATGTTTCAGTACCAAAAATAGTTTACCCAGCAATGGAAGTAAGCTCTTGAAAACCTTTTAATGTCATGCATTGGTTTTCATTTTATAAACGTGCCACACAGTTTAACAGTTTACAAAACAGTATATTCAATGCATCTATTTCTCAATATAATAATAAATGATGTTTAAAATGACATATAAGTCATATCATTTGTAAAGCATTTGAAAATTATCCCATCATTATCAATAGGTACAAGGTTACGTATTCCTACCTCAATGTCACAGTGTTTTCCAACCCATATGGCTCCACGAGCCTCCCAAATTCAATGCTCAATACACCCAATGCAAACGGTTATTTCAAAGACCTTCCAAATCTGGAAATAATAATTTATGCAAGGAAAATTAAAAATAAAGCATAAAGAATCTCAAAATCTCAAAATAAAACAACTCAGACCCTCAAGCGGTCTAAACCCAACTTTATATACCCTAAATCCTCATAATTTTATAAAATCATTTCTTTACGATTTTTAACTATTTTCCAAGACTCATAAATTTATCAAAATTTAGTACATACTGTTCACATGAGTTTTTATGGAATTTATTAAATTTTATTAGTTTGAAAAATCATACGAAAATAATCAAAATACAATAAGGTTGTATGGTAAGCCTTATGGTGCACCTTCACTAAGCTCCATAATTTTCTAGGCTCTTTTTCGCATCCCAAACAACAACTTTTGCACCCATTTATACTAATTTGATTTGATAGGATTTTTAAAAATAATTCCAAGTCAAAATGATAGCTATAAGTGCTAAATTGCAAATGAGGGTGTATGGTCTTCTATGCACCTTCACCACATAGAATCATGATTGGCTCACTCACGTAGCAAGATACGGAATGTATCGCCACACGATATCTTTTTGGCCAACTTCGCACACTTATATCTCCTTCGTTTCTCATCCGATTCGGATGATTCAAGATGTTACAGAATCAGTGTGAAACAAGCTTTCAAGCTACTATGGTGGTGTACAACACCTCCTATCTGAACATATCTAAAAATGGTGCCAAAGTAGGCTAGTTAATAATATTTTCCCGATTTTTCGACAAACTTCTCTCTTCAATATTATCTTACTCACCCGTGAGTCTTTTTCTATGCTTCTTGTTTCTAAAAATCTCTAAATTCAAGCTTTACAACATATTCAAATTATATAATTTTCGGACATATACATAATTTACTATGAATTTTTCAAAGTTTTAGACTTAAAACCCGCATAATTCAAAAATGATATTTATTTGATAAATCTTTCACAAATCCCTTAATCAAATCCACAAGAATAATTTTATACCTCATTTAACAAGAAATACAAAGAGAAAAAGAAATAAATTTGAAGTATACAAGAATTACCTTGCAAAAGCTTGCTGCAGGTAGCTTCCTATAATCTGCTCTTTCAAAATTGAATATGCAGAATTGTGAAGGCAGCCATGGTTTATATAGGGAAGGATTTGGGATGTACTGGGGATTAAGTGGAAAGATTTTCCATCCGCAAATCATGGCGCCGAAGACTTAATCGTATTCATTTGGAAAATTTGCTCGAAGATCACTGACGCCGAATTCAAATTCGTCTTATTGAGAAATCTGAGAATTGGATTTTTCTCAAATTGCAATTTAGTCCAATTTGATTTCCTCTAATTGCATCTTGATCCAACACTCTATAAATTTCATAAAGGCCACCCCACAACTTCTTAATTTTATAAAAACCACCACATAACTTTTCAATTTTATAAAAATACCTCAACATAAAAATAATAAAATGCAAAAAAAATTTTCAGGCTATCACAGTGTGGTTGGCATAGTTGTTAAATTAGGACGTTACAATTTATTTGCATACAAATTTTGGGTTTTTATCATGTGGCTTGTGGGTTATGGACCCACTATGTTTCCACTACGCACTCTAACTAAAAATACTCTAAATAAGTCTGTGAATTAATCCTAGGTCAAAGGAGTAATTTCCTTTCAAAATTTTAAGGTATTTCATAATTAAATTTTTTCAAAAACTTTTATTTAACTTCCAAAATTCATAGAAAAATAATGGGGCATTCTCAGTCTCGTTTTAAATCACTAAAAATATTAAATTATGTGTAGAAACATTTATAAAATAGTTTGGGGCAAAATTTGTTAGAAAACCACAGGTTTTAAGTCAAAATTTTGACTTTTAAAAATTGAACGAAACTTCAAAAATTCCCCGGGAATTTCCCAGTGACCAAACACACCCTAAACCACCTAAAACATATTTAAAATTAAAAATTACACATTTAAAAAAAAAATTGGGGACACGTGGCAGCCGCACGCGCCCTCACTCGCCTCCATGCGCGCGTGGTGGTGGCTCCTTGTAACTGTTTATCTTCTTCCCATTTTCTCCCATTTTTGCAGGTTTTTGTTTCCTTCAATTCTTCCTCTACAAAACTCCAAATTCAATGAAACCAATTTCTAAATTTCCCTAAAATCATCATCTACAACATATCAAAAATTGAGAATTTTTCGAATTAACCTCTATTTTCTGGGGATTTTTCTCTCCCATGGCTTCAAAAATTCACCAAAAATAATATATTAATGGGAAAATATGAGGCCACCATGAAAATTCGTGTTTGAACCTCTAGTATATATGAAAAATAGCTAAAGCCTCGTCATTTGGTACATAAAATGAAAAATACCCCTTGATTCCACCATTAAAGCTTCATGGAAGCTTTCTTTCTCTAAAAATTATCACTCTACCCTTCAAATTAGCACTTGAGCTCACTAGGGTATATTAATATGACTAAGGTGAGAAGGTTCATGGCTATGTGGGGTTCCAATTCTCTATATATAACAAAATTGAATTTCACATGAAATCATGGTTTTTATGAACTTTGGGTGAGTTTTTGAGGCTTGTAATGGCTTTCAAAATTCACCAATTTCATCCAAATCCATCATGGGGAATACAAGGTATGATAATCATACCTTAATTGTGATTTTTGTGCAGATTCAAACCTCCAAAGAAGCCCTTCTATAAGCTACCCAAGAGCTAGAAAATTTTTTTTCTCCTCTTTTCCTTCTTTTTCTCTCTCCCTTCCTCTCTTCTTCTGCAGTCTCGTGACTTACCTCCCACGAATTCTTGGTCCTCAAGAATTCTCTCTCTCTCTTACTACTTGCTTTCCAAGCAACTCTCTCTCTCTCCTGATACTTATTAGAGTTAAAGCTAACTTTATCACATATTAACTAATTAAATTAGCCTTATCACCATTTGACTAGAAGCTTTGGTCTTCAAGTAATGGATATATTTGGGAGCATTAAGGTGCACCAAAAGACACCCTTACTCTCACTCATGTCTAGACACTTGGCACATTCCTAACCCAATTAGAATGTGCCATGTGTATAAGCAAAATGAATAAATAAATAATATTAATGTCTTACAGTATATATATATATATATATATATATATATATATTATGCTAAACAAATTTTCAGGGTCTCACACGAGTTCTCTCGATCTCTCTCGACCTTCTCTGCCGCTTAAATGACATGAGAAGCTTCAGGAAGCTATTTAAGATATGCCTAATGACATTTTCGTAAATAACTCAAAATTCATTTTTTTTAACTTATTCATTATAAAATACTATTTTAAAAATGTGATAAGTGCTAAAATTTTCGAAATTTAAACCCTAAAGTAAGCTTTGTTAAAGCCCTAAAGGCATGTTAATTAGGTCAATTAGGTCATTTTAGTGCTTTTCAGTTATTTTAGAATTGTTGCAAATATCGCATAAGAATAGCATTTTAGCTTGTTTTTATTTCTGTCTTTATTTTAGGTTAAAGTTGTGTGGAATAGGTGCGCGTAATTGATTTGCTGTTGTTTTGCATTGCAGGTAAAAATCGATGTGGAATCAAGCCATAAGACCACCCTAGTTTGAAAGTACACATCGCAAGCTTCACGTGCATTTAAAGAACGTCCAAATCGGACTTCAGACGAAGAAAATACGAACATTTGTATCATGAAATTGTCCACATAGGATTATACCCTTAGTGTCGGCAGTCGACCATGATCCGTAAAAATCAGATCTTGCTTTTTCTTTTTCTCTTCATAAATAATTGATGCTTGAGAGAGTTTTTTAAAGAGAACAATTGGTAAGGAGATTGAAGTAAATCCAACCACCAGCAAAACTTCCCGTTAGTTTCTTTGATTTTCTTGAGCAAAAGCTCAATGAAAATATGCTCTACAACCAAATCACTCTAAGAGCTCTCTAGCATCCACGGAGAACTCAGGACTCTATCGACTTTATCTGTAACTTGTTCTTTATTGGTAACTATAGATCACTGCTAATCATATTTAAGGGAGGTCTCAGTTGTCGCCATTTCTAGATTGTCTGTCCCATATTTAAGAACGTATTCTTTTGAGGTTGATTTCGCTAGTAATTCGTGAAAGAGTATAAGATGTATATGAGAATCCCTCAAGTTGATCTCTCATCGGTAACTATAGATTTCTACTAATCTCGGGAGTATGGGTCACTGTTTGGATCCCTTAAATATAATTTTTGTGGAGATAACTATAGATCTCTACTAATTATATTTTGGGAAGCTATTATAGTTGAATGTGCGTGTACATCCTCAACGTGCATTTCTAAGCAGTCGGTTTCATATTCTAGCACATAGACTTTAGAGAATACTTTGCTGGCATGTGATAGCCAGTCAAGATGTATCACCGGCCCAAGTCTCCAAGCGATCCGTATTCCATTGAATACTCTTTGGTATGAAGAGATTTAGCCAACTTTTTCATCCAAAGACTGAGAAATTGTGCAACTTCTTTATAGATCTTATAGGGGAATGGAGTCTCAAAGGTTCGAGAAGATTTGAAGTTTCTAAGCTTCAAATATTGGTTTCAAAGTCCAAGATTTAAGCTGTGGAAATTCTTAATATTTGTATATATACCAGATGTGAATTTATTTTTCAAAAAATAATATATATATATATATATATATATATATATATATATATATATATATATATATATAATGAGAGAAGAATAAGGGAGGGAGAGAAAGTCAAGAAGAATAAATGGGGGAGTGTCAGGGGTGCAGAGACATTAAGGAAAATAAAGAAAAGAGGGAATACTCACCAAACAGAAGAGGGGGCGGAAAGAGCGGAAGTTAGCGAACGGTGTCATAAAAAGGAGAAAAAGGAGACGAACGTATGTATTCGGTTTCTATAAAAGGAAAGTTCGTCAAACAGAAGAAGAGGCGTGCAGTTTGTTTTTTTTCTCTAAACTTTCGTTGTTGAATTTCATCAGGCGCATGATCGCTGGAAATACGGGAGGTTAAATTCCGTATTTACGGTCAATATTAAAACATTTATAATCTACCCTATATTTAAACTCAATTCGAAAAGAGTGGTAAGCACGGGTGTCGGTCCACTTTGGGTGAAAGAGACTTTTCCCATTGGGTAGATTTGGTTGATTAACTGAATTTTTTAACGGTAGTTGCAAGTCAAACTGCCAAGTACAGTGTAATAAATTAAGAATCACTATCAGAAAATAAGTCGAACATATAAGGACATGATTGCAAAAGAAATAATAGAAATTGTGCTTAAATTAAATTGCAGAAATTAAATGGGCAGGAATTGAAATTATATAATTTTACATAAAGAAAACCATGTTTCTCCAAGTGGAGAGAGGGAATATACTCTACTAAAATTTAAAGTACATAATTGAAAGCAAAAATTAATAAAAATCCTTCTCGTAATTCCAAGTGGAAAGAGAGGATATTCTATTGAAATGGAAATTGCATAATTAAAAGCAACAATTAAAAGAAATTAAACGGGCAGGAATTGAAATTACATAATTTTAAATAAAGAAAAACCACGTCTCTCCAAATGGAGAGAGGGAATATAATCTACTGAAATTTGAAGTACAGAATTGAAAGCATAAATTAATAAAAATCTTGCTCGTAATTCCAAGTGGAAAGAGGAGATATTCTACTGAAATGGAAATTGCGTAATTAAAAGCAATAATTAAAAACTACAAAAAAATAAAAACCTCTTCTCTCCAAGTGGAGAGAGGGACGATTGCATCATGTGTGAAATTGCGTAATTTTGAAAATACTGAAATTAAAAATAGAAATTGAGAATAACAACTGAAAAATAAATTCACTCACTTAAATTAAACTGACTGAACTGAACAGTAGTACAGTATGTGAAAGCAGAAAATAGTCAAGACTTAGATGCACGTAACATAAAATAATCTACGACTATTTCTGATAAAATCCAATATGAACAGTTGATCACTGGAAATACGGGAGGTTAAATTCTGTATTTACGGTCAGTATTAATTCATTTATAATTTACCATATGTTTAACCTCAATCCGAAGAGAATGGTAAGCAAGGGTGTCGGTCCATAGAGATTAGTAATGAAAATCGGCTAAGTTAATTCACTTTTGGTGAAAGAGACATTTTCCATTGGGTAAATTTGGTTGATTAACTGATTTTTTTAACGATAATTGCAAGTCAAACTGCCAAGTACAGCGTAATAAATTAAGAATCACTGACAGAAAATAAGTCGAACATATAAGGACAGAATTGCAACAGAAATAACAAAAATTGAACTTAAACTAAACTGCAGAAATTAAACGGGCAGGAATTGAAATTGCATAATTTTAAATAAAGAAAAACCACGTCTCTCCAAGTGGAGAGAGTGAATATACTCTACTGAAATTTAAAGTACAAAATTGAAAGCATAAATTAATAAAAATCATCCTCGTAATTCCAAGTGTAAAGAGTGGATATTTTACTGAAATTTAAAGTACAAAATTGAAAGCATGAATTAATAAAAATCCTCATCGTAATTCCAAATGGAAAGAGGGGATATTCTATTGAAATTTAAAGTACAGAATTGAAAGCATAAATTAATAAAAATCCTCATCGTAATTCCAAATGGAAAGATGGGATATTCTACTGAAATAGAAATTGCGTAATTAAAAGCAACAATTAAAAACTAAAAAAAATAAAAATCTTTTCTCTCCAAGTGGTGAGATGGACGATTGCATCGTGCGTGAAATTGCGTAATTTGGAAAATACTGAAATTAAAAATAGAAACTGAGAATAACAACTGAAAAATAAATTCACTCTCTGAAATTAAACTGACTGAACTGAACAATAGTATAGTATGTAGAAGCACAAAATAGACAAGACTTAGATGCACGTAACATAAAATAATCTATGACTATTTCTGATAAAATCCAATATGAACACTCAACTAACAAAGGAAAATAAACTGCTTAACTATTCGTATGCCTGATGAAATTCAACAACGAAAGTTTAGAGAAAAAACTAAAATTGCGCGCCCTTGATAAGTGGAAAAACGAAAGTTTAGAGGAAAAAAAAAAAAACAAACTGCCATCCTCTTCTGTTTGGCGAACTTCCCTTTTATAGAAGATACGAGCTGCTTTTTCTTCTTTGTTTTCTGACACCTCGAGCTGGTTCTTCTCGCCCTTTCCTTTACTATATGAGACTTTCTCTCTTTTTCTTCCTGACTCCCCCACCCACTGAATCTCTCACTTTCTCTCTCATTATATATATATATATATATATATATATATATATATATAT
>JAESVK010000167.1:658683-668777 GCA_017140935.1 Hamamelis virginiana
AAAAAGAAAATGAATCTAAGAAACCTTGAAACAAGATTCACTCCCCCACACTTGTACAATAACAGAACCAAAAATATACAAAAATCAACCATGACTGAAAGATCATAGATTTCACAGCCATCTTGACCTGTTGAACCTGCACACATTTCACAAACTACCTTATGCAGCATAAAGTGAACTGAATAGTTATAGTAGCATATTGATTAATCATATGGAATATATCAAGCGGAAGCAATGCTACAGAACATTCATAAAACAAAAAAAAAAAAAAATATTGATAATTAGAGATAGTTCAACATCAGTTACTTACAAAAAGTTCAACATCAGTCACTTTCAATCAGTCAACAAAAAAAAAAAAACTAACAGATAAACAGAAATCACTTCTCCCCTTGAGCCTATGCAAAACTAACAAACTTAACAAACTCCCAAAAACTCTCCCCCTTTTTGTCACAGACGGATAAAGGAATCACCAAGTGGATGGATCAAATCCAGTGCCACTGTCGTCGAGAGGAGGTGAAAACGGTGCAGTATCCCCCGAGCCTGTAGGGGCAGCTGAAGAACCACCTGCAACACCGGAATGCTGATTGGTGATGAAGGAAATGAGATGATATATCTTCGCATCAGTGTGATCTTGACGGAGCTCCAGGGCAGCTATATGCTGATGAAGACCAGCTATGGTCATAGGATAAACTGTAGGAGCAGGTGGAGCAGCATCATTGTCTGAATCACCTCCCGGAGTAGAGGTGTGGTCACGGCTGCGATTAATGCAAGCCAAATCTATAGGACCACGGGTAGGCTTCTTAGGCCTGCCAGAAGGAGAAATCTTGACCCCAAGCTTTTTACAAAACTCAGTAATCATTGCACCGAAGGGTAAAGCGGTCTTGATCTCATAAGCTCTAGCCACTAGTCGAATCGTACCCAAAATGAGTTTGGGAAAGTTAATGACAGCGCCATTCATGAATGCATAATATAGCCTAGCCTTCGGGTAGTCAAAATGAACACGACTGTGGACACCCCATTTTTACCAATTATTTCTATCATATGTCCATGCAAATGATTAACTAGAATAGCTGATCATTTGGTGAGGAATTGGCCTTGTAAAGACCAAATTGCCCAAATTGCCCTTTTCTGAGGGAAATGACAGTTCATTATTTCATGTGTACATTTGGATTGGAATCAACCCATTTGTATTTCATTTGACTTTTGAGGTGTTTTAGAACATCCCTGTAAATTTTCATAGCATTCTGATGAGAGCTCGATAGGTAATTAGGGTTTTTGCGACTTGAAGGGCATTTTCGTCCTTTTTCTCGTATAATTTTCGAATGACCTCCGAATTCGAAACGGATTGTTTCATGAGGTTTATATGGATGTGGGGAGTGTATTTGATGTGTCAATTGAGTCTTTAAATGGTTGGGATAGATTCTCCCAAAATCGATCCCACGGGTAAGGATGAGCTGAATTAGGGTTTCGATCAAATTGACCGTGAATTGGTCATTTTCACCAAAATGAAAGATTTTCAAAACATGTTTTCAAGTACCAATTTCATGTTGAAACCATGTTTTTAGAAGTGGTGCAAGCCTAATTGATCAATTTTACAAAACAGAGAATGGTCATTTGACCAATTTTGGCACAACCGGGTCAATTGGCTAGCTTTTTGCTAAAACCCTTGACCATGGTCAATTGATTTTAACCCAAAAACATTCTAAAAATGTGGAGAATCAAAACACGGTCGTTTTGAGCCCTGAACCATCGAATTTGGATCAGATTTGACTAAAATATGGCCAAATTTTGCAAACCCTAAAATTTGGGAACGAAATTGGGAAGGTCAGCATGGTGACCGTCCTAGCTAGGACGGCCAACCGTCCAGCTAGGACGGCCATCAGCTGGCTCGGGCCAATTTTGCTATTTTTGAAACCTTGACTTATTTTGGCCGATTTGATTTGATTTTTTGGCATAAATTCGAAGGGTTTCAGCTTTCAAACCCTAGAGAGATTCATTCTAAGCCCTAGGATCGTTTTTTAAAGAGATTAATCCTAGCCATTCAATGTTTTAAACCCTAACCCTATATATGTTGCATTATGAGAGGCTGAAAAAGGAGGGAGAGATTTCTAGGGTTTTTAGGAGAGGAGGCTACAGATTTTTGAGGCTCTTCACTCTTACACCATTGAAGGAGTAAGAAGAAAAGGCTAAAGGCTTGGAGGAGGCTAGCTAAGAAGGAGATCGAAGGGTAAACCCTTAACCTTGACCCTCATTTCTTCATGATTTCTTGTGTAAGTTGATGAGGCTATGTTGTAAGTCCTCTTGATTTTCATATGATATGAATTCTTTCTTCTCTTTTCTTTTTACTATGAGTATGTTTAATATGATAGGATTTAGTTTTATTCATTATTTCATGTCATATGCATGTTAGGGTTAGATATATTATTGTTTTATGTGATTAAATGTGATTAGGGTTAACTTAGTTAGGGTTTTGTGTAAGTATGCATGCTAGGATTAGTTTTGTTTTTTTTGATTTCGTATGAGTATGCATGATTAGGTTTAACTTTGTTGTTATATTATGTTAGTATGTATGCCTAGGGTTTATTATTTTCTATCATTATTCTATGTGAGTATGCATGTAGGGTTAGTTTTCTTGTTATTTTATGTACGTATGCATGATTAGAAATAGTTTTATCATGATTTTATGTATGTATGCATGAGTAGGATTAGATTTGTTGTTATTTTATGTTAATATGCATGTTTAGGATTAGTGAGTTCTATTGTGAGTTTATGTATGTATGCATGTTAGGGTTAGTTTCTTGTGATTTTATGTGTATATGCATGTTAGGGTTAGTTTCTTGTGATTTTATGTGTGTATGCATGTTAGGGTTAGTTTTTGTTATGATTTATGTTTAGGATGAGTCCGTTATTATTATTTCATGTATGCGAGCATGTTTAGAATAAAGGTTAATATATTCATGTTATTATTCGAATCCCATGATAATTGATTGGTGATTTTAATGGTAATAGGAGTACGTTAATGTGTATTTTGACATGTAAAGAGTCTTGAGTCTTTTTGTTTGTGCTTTTTATGATTATTTGAATACTTGATATGGATTTGATGGATTGAATATAAAAATTGTGTACGAGGGAGCGTGCGAAGGTAAGATCCTCCTCTTGTGTTTGAATTAATTGTTTAAGCATGGTTTTGTATAGTTTTTGATATGTTTTTGCATGGTAAATTAGTCGAGCATGTTAGATTGTATGCTAGGGTGTTTATTTGATTTTATTATGGATTAAAGATGATTTTTAAGCTACTTAAAGTATGTATTCAAATCTGTCCAGATTCGAATACATGTTTTAAAGTGGCTTAATTAACATTTTTAAGTCATATTTTGCATGATTTTATTAGTAGTTTCATAGTATATTCATGTAGAAAGCATGCTAGGACATTTTCACATTTTTAATCTTTGTTTTCATGATTTTTAGAGTGATTAAAGGTCCATATTCAAATCTGTCCAGATTTGTTTATGCCTTTAAATCACTTCTAAAAATTATTTTAAGGCCAAATCCAACTTAGAAATATGCTTAGGTTCACATAGATTAATTAGTGTGCATTTAGGGGCATTTTCATGCATTTTTAGAATTAATTACATGCTTATTTGTTTAAATTACAGCATGCATTTGCATTAGTATGTTAGGGTTTTAGATTAACTTTAGGGTTAGTTAGAGACCCTAGGCTAGGAAGGTCACTTGACCTTCCCTAGGAATTTCCTTTGTTGTAAAGATTGCTATCAGATTTGTGTGTTTTATTTGATTTGAGATGTCAACCTTCGAGATATTTTATAAAAAGATTTTTAATGCAATATTTATGAAATAAATATGATTTTATGAGATATTTGATTATTAATTGATTTTCAAAAGATTTGAAATGTTTTAAAGATTTTCTTACCTTGGAATGAGATTCCTCCCATATGATTTGTTTTCTTGAAATATCTTTGAAAAAGATTTTCAATTGGAATTTAATTCGAAAGATAAGAATTATTTTGGAATATTTGGATTTTATGAATATCTTTTAATTTGAAATGATTTCAAATAAATGATTTTGAATAAATGATTTTGAACAAACAAAAACTCTCGAAGCTAGAGTCTTGAATTAGGTTGAAATACCTTTGATGATGTGATCGATTAGAATAGGAGAGTCCTAGGGTAGTCGAACTACGTGGACTTTGATACTTGCTGGGTGATACTAGTAAGTTACGTAGGCGCTAATAGGGCTCAAGTCCGCCCTAGGATGCCCGTAGGGTGTCCTAGGTTTTAGGGGTTTGTTTGTATATATTTTTTATTATTATTAATATAACTAATATAGATAATGCATTTATATCACTATTTTTTGGTTGATTAGATTATTTAGGATTGTTTGCATTGAGAAATTTAAATAGCCCAAATAAATTAGAAGTCCTTTAATTAGGGCGAGGTGGGTGCCTACAAGTGAAAGCTTGGAACCTTCCCACGTCGTAACCTAGCCCCCGGATCCAACTCTGGTTTGTAGACAGTCTTTTCATTGAAAATGGAGTTTGTTTTGTTTTGATTTAAAAAATGAAATATTTTTCATGGTTTCCTTATTCCTTAAAAATAAGGTGGCGACTCCTTTGTTTTGATTTCTAAACCCCCCTAATCACATCGCCCGGTGATGATGTGGACTCACACACCACCTAAAGCCCCGTCCACGAGGCTGGTCCACAACGGCTACCCCCGAGAAACAAATTCCACCACAAGATGATATTTAAGGCACGAAATTCCTCTTTCAAATTACCATGAACAAACTTCCCATTCTTCAAACCGGCAGAAGTGCATAGAGTGTGTACAAGAAGTTCATCACTTACAGAGGAATCATTATCAAAACTGACACTTAGGGTATAATCCTGTGTGGACAATCTCATGATACATACAGCTTGATTGCACATCGATTTTTACCTGCAATGCAAAACAACAGCAAACCAATTACACGCACCTATTCCATACAACTTTAACCTAAAATAAAGACAGAGATAAAAATAAGTTAAAATGTTACTCTTATGCGATATTTGCAACAATTCTAAAATAACTGAAAAGCACTAAAATGACCTAATTAACATGCCTTTAGGGCTTTAACAAAACTTACTTTGGGGTTTAAATTTCAAAAATTTTAGCACTTATCAGTTAATTAGGTCATTTTAGTGCTTTTCAGTTATTTTAGAGTTGTTGCAAATATCGCATAAGAGTAGCATTTTAGCTTGTTTTTATTTCTGTCTTTATTTTAGGTTAAAGTTGTGTGGAATAGGTGTGCGTAATTGGTTTGCTGTTGTTTTGCATTGCAGGTAAAAATCGATGTGGAATCAAGCAGTTATATCATGAGACTGCCCACACAGAATTACCATGAGTGTCAGCAGCCGACCATGATCCGTGAAAATCGGATCTTGCTTTTTTTTTTTTTTCTCTTCTCTCATAATTGATGCTTGAGAGGGTTTTATAAGTAGAAGAATGGATAGGGAGACGAGAGTATATCCAACCACCAACAAAACTTACTGTTAGTTTCTTTGATTTTCTTAAGCAAAAGCTCAATGAAAATCTGCCCTACAACCAAGAGCTCTCTAGCATCCATGGAGAACTCCTCTCTATCGACTCCATCTGTAACTTGTTCTTCATCGTTAACTATAGATCACTGCTAATCGTATTCTTTTGAGGTTGATTCCGCCAGCAATTCGTGAAAGAATATAAAAGGTATATGAGAATCTCTCAACATGATCTCTCATCGATAACTATGGATTTCTACTAATTTCAGGAGTATAGGCCACTGTTTGGATCCCGTAAATATAATTTTTGTGGAGATAACTATGGATCTCTACTAATTATATTTTGGGAAACTATTATAGTTGAATGTGCCTGTGTTTCCTCAACGTGCATTTCTAAGCAGTCGGTTCTATATTCCAGCACATAGACTTCAGAGATATTTTGCTAGCATGTGATAGCCAGTCAAGATACATCCACGGCCCAAGTCTCCAAGCGATCCGTATTCCAATGAATACTCTTTGGTATGAAGAGATTCAGCCAACGTGTTCATCCAAAGACTGGAAAATTGTGCAACTTCTTTGAAGTCTCAAAGGTTCAAGAAGATTTGGAGCTTCTAAGCTTCAAAATACTGATTTCGAAGTCCAAGATTTAAGCTGTGGAAATTCTTGTAATATTTGTTTATATACTAGATGTGAATTCATTTTTCAGTTGTTAAAAAAAATTATTATTATTATTATTTAATATATATATAAAGAAATCAAAGTCAACAAAGGGGGGTGGGTGGAAGACTAAAGGGGAGAGAGAGAGAAAATGTGAGAGAGTCTGGGTAAGAAAGTGAGAGAAGGTAAGAGTCTGGCAGAGAAGTGAGAGAACGAAGGTGTGAAAGTCGGGGAAGACAGATGCGTTGTTAGAGGCAGAAGGAAAAAAATGCAGCTCGTAGCGTCTATAAAAAGAGGAGCTCGCCAAAGAGAAAAGGAGCGGCACGCAGTTAGTAGTTAGTTTTTTTTTTCTCTGAACTTTCATCTTTCCAAGTATCAGGCAGACGAATAGCTAAGCAGTATTTTCCTTTGTTAGTTGAGTGTTGCAGTTTATTTTCCTTTGTAGGTTGAGTGTTACAGTTTATTTTTTTTTGTTAGTTGAGTGTTGGATTTTATCAGAAACAATCATAGATTATTTTATGCTACGTGCATATAAGTCTTGACTATTTTCTGCTTCTACATACTATACTACTGTTCAGTTCAGTCAGTTTAATTTCAGAGAGTGAATTTATTTTTCAGTTGTTATTCTCAATTTCTAATTTTAATTTCAGTATTTTCCAAATTACACAATTTCACACACGATGCAATAGTCCCTCTCTCCACTTGGAGAGAAGAGGTTTTTATTTTTTTTTAGTTTTTAATTGTTGCTTTTAATTACGCAATTTCCATTTCAGTAGAATATCCCCTCTTTCCACTTGGAATTACGAGGAGGAATTTTTATTAATTTATGCTTTCAATTATGTACTTTAAATTTCATTAGAATATCCCCTCTTTCCACTTGGAATTACGAGGATGATTTTTATTAATTTATACTTTCAATTATGTACTTTAAATTTCAGTAAAATATCTCATCTTTCCACTTGGAATTATGAGGAGGAATTTTTATTAATTTATACTTTCAATTATGTACTTTAAATTTCATTAGAATATCCCCTCTTTACACTTGGAATTACGAGGAGGAATTTTTATTAATTTATACTTTCAATTCTGTACTTTAAATCTCAGTAGAGTATTCTACCTCTCTCCACTTGGAGAGATGTGGTTTTTCTTTATTTAAAATTATGCAATTTCAATTCCTGCCCGTTTAATTTCTGTTTAAGTTCAATTTCTGTTATTTATTTTGCAATTATGTCCTTATATGTTTGACTTATTTTTCTGTCAGTAATTCTTAAATTTTATATTGTACTTGGCAGTTTGACTTGCAATTACCGTTAAAAATCAGTTAATCAACCAAATTTACCCAATGGGAAATGTCTCTTTCACCAAAAGAAAATTGACTTAGCCAATTTTCATTACTAGTCTCTGTGGATCGACACCCGTGTTTACCACTCTCTTCGGATTGAGGTTAAACATATGGTATATTATAAATGAATTAATATTGACCGTAAATACGGAATTTAAACTCCCGTATTTCCAGCGATCATTAACCTAATTAACATGCCTTTAGGGCTTCAACAAAGCTTACTTCGGGGTTTAAATTTCGAAATTTTGAGCACTTATCACGTGCTTACCACTCTCTTCGGATTGAGGTTAAACATAGGGTAGATTATAAATGAATTAAAATTGACCGTAAATACGGAATTTAACCTCCCGTATTCCAGCGATCAAAATACAGGTTATCACATTTTTTTATGGGTTAGAATCCAAAATGAATAAACAAAAGAAAATAAGAAATTAAGCTATGTGATAAGTGCTCAAATTTTCGAAATTTAAGCCCCGAAGTAAGCTTTGTTAAAGCCCTAAAGGCATGTTAATTAGGTTATTTTAGTGCTTTTCAGTTGTTTTAGAATTGCTGCAAATATCGCATAAGAGTAGCATTTTAGCTTGTTTTATTTTTGTCTTTCTTTTAGGTAAAAGTTGTGTAGAATAAGTGTGCATAATTGGTTTGTTGTTGTTTTGCATTGCAGTTAAAATCGATGTGGAATCAAGCAGTTGTAGCATGAGACTGCCCACACAAGATTACCATGAGTGTCGGCAGCCGACCATGATCAATGAAAATCGGATCTTGCTTTCTCTTTTTCTTTTCTCTCATAATTGATGCTTGAGGGAGTTTTATAAGGAGAAGAATGGGAGGGAGATTAGAGTAGATCTAGCCACCAGCAAAATTTCTTGTCAGTCTGCCCTGCAACCAAGAGATAACTATGGAGAACTCCTCTCTATCGACTCTATCTGTCCACTTGATCTCTCATCAGTAACTATGGATTTCTACTAATTTCAGGAGTATGGGCCACTGTTTGGATCCCGTAAATATAATTTTTGTAGAGATAACTAAGGATCTCTACTAATTATATTTTGGGAAACTATTATAATTAAATGTGCTTGTGTTTCCTCAACGTGCATTTCAAAGCAGTCGGTTCCATATTCCAGCACATAGACTTCAGAGAATACTTCGCCAGACATGCAATAATCTATAAAAGAGTATCAAGATGCATCCCGGCCCAAGTCTTCAAGCGATCCGTATTCCAGTGAATACTTGTTGGTATGAAGAGATTTAGCCAAATGTGTTCATCCAAAGACTGAGAAATTGTGCAATTTCTTTGAAGTCTCAAAGGTTCAAGAAGATTTGGAGCTTCTAAGCTTCAAAATACTGATTTCGAAGTCCAATATTTAAGCTGTGTAAATTCTTGTAATATTTGTATATACACCAGATATGAATTCAGCTATTTATAATAATAATAATACTAGTAATAATAAATTAATAAAATATTTATATATCATATAAAATATGTAATATAATATATATATACATATATATAATAGAATATATATATGTAAGAAGTCATGACTTCATGACTTTCTTACAGTCACACACACACACACACACACAAAAATATATATATATATATATATATATATATATATATATATATATATATAAAAGATAGTGAATGAGTGTGAGGGAGGAAATGAGAGAGTATGTGATCGCTGGAAATACGGGAGGTTAAATTCCGTATTTACGGTTAATATTAATTCATTTATAATTTACCTATGTTTAACCTCAATCCGAAGAGAGTGGTAAGCACGGGTGTCGATCCACAGAGACTAGTAAAGAAAATCGGCTAAGTCAATTCACTTTTGGTGAAAGAGACATTTCCCATTGGGTAAATTTGGTTGGTTAATTGATTTTTTTTTTTAACGGTAATGGCAAGTCAAACATATAAGAACATAATTGCAAAAGAAATAACATAAATTAAACTTAAATTAAATTACATAAAATTAAACGGGCAAGAATTGAAATTGCATAATTATAAATAAAGAAAAACCACGTCTCTCCAAGTGGAGAGAGGGAATATACTATACTGAAATTTAAAATGCATAATTGAAAGCATAAATTAATAAAAAGTCCTCCTCGAAATTCCAAGTGGAAAGAGGGGATATTCTAATGAAATTGAAAGTACATAATTGAAAGCATAAATTAATAAAAAGTCCTCCTCGTAATTCCAAGTGGAAAAAGATGGGATATTCTACTGAAAATTAAAGTACATAATTGAAAGCATAAATTAATAAAAAGTCCTCCTCATAATTCCAACTGGAAAAAGAGGGGATATTCTACTGAAAATTAAAGTGCATAATTGAAAGCATAAATTAATAAAAAGTCCTCATAATTCCAAGTGGAAAAAGAGGGGATATTCTACTGGATTAAAGTGCATAATTGAAAGCATAAATTAATAAAAAGTCCTCCTCATAATTCCAAGTGGAAAAAGAGGGGATATTCTACTGGAAATTTAAAATGCATAATTGAAAGCATAAATTAATTAAAAGTCCTCCTCGTAATTCCAAGTGGAAAAAGAGGGGATATTCTAC
>JAESVK010000168.1:0-20948 GCA_017140935.1 Hamamelis virginiana
GGGAGGGGGAGGGGGAGGGGAAAGAGGACATTTAAGCAAGGAATGTCCAAACACCTTTCAATTCTCACAACGAGATGGAACCCAAGGGATCTCAATCCCAACTTCCACAATTTCATCATTCCCTACCGACAATTTCAGGGAATTAGGGATAACTTTGTCAGCTTTAATCTCAATACAAATTCTAGCAAAATTTGCTCTACTACCCATTGCCGTGTGCACATCCATATATAGAGGATTTCCCAGAATGCTTCCAATATATTCCATGCCCTTGGTCATTCGAAGAACAAGGGGAACATTGAACAACTTTACCCAAACAGGAATTTTAGAGAAACCACCTTTCTTCAATTCCATACCCGGTTGCCAGTGCTGAAGCACCAAATATCTACAAGCAACATAGTAGGGACCTCCATTTAAAATTCTGGTAATAGCATCAAAATCCTTGTCCTTAAACAGGAAAAGGCCTGTATCAAACTTGAGCACATCAGAGATATCATCACCCCAAACCCTTGAAGCCCATTCTTTAACAAAAGCATAAGGATGGTTTTTGACAAGAACATAACCCATAAAAGAAAATTCCCAACGATTCTTTCCTTCATTAACGACAATTTCAGGAACATTATATACGCCTCATTAACATGTCCAACAACCCTTTTAGAAAGCTTAAGTAAATTAGCTTGACTGTTGGGATTATGAACTAGACTGCTCCAAGAACGAGGGAGAGGGGCTTTCTGATTAACCCCAACTAAAACATCCTGAGAATGGGAATGGGATGAGATCCCCTGCTTCGCATATTTGCTACACCCATCGTCCCTAATACTAGACCCCAAAGTGGTCTGCGCCACTTCTTCTTGTACAAGAGCAGCATTAGCAACCTCCAAAACATCTTCACAGACACTACCTCGACACAAAGAACAGTCATCTTGGCTTCCACAAGAACAGGAAGACCCACTGCTGTTATCATCTCCTTACACATCAACCTCACTGCTTTCACCAACACCAACAGTATCTGGACAACTAGAGTTCACAAGGGATTCAAGCTTATCAAGCTTATCACAGCCAAGTAAAGCATGGCCCTTCCTAGCAAGCAAAACTTCAAGCCCTCATTTGACAATAACAATAAGACACTCCTTCAAATCTTCCCTAATGCGAATCTTGTCTATAAGCACAGAAGCAACCTCTTTCTCACTCCAATTGTTTAATTGCATAATATGGAGAACATGTTTGACCTCAGAAGAGTTTTTAACAGCCGGATTGCTTTTAGAACAACCATCAACAACCTCAGTTGGAACCATCTCATGAAAAACTTTAAGGGACATTTTGGAACCATTCTTCATACCAGAAATACCAGAGCTTTTCTCCAGAAGAAACAACAACAAAGAAGGCACATTAGAAACAAAAACCAGAAAATAAAAAGAAAAAAACACCGAAAATAGCAGGTACACCAAAATCAAACCAGTACCAGAAAACAAAACCAGACCACTGATTTTTAATGGTTAAAGCATCAAACCAGTACAGCTAAACGAGCAACAAAACCAGAACTGCTTCCCAACCAGCCGGAGACCAGAAAAAGAACCGCCCAAAACAGTAGCAACGCAGCTGAAGGGAAACCACTACAGAGCCACCAAAAGCCAAAAAACCCACAAGCGAGAACCCACAGTTATCTGAAACCCGAGAGTAGCTCGAAAAAGCACACGAGAGAATAGAGAACGCAGCTTTGGAGGAGAGAAAAACTAACAACAGCTCAAAATAAAAAAAAGAAAAATAGAGACAACAGCTATTACACGGCCATGTGAGAACTTCAGCAACAAAAACCCAAAAAGTAGATCTAGATCTACTGCTTAAAGAACTCGAGCAGCCTAGAGTAAGCGCTTCACACCAGAAATGGAAAGAAACCAGACAATATACCCAGATCTGTAAATACCAACAAACTCAGATCCACAACTCACTGTAGATCTACGAAAACTTGGAGAAGAAACAATCCAGCCCACCGAGAGCTTCTCTCTGCAGATTTCAAAACCCCACACTGGTTCTCTCTCAAAACCCAACATGCTCGAACAAACAGCAGCTTGATAGAAGTCCTAGAAACCCAAACCCAGCACCTCACCACTAAAAAAACCTCAAATACCCAACTCAGATCCTTTCAAGAACTTGAGAAATCATTCTCAAATAGTAGATTCAAATAACCCAAGGTCATATCCATGGTTTGATGCCAATATCAAACACGACAGATCCAAAGAACCCCAGACAGCCGGCACCTAAAGAGCTTCTCTCTCTAGAACTCATATTTTTTTAATTTCACAAATAATAGCCTTTATCTACTTAAGGAAAAATGGTAATTTGGAAACCAAAGCTTTTGAGGCTTAATCCTCCAAAAGTGATTGGTTATTCTTAGCCAATAGGATATGAAATGATGACTTACATTCTATAAGTAAAAAATGGGGCGTCTACAATTGCTAAGCCTAGAACCATAATTATACAAAAAAAAAAAACCCCAGAACCATAGGAACGATACGCCTCACTAGCGAGTCAACCCTAAAGCCTTGAGAATTTGCTGGATGAAAGACAGCTATGAGAGTTCAATACTCAGTACGAATAAAGTTCTCAACTAACAGTGATAATAAAGATGCAAAAAATCATTCATAATGGGGTTTATAAGCATTTTGTGTGGTTTTCAAAATATACAAGTATTATGCCATTACAGTTCTCAATAAACAGCATCTGATCTCATAAGTCAACCAAATCACTTTTTAATATGTTGGTAAGGGAGTAGTCTCAACCTGTACTTGTAGAGGAGTATCTCAACTCTATTCCATTCACCACATAATCCGATAACAAACATTCCAGTCACAATATATCCATTATCATTTCATAGCATAATAAACGTCATGATGTGTGGCAATATCGCATTCTTATCATTTCAGCAAAAATGGTTCAACATAAGATTTAAGAAAATAACACGATAAGTATGCCATCACATTTTGTATAAATTAAAACCACACAATTAACCAAAATAACATTAAGATTTATGCATAAGAGTTTGTTTATAAACAATAATATCCAAAGTTCATGGCATAAGCACGGCCCAAAACATTATCATCTGTATTAATAAGAATAGATATATTTCTACCTTAACCAAAAGCCTCCCTCAATGCCTATATGCAAGCTCAACAATGTTAGATAGCGTAATGGTTCACCCACAGACCTTTTGGATCTAACAAGAATGAAAAGAAAGTAAAAACAATCATTTATCAAGCTCTAAAATAGCTTAAACATAGCTTTTGGACCATCATCCCAATCGATAGAGGAAAGCTTGAATTCGATCGATCCGAACAGTTCTCGATCGCTCGACATGATCGATCGAAGACTAATTTGATCGATCGAGAAGTCTTCTAAAAACTTCGTATAGGTTTTGACCTACCCTTGATCGATCGAGATACAACCTTAATTGCTCAAGAACTGGACAGAAACCCAGTTCGCGATAATCCCGAACTTCACATTCATCAAATTTCATAAACAACCCTCAAAACTCAAAATCCACCATGGATACTCTAAATCCATACTAATATAACCTCAAGAATACTAAATCTAACAAAATAACGAAGATCCAATGGTACGATTCATCAATCCACAAAATTTTTGGCATAAAAACTCAAATAAACCAATTTTGTACAAAAACCATTGAACCACCATCAAAACCTCCATCAATCTTTCAAAAACCATTCTATAACATCACAAACAACATTTCCAAAGTCCCCACATTCATTAAAATGCTAACATTCACAAGCTTCCACAATAAGTTCATCAAATGGGTATGAAAAGAAGAAATGAAAGAGAATGAAGATGAGTTGGAGGGTAAACTAACCTTCTCCGGTGACGGCGGGACTCTGGTGACCTTCGGCAAAGGTCCGGCAACTTTCCCATTAACCTTTTCTCTCTAGCTCTCCCTTTCACTCACTTGTTATTAAAGTGACGATGTGAATGAGTTTTGGTTTTTATAAAATGGTTTTAGGGACATGGATGGAATTTGGTAAAATGATTAAACACACATTTTTTTTTATTAAAACTTTTAAAATAAAGGAAAAAGAGTTTGAGTTTCACAGAGAGAGAGAGAGAGAGAGAGAGAGAGAGAGATTTGTTGTATGGTTTCAAGTGTGCGCCAGATGGGGTTGGGTGGGGACTATTTTCCAAAGACTCGACGACAAAGAAGGTTGCAGGTGATGGTTGTAAGGAGGATTGCAGGTGATGAAAGTATAACAAGGATTTTCCAACGATGGTTTTGTTGGTCTAGTAGCTTTGTGTGAGGATAGAGATGAGGGAGGAGAAGTCGACAGTATTTCACACGGAGAACCCTGCTGTTAGTAAAAAAATGATTTTTGTGTAAAGTAGCAACTTCATTAGAACAAGCGAAGCCAGCTTTTGGCCCTTTTTTGGAGCAACCAAAAACTTGATATGTATCTTATTTGTTCTTACCAAACGTGATATTAAATATTTGGGCCCACCTTGCATCCGATAAAATCGGTTTTGTGGGTTCCTAAATAGCCCCCCCTTTTTTTTTTCTCTATTATTTGCTCATTTTTCTTATTTGGTTTTTATGAAAACCAAGGGGCTGGTGGAACAACTTTGACAGGCTTTTGGGCTAAAATTAGCACAATTAAAAGCTAGATAGTGGCCATGAGGGGCTTGAGTGCATTTATCAAAACACGGTGCACTGGGCGGACACTGTCTGCGGTAGAACCAATTTATTGGTTTCCCAAACCTCCTCCAAAATTTCCAAACAAGCCTTTTAACTTAAGCTGCTATTAATTCCGGTCTATTGGAAAAAAATAAAAAAAAATCATTTGAATAAAGGGCCCCACACCACTGACTTCCTCCGTAGATATCTGATAAAGGACATGGTGTTTCTTCTGAAGTAATCTCATCCGTCTAATCTAGATCAGACGGCAGGGGATACGCGTCTACTTATGTCGTCTGGAATCTATGCGACACGCATACTCTCTCTCGCTCTCCAGTTTTCACCGTGCGCAATCTCCCGGTGGAGGAACCCTAGAACCACAGAAACAGTCGTTTGCATAATATTCGCTTCAGGTACTTCTGTGTTTAACGTGTGTATATATTTATATATGTAAATCCATCAAAAACAATCATAAAGCTGAAAAACCCTAGCAAGTCCCCGCCTTCACTTCTGCAAAGAAAATCTGTGGAAACCCCATAAGAGCCATTTTCTCTCTTTCGTCGTGGCTTTTGAGCTTCAAAGATCTGTTAGTATTCCTTCGTGGATAGATCACAGGTCACTCTCTCTCTCTCTCTCTCTCTCCCCCCTCTCTCGGTGTGTGTATACTGTGAATCTTATATATACATATACACTTACAAAGACACATGAATGCGCCGCCTATAAAAGCATAGTTTCTCATTTATATTACATCGGAAGGAAGAATTCGGTCTTATTTTCGTTAACATAAATTTGTTTTTGGGTCTTATTTTCGTTAACATGAATTTGTTGGATTTTATATCAGAGTTATGCTGCTCAGAGAATATATATGAATATGATCAGGTAAGGATGTCCTTTCCTATATTATTGTTAGCCCACCCCCACTGGGAGCCATAGGATAGATACTCTTCTTATGGGTGTCATGCATGCCAAAAATCACTATAATCCAACATATGAATTCTCAAAAATGGTGCTGTGACAAATAAAACCGGCCATTGGACTATATACTCTTCTTATGGGTGTCATGCATGTGAAAAATTACAGTGATTAAACAGTCGATTTCTCAAAAATGATGATGTGAAAAACACATCTTTAAGAAAAGTATCTAATCTAACGGCCGACTTTTCAAAAATGCATATTCCACAATTAGTTAAAGTCATTATGTTGGCTTTAATTTTAACTAAAGTTAGCATATGTTCACAAGATTGTTCCAGTCATATGTGCACATGATCATTTGTATATGGGAACGGTTTTGTGCACATATACCAACTATAGTTAAAGTCATCATGATGTCTTTAACTAATTGTGGGATATGCATTTTGAAAAACAACAGGTGGATTAGATACTCTTCTTATGGATGTTGTGTGTGCCAATAATCATAGTGATCCAAAGTCAGTATGTCGCAGACCGTGAAAAACTTTAAATGTTGAAAACTATCATTGTTTTTTATAGTTATATTTTTGAGGAACTGACCGTTGTTTCATTGTGATTTTTGGCATGCATGACTTGTATAAGTAGAGTATGTGACCCACCGGTTGGTTTTTCAAAATGCATATCACACAATTAGTTAAAGGTATGCAGAACTAAAGTTAGCATACATGCATGGGATCGTTCGCGCATATACGTATCTAAATTATGTATGGATATTAAAAGCATTAACTTATCAAAAATTGAAAATGAGCATTTCACTAGTACTAAGAATTCGGATTTTGTTGGTTCAATTAAATTTCTTGGTTTAATGTTATCTATAATTATTGTGCTTGGGGCTCATATATATGGTATTATTATACACTAATTTTCTACATGAATTTTAGTGTTATAGTTTCCTGTTTCTTAAATATTTAGAGAACTAAGTGTTATTCTATTTAGGTTTCTACATAAAATTGATTGTAATTTGAAGGAGCTGACTTTCTTATTCTTCTTCTTTTCTTTTCCTTTAATATTTTTATTTTATTTTCAAATTTAATATATTTTGAGAATTTGATGTCAATTTATTTTTTTATTTTTTATTTTTTAAATTTAATTTAACTTCAAGAAACATTTTTCCTTTGACCTTTATTTTTTTGAGAAAAGGGAAAAAATTCTAAAAGAAATTAGGAGTTTGGATCTCAGATTTTGAATCTTGGATTTTTTTCTTAATTAGCGGGACTTAAAAGGAGCATAAAAAGAAACTAAAAGTTTGAATCTTAGAAGTTCTTATTATTTGGACTTTACGAGGCAAAAAATTTCACTCAGCTAAGGCTGGCTAATACAGCTATTTGTCTTCATTGAGGCAAGTTTTTTGTTTTTAGTAAATTAGTGCAATGTAAAAGTTAAAAAATGTAATTCAAAATTTTAATTTCTTTTCTTTTTGTCAGTTTTTTTGGCTGCCAAACAGGCGCTCTTGCCCGTCCTGGTTGATTTAAGAAAGATGTAAGTAAATAATTATAAACTTGGATTCTATAACAAACTAAGTATCAAGTGGCTCTTGTAACTTTTAAGATTTCGCAAGTTCTTTTCTATCCCTACAACTTGTCTGCAATCAAACAGAGCATTACTTTATCTTTTGCTTTCGTTTTTGTTTTGTTTGTTTGTTTGTTTGTTTGTTTTTTTTTTTTTTTTAAATGTTTCCCTTATGATCAATTCCTGCCGAGCATTCATTGTATAGTTTAATCATAATGTTTTAGTGATTTACACTGAGTTTGGATCTCTCTCTCTCTCTCTCTCTCCGAGCATTCTTTATATGGTTTAATCATAATGTTTTAGTGATTTACACTGAGTTTGGATCTCTCTCTCTCTCCTTTTTTTCCCTTGACATCTACACATCAAATTTTGTGCAGATTGCATCCACCTTTGCTTGTTAAGAATTAACATGCGGCTCACGAAATAAAATACTTGAAACTTAGTATTATTCAGTGATAATATGGATGTTGAAGTGATTGATGTAGAAGAAGGGAACATGGGACACCATTCCATTGCAGATGATGGAGATGCCATGCCCAGTGAGGGTGGAGAAGTGAATACAGCTGAAAATTCTATGGCTCAGGATGAGGATGGGATTGCAGAGCCACATGTGGGTATGGAATTTGATTCTGAAGATGCAGCCAAGACTTTCTATGATGAGTATGCGAGACGTATAGGTTTTAGCACCAAAGTGGCTCATCATAGCCGTTCTAAACCTGAAGGGACAATCATTGCTCGGGAGTTTGTATGTGGCAGAGAGGGTTTGAAAAGAAGGTATGCTGATAGCTGTGATGCGAAGCTTAAGATAGAGTTAGAGGGCCAAAACAAATGGGTTGTGACCAAATTTGTAAAGGAGCATAATCACTCTACAGTGAGTCCCAGCAAGGTGCATAACCTTCGACCACGGAGGCATTTTGCTGGTGCTGCAAAGAGTGCTGCTGAAGCTTATCAAGGGGTGGGAATTGTTCCGAGTGGTGTAATGTATGTGTCCATGGATGGAAATCGTGTTTCTGTAGAAACAAATCGTGGAGTTAGAAATGCTCCTGCAGAATCAAATCGCCAAGTTAAAAATGCGGGGTCTGTGAGCTATGCTGCAAGATCTTCTAGTAGAAAGAGGACACTAGGGAGGGATGCTCAGAATCTGCTAGACTATTTCAAGAAAATGCAAGGGGAGAACCCTGGTTTCTTTTATGCAATACAACTTGATGAAGATAATCGTATGGCTAATGTCTTTTGGGCAGATGCAAGATCAAGGACAGCTTACAGCCATTTTGGTGATACAGTTACGCTGGACACGATGTACAGAGTGAATAAGTATAAAGTGCCTTTTGCTCCATTCACTGGAGTGAACCATCATGGTCAAATGATTCTGTTTGGTTGTGCATTACTTCTAGATGATTCTGAGGCTTCATTTATATGGCTGTTTAAGACATTTCTTGCTGCAATGAATGACTGTCCTCCTCTCTCTATTATCACTGATCAAGACAGAGCCATACAAACAGCAGCTGCTCAGGTGTTTCCAGATACCCGTCACTGTATTAGCAAGTGGCATGTTTTAAGAGAAGGCCAGGAAAGGTTGGCTCCTGTCTGTCACACACATCCTAATCTTCAAGTGGAACTGTATAACTGTATCAACTTGACTGAGACAATAGAGGAGTTTGAATCATCTTGGAATTTTATCCTTGATAAATATGATCTCAGGAGAAATGATTGGCTTCAATCCTTATATAATGCTCGCACACAATGGGTTCCTGTGTATTTTCGGGACTCCTTTTTCGCTGCGATTTTTGCTAACCAAGGTTTTGACGGCTCCTTTTTTGATGGTTATGTGAATCAACAGACTACATTACCAATGTTTTTTAGGCAGTATGAGAGAGCTTTAGAAAATTTATTTGAAAAGGAAATAGAGGCAGATTTTGATACAATTTGCACCACACCAGTACTGAGGACACCATCACCTATGGAAAAACAGGCAGCAAATCTCTATACGCGGAAAATATTTGCGAAATTTCAAGAAGAATTAGTTGAGACTTTCGTGTATACTGCAAATAGAATTGACGGCGATGGAGCCATTAGCACATACAGGGTTGCAAAATTCGAGGATGACCACAAAGCATACATTGTCACATTGAATATTCCTGAAATGAAAGCTAGCTGTAGTTGCCAAATGTTTGAGTATTCAGGCATACTCTGCAGACATGTATTGACAGTTTTTACTGTGACAAATGTACTTACTCTGCCTTCCCATTACATCTTGAAACGGTGGACAAGAAATGCAAAAAGTGGGGTTGGATCTGATGAACGCGGTAGCGATCTACATGGCCAAGAGTCTCTGACGTTGCGGTACAACAATCTGTGTCGAGAAGCCATTAAATATGCAGAGGAAGGGGCAATTGCTGTTGAGACTTATAATGTAGCAATTGGTGCTATTAGAGAAGGTGGAAAGAAGGTTTCTATTGTGAAGAAAAATGTTGCAAAAGTTGCACCTCCAAGCTCTCAAGTTAGTGGGATGGGTTATGATGACAAGAAGACCTCTACGTCGGATATGACCCCATTGTTATGGCCGCGGCATGAGGAAGTGGCACGGCGCTTTAATCTTAATGATGCTGGGGTTCCTGCTCAACCTGTTGCTGATTTGAATCTGCCACGCATGGCCCCTGTGTCTCTTCACCGCGATGATGGCCCTTCTGAAAACATGGTAATGGATAAGAATTCTTTGCCTGTTTTTCAGTTTTTTCATATATCCTTTGATTTCAAATACATAAGCGAGTTTTTAATCTCACTATTTTTTCTTTTTACTCTTTTGCATAGGTGGTTCTTCCTTGTCTCAAGTCAATGACTTGGGTGATGGAGAATAAGAATTCAACACCAGCAAATAGAGTAGCTGTCATCAACCTGAAGGTATGCATGCTCAAGTTCTCATTTATGATTAAGCATCCAAAGCTTGCATAAATCTTCAGACATTTTTCATTTTTGACGTCAACTTCAATGCATTATTTCTTTATTAGAAACATATGCTGATATTTGGATTGATATTTGGAAATCAGGACAGTGCGAATGGGTGTCATTAAATAGCTCAAGTTGGGGAGTGGTTTATCTGACTAGCACCCTGAGATCTGTGTGTGTGTGTGTGTGTGTGTGTATGCATATGGTACCTTGTTAAACATAAATACATAGTAGCTTTTAAAATTCATTAAGCTTATTCAGGTCTGCTTTTTTTCTTTTTTCTTTTTTTATTTTTATTTTTATTTTTTTTATTTATAATTTATTTTTTATATATCTGATCTCTTCTGGATTTTGATTCTTAACTAAATACTTTTCATGGTATCTAATCTGACATCTACCCCAAAAATTTGATTTCTACTTTTTCCAACGCAGTTGCAAGATTATAGCAAGAATCCATCGGGAGAGTCAGAGGTTAAGTTTCAGCTGTCGAGAGTCACATTAGAACCCATGTTGAGGTCTATGGCCTACATCAGTGAGCAGCTCTCTACACCAGCTAATAGGGTTGCTGTCATCAATCTGAAGGTATGTAAATAGTCTAAAACTTATTTCTCATGAAGGTCAAAACTGTTCTTTTGATCTGATGATTTATTTGGCAATTGAATTTTGTTAGCTCTATATACCTTGGGTGTACATGGGTTCAACCCCTTCAGTTTTTATAATAATAGTCTCACCTTTTTCAATGTGTGTGCTAAGAACCAGTTTTTATGCAACCATTGTCTTGTGTTTTAAGACAAGGGGCAATTTTTACGTGTAATAAAAATATAAATGAGAAAGGGGTACTCATTTGTGCCAGTATTTACAGATGAGAAATCTTTGTTTAAACTTGTTTCAAGAAAGCTTTTTTACATTTGTGGCATGTTCTATGGCATTCTTCAGCCCCATTTGGATGTGTAGCCCGTTCATAATTCTCCCAAAAGCGCAGCATTTTGGATAAGAAAAATGATGCCAATTCAAATATTGAAGGAAGAGTTTAAGGAGCCAATTAGTGACTTCATGCAGTTCCGCAATAACAAGTGAGGATAGAACTGCACAGATGACTCCTTGTAGCTTTGGTGGGCTGTGGCTTTCTAAGTGTTTTGACACATTTATCATTCTTCAACACTAAGACCTTCATAGGTCTAAAATTTATTTTTACTTTAGAAAAAAAAAAGAAAAAAAGAGGAAGAGAATTGCATTGACTGGATCACCTGGTATGTCGTAGAAAAGGAATTTGGATGTTTCTCTCCTCAATGAGATTAGGAGTTCATATCCCAGGGAGATGTTGATGTTTATAGGATAAGCCCATGGATTAAAGATAGGATAGACATAGATGGGATTCATGAGATAGTAAAGAGAGAAATTCAAATTTAGCTGATTTTTTTGCAATCTGATCTCCGAACAACTGAACTGCCTACGATTTAATGTACTCATGGGCATGACATCAACATCACTAGCAAAGAGATTTACTGAATGTGTTATAATTTTCTTTGCTGACGCGCATATTTTAATGTGTGTTTCTGTGAGGCTTGCTCATCTCCATATGTAGAACATATGCAAATATTTAGAGAATGCTTTTACTCTCTCTGAAGTTCTCAATATCAAATTGTCTTCTATTCATGCGTTGAAAATTATTTGATACATGATCATATCATCCATATTTTTCAATTATGAACATAGTGGTGATCGTACTGTCTGAAACTCTATTGTTGCATAATTTTACCTGTGCTATTATGATTACTTAATCACTCATCAATGAAAACATTCTTCCTTCCTATTATTTCAGCTCCAAGATACTGAGACAACATCGGGAGAGTCAGAGGTGAAGTTTCAGGTGTCCAGGGATACATTAGGTGCCATGCTGAGATCGATGGCCTATATCCGTGAACAACTTTCAAATGCAGTAAGCACGGTCTGCCTACTTCTGTTGTGATTTATCATTTGTCTTTGATGCATGGATCATCATCATTGTCATCATAATCATTATTAGTATTATTTCTATGACATTGGATAAATCTTCTCTATCTTTAAGATAAGTGTCCAACAAGTATGAAAGAGGAAATCTATTTCCTCAATATGTCTAATACCAAAAGATGCATCAAATGAAACTCATGAGGCTGTTTACAGTGTTGGGGGCATCTTTTTACTGCCACCATTTGTATTCAATACCATCTTTAAGATTAAGACTTAATTCCCGTAAAGCAATAGAATTTTTTTATTTTTGTAAAATTTAAAATATAACACTGCTAAAAATCTTTTCCTCTCCTTGACTTTTGTTCTTGGACTTGGATATGGAAAATATTAGCATCGATAGGATCTTTCCGTTGTTATAGGTTGTAAGTATTGACTTATGAGTAGAATAAGATTATGAAGTTGGCTAGGAGGTTAGGGTGTTCTATAGATGAGTGGCTGTAAAAATACTTGGGGCTTTCATTGGGAGGTAATCCTTATTTTGAGTCTTTTTGAAATCTTCTTCTTGAAAGAATTGAGAATAGATTGGATGGGTGGAAAAAAGCTTTGATTTCTAAAGGGTTTAGGTTGATTTTGGTTCAACCAATATTGTCCAGCATCCCTATATTTATTTTGTATCTCCTTTTAAGATGCTTGTGATGGTGGTTAAGAAAGTGGAGAAATTCATGCGAATACTCTTTGTGGGAGGGTTGTGGGGAGGGTAAGAAAGGTCATTTGGTCAATTGGGCCATTGCATTAGGTAATCTTGTTGAAAGGAGGAACATTGCTTTTGAAATTTTGTATTGAATATGATACTGTCTCATTCTGTTAACAAAAGTAAATATGGGATTGAAGATAATGGGTGGGATGCTTAGTTGAGTAGTAGGGTTCTAGCTAGGTATCCTTGGAAATTCATTTCTCAGGTTTGTCTCATTTTTTAGTGTCCATTTGATTCGTTGTTGGAAATGGAGAGTTTATTAAATTTTTTGGAAGATGTGTGTAGGGGAATATGACTTTTTCAGAGTCTTTCTCGATTGTATAATCTTTCTTTGAGTCGTTATGCTTCTATTTCAGTATGGTCACTTCCCATTCTTTTCCTCATCTTGGGATTTTCATTTCTTTTGTAATTTGAATGATAGAGAATGCTTTGCACTTCCATTGTAACTTTTTTTGCTTGATGGGGTTTGTTTGAGGTAGTCTATCTTTGATAATAGGAAATTATTAGCTCACTCGTCGGTGATTTATTTTTTGTAAGTCTTTATATAGTTCTTTGGTTAATGATTCTACTATTCCTATTTTTCTTCTGTCATTGATTTGGAAAGCTAAAGTGCCTATTAAAGTTCAATTTTTTGCTTGGTGTGTTGCTTTTAAGAGAATCAATACTAATGATGTGCTCCCAAGGAGGAGACCTTTGTCTTGCCTCTCCCCCTCGATGGTCTATTATATGCAAGAGAGTGAAGGAAAATGCAGATAATTTTTTCTTACATTGTCCTATAGCAGCTTGGATTTGGGAGAAGCTTTTCTTGATTGCAGAGTTGGATTGAGTCTCTTGCTTCTTACTCTCATATGTTTGAAATTAATTTTGGGATTTTTGGAAAGACTAAGAAAGCAATTGTTATTTGAAAATGTGCCTTTCTTGGTGTTTTTTGGGTCATGTGGTTGTAGAGAAATGCGATGATTTTTTAGGGCGAATTGGGGTGCTAGTTGATTTATTCATTGTCATGATTAGTTTAAGTTAGGTGTTTATATTATTTTTGTTCCAGTTTTGTTTGATGGGAGGACAAGCTGTCCTCCTTTGTACTTTGTTGTACTTATTTCTTCTTGAGTAAATTACATCGACTTTCAATAGGTTTGGCAAAATTACAAGAACCTCTTCTGAATTTTGAAAAATAACATTGGCCTCCCTAAGATTTGGGTTTTCATTCAACGACCTCCCTTGTTTAACAAGCCTACTTTGAAGAATCATATCTCCTACATCTGAACTTTGATTTGAGTTATTCAAGTTGTTATAGAAAGCTCTCATGGCATATTTTTTATTACAAATTTGAATGAATCAATTTGGATTTAAAATGAAGAAGTCGTATGCCTTCAAAGTTGGGAAAAAAATAAGATTTTTCCGAGTCAATTTTCTGCAAAAAAATGTGATTTTTTTTCCCAACTTTGAAGGCTTGTAACTTACTTTTGTTCAAAGCAAAATCAAGTGATTCAAGTTGCAATCGAAATATGCCATGAGAGCTTTCTATAACAGCTTGAATAACTCAAATCAGAGTTCATATGTGGGAGATATGATCTTTCAAAGTAATCTTGTTAAGCTAAAAAAAACTGCAGAAATTTGGCAAACATAACAGACTACCTATTTTGAGCTTGTTTTTCTCCAAGTTTTTGAAGGTGGTGTAGGTGTTGTACACCACCCTACTGGTGCCAAAGTAGAATGTATGAACTTTCCACAACAATTTGAATCACTCAAATTGGCTTTGAAATGAAACAATTGCAGATATCCAAAGTTGGAAAAAAAAAAAAAATCATATTTTTCTACAAGAAGCGTAGGGGAGGTTGTTGAACGAAAATTTAATCTTAGGGAGGCCGATGTTATTTTTCAAAATAGGGGAGGTCCTTGTAATTTTGCCAAACCTTAGGGGAGGTTGATGTAATTTACCCATTCTTTCTTAATAAAATTCTTCCTTGGTGATAAAAAAAATTATGGTTTTATGGTAGGTAATTGGCTATGTTATACATGGAGTAGGGCAAGAAGCTTCTCTTGGGCAGATATCGCTTAGTTTCTATCTTTTGGCCAATAATTGGCATAATTGAACAACCTTAATTGGCATAATTGAACTACCTTCATCAGACTTCCTATAAATATCTCCATTTATTCTCCAAAAGTTAAATGGCCAAAATACTCTCATGATATAAGATCATGGTTCAAAGTTGCGGTCGTGGATGTCACGGTCGCGGACGATTCGTCGCGTCTCGGGCGAGATGCAACTTTATGCATGAAATAATGTTCAAATATTTTTTAAAAAAACATAGGAAAAAAAAAAAAATCAGGCAATCAAATTGGAACCATCAAACAAGCAAAATAAATGGCTTAGAGTGCATGATATGACTTAAAACATAAAAAAGGCGATGGCGCACTATTGTAGCATTGAAATACATATATTATTAGCTTTTGCATGATTTATAATTTATCACATCAAATGTCCATTCAAGTTCCAACTTTTTCTAGTATTTAATTGGCAAAAAGAATAAGTAAACACATACCATTTCCTTTTCAACGATTCGTGGAGTGGCGATGATGTTGAAATCCTTCTCTTTCTCTTTCATATTGTCGCGAGAAGTACTGAGGTCCAAAGAAGAATGAGAAAGAGAAGCCTTCGCCTGTATCTTGTGAAGAGTGGCCACTAGAATTCTGTGGATAGATTTGTTTGTTGAGTAGGTAATGCATCTGTGTGCCATTGCTACTCGAGCCATAACCACCATCAAAATGACCCATAGACCCACTTGAGGCTTGATCGAGATATCCATAACCACCACCACCACTAATGCCATAAGATCCACTACCATGGTGATGATGTCTGTTCCGATCATAGTAACCACCAGTACTAGTGTTGGTAGATAGCGGTTCTCCATAACTTATTTGCGTCACGGGATCTCTAGGATTTCTAGGAGGCAGTGCATTCGGACGATCTTGATGAACTCTACCAGAAGTAGCACTTTTACGAGATCTCCGCAATGGGGGCGATGGCTGTGACGAGGATGGTTGCCCATATCCTAAATGCATGCTGCCCATTTGAACATCAAGCATACGCCCCGTTGTACCCGGTTGACCACCCTGTCCTTGGCGTCTCCGCATGACTTCCCCGTATGCATAATTAGATGTATCACTGTCCTGACTTGGAAAACCAACCAACTGATCCCAATACCTCCTTCGTGCTTCAGGGCCCGTCTCCGGCATTCTTGTTGACTCTGGTCGAAATCTATGATCTGTATTTTGTGTGGCATAGAACCTGGCACACCCTTTTTGCCATGTCTGGTTTCAACTTGGGTCGAATCCGGATAACTACCACCACCACGACCGTCATCCTCGTCACCACCATCATCACCACCATCTCCACCACCACTAAATCCTCTGCCTCCACCTTTGCCTCCACTATCACTGGATTCACTGCCACTACCAGAATTTTCCTCTTCAGAGTTTCCTTGATAAACCCCCTTTCCAGGACTTGCTTGTGAATCCCTACCATCCCGTGCTCGCCCGCTAGTGCGAGGTTCAACACTACCACTTCGCCCTCGCCCTCGTGAACAACTAGTACCTCCAATTTCATTTTCATGGTCATCATCCCCACTCAACTCCTGGATGCCCTCCTGTAACCATTCATCAGTAGGACTAAGCAAAGGTTCTTCAGACTCTCGAATCCATGAATCCAATATGTTCTCATCAGTAACATCAGTAAAGATACGGTTCAGGTCAATTGGATTGTAGTAGTCATCATTCTCATTCCTTGTCAAGAGGATCCTCACTCGAAGGTGCAAATTGTAGTGCACATACACGAGTTGCTCCAATTTTTTCATAGCTAGACGGTTTCAAATTTTTGTATGGATTAAGACGAATGTGCTCCAGTTTCTTTCACACCCTGATGAGGAACATGTTTGGCTAAGCACTTTAACTGCAATTTTCCATAGGTTTGGAGCAGAGTCCTCATAATTATACTACCATTAAGCTACAAACACAAATTTCGCACAATGTGTTAGTTTGAGAATTTCAAAACCTCTACACTTTCACAATAAAAAGTGTAACTCTCAAATGTCTTATTTATTTCAAACATGGAAGACAAGTACTTCTTGGTTGTTTAGTTAAAACTTCTCCAAATTTCCCCCTTGCTTCTTTGAATAATTTTACATGCAATTAGGTCATCACTATTAAGTTTGATCGAATGCCCTAGTATTGTTTGTCATTTTGTTATAAATTACATCAATTATACTCACTCAGTAAGCGCCTTTGCCTGTATAGCCACATCAGGCTCGATATGCTTAATTACAGCTTTTAAACTCTTTCTAACCTCTTCATCATCACTGAAGTTGTTACTGTATTGGCACACCGGGTTTAAAAAGTATGCTGTAGCAACAGAAGGAAAAGAGTAAAAATGTATTGATCTAAATTCATAAATTATATATGCAATAATTAAAAAACCGTGAAGGTCGAAAAATGAGATAATTTACCTGCTGCATGCAAGTCTCTGTGGAGTTGAGTCTCCCATCTCTGGTCAATAATTGACCAAATCTTTTTCCAAGATTTACATGAGACTTTGATTGCCAACTTTGCCCTATCCATGCAATCATAGATAATACCCAACGTTGGTTTTTTATCCTGGTCGACGACTTTGAGTACCTTTATCAGTGGCTCCATCGTAGCACGGACACCCTTAGCTCGTTGCCAGAATTGGTCAGTAAGTATGAGGTTAGATACCTGTGTTCTTAACCCCATTTTCTCATGGTTGCGTGAGTATGAAAGCTCTTGCCACTCATGGGATGAAAACATCCTCTTTAAAGCAGTTTGTTGTCTCAATAAGCTCTCAATGGCTATGTATTCAATAACAAAACGTGTTATCCCCGGCCTAAGGATCTCTCTATTATCTGTGAAAGTCTTCATTAGGTTAACGAGGGCATCATTTTTTATATATATAGCTTGTGATTTTACGGACATCAGTGATCACAGCTTTGACATTATTTATTTTCCCAATGTCCTCCAGCATCAAATCAATGCAGTGAGCAGCTCAAGGAGACTAGAACAAGTGCTTTCTCTTCTCCATCAATTTAAGGCCTGCAGCTTTATACGAAGTTTCATTGTCTGTGACAATCTGAATTACATACTGCTCACCTACCTCCTCCATGACCTTGTCCATAAGCCTGTAGAGGTAGTTGGCTGTTCTTGATTCTGCGTTGGTGTTTTCCGTAGATTTATGGAAGATCATTTCAAGGTCACAGTAAATCATAAAATTGGTGATGGGGTGCTTGTTTTGCGATGACCATCCATCGCACATAATTGTACACCCATATTCAAGCCACTTTCTCTTCATACTCTTAAGATATTTATTTAACTCTTCGACCTCTTCATTTATAAAACTTCCCCCAATTTGATATCCTGTTGGGCCAACCACTCCCGGCCCACACTTAGCTATGGTATCTATCACGACCTGATAATAAAGGCCACTGTCTGCTGCATTAAAAGGTATTGCATTGTAGTAAAAGAATTTGGACATTGCCTTTCCCATTTTCTTTGCCTTTTCCTTAAAAAAGGAAGTCTTTACTATTTTTTGCTTTGCATCAGGTGGCCTATACATAAAGGGATCAATCCCTATTAAATCAGGATCTGAAGCCCTGTGGATCCCGAAGGCTGAAACTACAAGGAGGTGGAGCAGAAGGACCACCAGCAGAAGGACTAGCACCAAACTGTGAAGGTCTAAAAGGACGACCTGCCATATCGAATGTTGAATGCCTGCGAGCATCTTCCTCATGAAATGCAGTCCTTCGGCTCTCTTGCATAGCATATCTCAACTGTTCCTGCTCATGTCTAGACTAGTAATCACCACCATCAAACTCGTCATAATCATCAATGTAATGCCGATGATGACGCTCAAACTCAGCCTCATCTCTTAGGCTATTCAGAAGTTGTTCTTTTTCTCTTTTGAGACTCTCTTATCTGTGTAGCATCAGAAAGAGCCTTATTCACCATCTGTGCAATCTCTCTGGGATACTTCTGGCACACCACCACATCACCTCGTACACCAGCAAGGTGGTGTTTCAAACGTGTGATCCCTCCACTGATCACTTTATGATAATAATTGCATCGAATTTTCTTTCTATCCGCAGTGATAGCTGTACCATGTTCCCAACCGATATCTAGTAGCTTATTCGACATCCTAAAAAAAAAAAAAAATTCATAATTTGGTTTATATATAAAAGAACAATTCATAATTTTAGAACGTGTTCTTTTTTTTTTTTTTTTATTATATATATATATTTTTTAATTTGGTATATAAAAGATTTTTTTTTTCCAATTAGTATAAATATGTTTGGGTCACGATCCCCTTATTTTGACACCTATGTTTACACCTCGTTTTGAAAATACCACTATAGGTCAAATATTTTGAGAAACTGACCGTTAGATTAGATATTTATATTATGTTTGTTTTGTATGAAAAAAATCAAAGTGATCCAACAGTTAGTTTTTTGAAAAATTTCATTGTGAAGAACTATTATATTTTTTTATTAATTACAAATATCATAGTTTTTTTTATAGTGATACTTCTAAAAATCGAACCGTTGGATCACTATGATTTTTGATATACACGACATGTATAAGGAATGTATTGAATCCAATGGTTCGTCAAAATATTTATCATAAGTTGTGTTTCGAGGTGTAAACATAAGTGTAACGTGACCCTATATGTTTTTGGAAATTACTAAGTGTAGATATATAATAACATAGCAGGCAAGCTATTTAAAATATAGAATCAAGTTATTTATACTCTCAAACGTCCATACCTGACCTAATTACCTAAATTACTTTGAGAAAAGAGTGGAACTGGGAAGTTCTCGAGAGAAGCAGTGACCACTGAGCAATGGCAGCCTCCCCGACGACCTCCAACCAGCCACGAAGACCTCCAACGCGCTAGCACAAGCCACGAAGACCTCCAACAGTCCGACAAGCCATGAAGGTTGTCGGCAGTCTCAGGAAAAAAAGCGAGTTTTGAGTGAGCAGCTCGACACGGCGCCAGCCACTAAGACTTCCCTTTCTCGCCAGCGCCAGCCATGGAGACCTCCAACCAAGTCTTGGTTGTCGGCAGTCTCAGAAGAAAAAAAGGGGTTTTTTTTGAGTTGTCGTCGGTACTCACTTGGTTCTCGGAAGAAGATGAAGAGGAAGAGGAAGTGAGGAACTCGTCTTGGTACTCACTTGGGATATGCAAAAAGCATGCAGGTCACCCGTGACATTTTTTGCTAAAAGCCTGCAGGTCAGGTCCCCATGGAATCTCTTTTGCTGTTTTACAGCTTTCTTTAATTTCAAAACATGTATTTTTTGTTCAATTGGTATAATCTCGTGCATCTCGTCCGATATCTTGGCCGAGGCGAGACGAGAAGCCGAGATCTCGACAACTCGTTTCATCTCGGTCGAGATATCGAACGAGATGCACAAGAATAGATATTCTCGCCGTGAATTTCAACTCGGGACAAAACTCATCCAGGTGAGCTCCAAGACCTGGTTGACTCGTCGGAGTCATCTTGGACTTGCCCGATACTTGGAACCATGTATAAGATAAACCACATACCCTCACAATTAGATGGAAGTACAAACAATCTCACTTCACTCTTGTATAGTCTTTTCATGGACTTCAATCGCCGTGATTTTTGGCTTGCATGACATCTATAAAAAGAATATCTAATCTAATGGTCAATTTTTCAAAATATATATCCCACAATTATCTGTGAGCTTCATGCTTACATAGCTTATGTTAGCATATGCTTACAGGATCGAGATTGTATATGTATAGATATACATATATACATAAGTGATCAAGTCAACATATGCTTGCATAAGGTTATGTAAGCATGAAGATAGTAGATATTGTGAGATATATGTTTTGAAAAACTAACCGTTGGATTAGATATTATACTTATGTATGTCATGCTGTCATAAATCACAATGATCCAATGGTCGGTTTCTTAGAAATGTTACTGAGAAAATATTTTGACATGTTTACATTGAATCACCATGATTTTTGGCATGCATGACATCCATCTATAATAAGAATATATAATTCAATGATCAGTTTTTTAAAATGCATGTATATATATATATATATATATA
>JAESVK010000168.1:20958-47766 GCA_017140935.1 Hamamelis virginiana
TATATATATATATATATATATAAAACACAAATGATCAAGTAAGGACCGGTCATTAAACTTAATTTAAGTACCACTCATCATTAGGATATGTATGTTGAAAAATCGACTGTTAGATTAGATAATCTTCTTATGTATGTCATGTCTGCCAAAAATTATAATGATCCGACGGTTGGTTTTTAAAATACAGACTGTTAAACAATTGTTATAGCACCTAATGGTAAATAAAGTTAAGAGTGTTTCACGAACTGTATTTTGAAAACTGATGGTTGGATCACTGTGATTTTTGGCAGACATGACATACATAAGAAGATTATCTAATCCAACTGTCGGTTTTTCAAAATACCTGTCGTGTGTGAGAAAATAGTGAGTGGTCTTTAAGTGATCATTTCTGTATATACGAATATGATCAGGTAAAGACATCTTTACCTATCTTATCGTTAGTCCACCCTTGCTGGGAGCCATAGGATATGCATTTTGAAAGACTAACTGCTGGATTGTAGACAATCTTCTTATGTATGTTTGTTGAAAATTACAGTGATCCAACAATCGGTTTTCAAAATACAAACTGTGAAAAATTTTGACACTATCTTTTATTGGATGCTGTCACAGTAGTTTACTAGTCTGTATATTGTGGTTTTTGGCTGACATGACATGCATAAAAAGATTATCTAATCCAATGGTCGATTTTTCGAAATACTTAGTCTATTGAAAGTAGGCTACAATAAGATAGGTAAGGACATCCTCGTAAGATTGTTCGTCCATATAAGATTGGGGCTGACACACACACACACACACACAGAGTCCTAATCTAGTTGGCAGATGCTGATATATCTAATGTAAGCATGAAGCTAAGAGATAATTGTGGGATATATATTTTTGAAAAACTTGCTGTTGGATTACTTCTTATGGATGTCATGCATGCCAAAACTGTGTTTAGGATTTCCTCTCTCTCTAATTGAAAGGCATGAAGAGCGATCAAATCCGTCTTCTAATAAGTTTTTGCTTTTCATAAAAGTGTCCCAACAGCTTTTTACCACAAAAAGACCCTTTAAAGAAAAATTACACTTTGACCCCACCGTGTGCGGTTTTTGCTGCACACCAGTGAAGAAGACAGAAAAATGTTGGAAGGCTTGGCATAGTGAGGCGTGTTTCCAGCAATTAATCTATTGTGGGCCTCAATCAGGTTAACTTGGCAGATCACCAGTTAATCCATTAAATTTTTGCTTTGTTGCAATTTTTCATCCTGACATTGTTCTGACTATCAGTGGTATGAGCTATTGCGTTACGATTTTTGCTCGTCTTTTAATTAAGTCTTATTAGTTAGAAGTACATTGTAAAAATATAGATGGTTTTAAGGAATATGGCTTTATTTTTTCAAATAAAATTCATTTAGACTTTAATATATTTTCTAATAATGGGGAATTTTATTTTGGCAGGCTGAGTCCCAGTCTGAGACTCCATCAAAAAAGCAACGGAAGTAGAGGCATTGAAGTCGTGTCCTTTCAGTTTCATACCTAGGTGTGAGACAATCTCATTTCATGAATGGCGTTTCGATAAAGCCTGTTCACTAAATATTCAGTCACTACTCCTAGTGATTTTGGGATGCTCTTGTTCCATCTTCTATGTTAGGTAGCCTCTCTCTGTCTTTGCCTTTCCCTGTAAGCATGTTGTTCTACATATCTCTGTACATGTAACTTATCAATCTGAGCATCCAAGGCATCCAAGAGTTTGATTTCCGGGTCTATCATGGTCCGGATTGTATAATGGCTCTGGGAAAGATGACATCAATTGTGGCTTAGGCTTGTTCTAGTTTCTTTTGGAGAAATGGCAGAAGTCATTTAATCTGTTCTGGTTGCTGCACACCAGTGCATACGTCACGATTTCTCTCACAAACAGGGTCCATCAGTTTTTTGTCGATCAGGTTATTCATTGATATTGCAAACGAGAACACCAGTTCTGTGTCTAAATTAAGGAGTCATAGGGAGTGAACTGGGGAAATGAAATCCTTTTTTTTTTCCTTAAGTTTTCACAAAGTTTGAAATGATTTCGATTTGTTTTTCATAGCAGTTGTAGTGACTAGTGACTCCTCGTGTACTGTATGGAAGATCATTTTAGTGATGACAAAACCATGACTTTGTTTTGTAATTTCTCTAAAAGCTGGTTTTGTCATCTTTGCCCTCAGATTCAAATCCAGCAAAAAAAACTTGATGGAATGCTGCTGTTCCATAGGACCTTCAAATTTGACCACTGCAACATTTTTCTCTTACTTTTTGAATGGGGAACTTGTGGGTGCCAATCATCTATACAAGTGTGGTTATTTAGGTTCTGGAGTGCATGCGTGTCAAGTATGGTATGTCATATAGACTAGATGTTTTAAAAAAGTAAGGTGTTTGTTGATTGAGTTGTGGCTGGAAAGATTAAGGGAACTGGGAAGTTAGAAAAAACAGAAGGTTGAGGTTTGGAATGGCTGTGGTAAGATTCCAGGTTTTGGCTCCATCTTCATGAAGATACTCCTCCACTCCATTATGTGTAATTTATGCAAATGCAGTGTAGAATGGATCCCGTAAACAAAGGGCGAAATCACTATTCCCTGCCGAATTAGAACGATGGTTTCAATTCCAATCCCATAGGCGGTGTATCAATTTTAGAAGTACTGGGAAAGTTTAGTGCGCGGGGTAGCTAGAGAGAAAGACACAGACAACAATTGAAACATAAATTTTATTATTGCTTCTCAGATGTTCTTTAAAATGTCAAATTTTGAATTTTTGGAAGTAGTTTTCCATGTCTTATACGGCTTTGATTTTCCCAAATGCAATTTTTTTTTTTTTTTTTTTCAGCTAGTAATGATTGAGCCAAGGATGCGTCGACTAGTTCATTTTCATTTTTTTTTTTCTTTTAGGGGTTGAAGGGAGATGCCATTAATTAGCAAAGAGAAATACAATGGGAGTAGCAGATGCCTAGGGCATCATAGCGTAACAACAAATAAATATCAGCAGGGGCCGCATCCCAAAGGACAAAACTAGCATTTCCTGTGCAACTCATTTTCTCTAATGCATCAGCACAATAATTACCTTTCCTTTTTAAGTATGGTAAAATGAAACCTTCAGGAAGGTCCTCATTAAACATCTGCAATCATCCACAATGGGACTTAAACGATGAAATGCCGCAACATCCTTAGTAACCATAAGCGTCAATTTCAACATAAATGAATCTAAAATTGAGTTGCTGGGCTCATGTCTTTAATAAAACCCTTAGGTTGTGTTTGGTATGTTTGAATGGAATGGGAAGGGAATGGAATAGGAATGGCAAGGAATGGAATGAGCCATCCATCAATTGTGTTTGGTTGCAAATGCAATGGATGGTCAAGGAAAAAATGGTCATTTCATTCCAATGTTTGGTACATCGTTTAAACGTGGGAATGAAATTGATTTTGATTTAAATTTCCTAAAATACCCTCATTAAAATAAAATATTCTCAACTTTTGGAAATTAATATAACAACATTCTTTCAATATTTTTAAGTAATTTTTTTTTAGCAAATGCCTTGAAAGTCTAACTAGTTAAATAAAAATAAAAACACTTAAAAAAGAAGAAGGAAACACAATAGAAGCAAGGGGGTGAGAAGGTGTAAACATTCGCACAAGCATGTTTGGGCTTTAAAAGAGGCGAGCGATTATAGTTCAACTCATGATACCAATGATTCAGCTTATTAAGAAAAAGATGGAAACAATTAATTGAAATAAGTGAATTTTTTTTTTCTTTCGCTAATTAAGAAATATATTATGAAAAAATAAAGATATTACAATGAAGATCAGAACAAGAACTCTATTCCACAAGGAAAAGAGCTAACAACACTAGCCTAGCCTAGAACAAACTTCTTACAGCCCGAGATACTAAGCTAAACAAAGAAAAAGTACAACACAAACCTATGTGATATCTTTCCCTCTAGAGATTTTAAGAGATTGCACTTTATTCTTAAGAGATTGCACTTAACATGAAAGAATTCATGTTAAGCAAGACAACAAACAATCTCTTTTTATATAGAAGTGATTTAGAATGAATCAAAAACACTTAATAAGTAAAAGAATTCAATAGAAAGAATTCAAATGCAACCATTATTCAACACTCTCCCCCTCAAGAAGAAATCTAATAAAAAGAATCAAGAAAAGATCTTATCTAAGGATAGTTTAATGTCTTTTTGGACATAAGTTAGTTTAACGTCTTTTCGGACGCATGATAGTTTAACGTCGTTTCGGACGTAGGAAGACAATTCCACTAGGTAAAGTGAAGAGTACTCTTTCCTATCCAAGAATGCAAATCAAAGAACTTTAAGTCTTCTTTCCTAATCCAAATAGTCTTAATGTCGAATGACTGAAGTTTTCTTGACTGTAGGAGTTGACTTCTTTTTTCCTCTAGAAATCAAGTCAACACGTATCCTAGAAGTCCTAGACACTTTTGGAAAGTTTCTGTGGGGACAATACTAAAAGAAGAGTGATGAATGACATGAGATGCACTTCTGGATGTAACCCTAGAGGTTTTCTTAAGACTAGGACAGTGAGGCCTAATGTGTCCTAAAACTCCACACTCATGACACGTAGGGACAAACCTAATCTTAGGAGTTTGATCAACCTTAGGTGTAGGTTTCATTGAAGGTTTCTCTACCTTAGTAGTAGATGACTCGACATTACCTAAGTGAGGTTCAGTCTCATGAGAGGTCAATCCTAAACCTTCTCTGCCTACATTCCTCTTAATAGTCCCTAGTAAGACATTAAGTTGCTCGGATATTTTATCTAAGTTGATCTTAAGCTCACAAGCATCTATAAATCTTGTTTAAGTTTAGAAATAGTAGAAATAGACTTTCTTTCTTAATCCCCAACTTGATTTCACTTTCTAATTTTTCGACTTTCTCAACGAGAATGTTCATCTCTTTCTCAATAGCAATAAGCTTATTGGAAAGAGTGATTATGTGTGTCTTAAGTTGACTAGCAAGAGCCTCAAGGTCTAAGGTTTCTTGTTTGAGGACATCTCTTTCCTTTTCTAAGGTCTTGACTTTTATAGCTAAGGTTAGATTTTTCTTCTTTAGCAAGAGAGCCTCTTCATACAACTCATTATAAATTGTTTGAAGATCTCCTGCATCATTAAGCTCACTGTTATCCTCAACAACTTCAATGGCATCACTAGAATCATTAACAATGTGAGTACTAGAAGACTCACCAGTTACTACAAAATCAGTTGACTCAGACTCAACTATACTGTTAGAAGACTCACCAATTTCAAAAATAGACACAACAAAAACAGTAAAATTTTCAAACTCTTCTTCATCTATTTCTGAATCATTTTGTTCTTCATCGTCACTGAGAGTGGCATAGTTTGCCTGATTTTTACCTTTGTTCTTATTCTTCTCAAGACAGTATGAGGCTCTATGACCTAACTTATGACAACTAAAACATTCTTTTCCAGTGTTGGTCACAGTTTGAGTCATTTTGACTATTGAATTTGAGGATGATCCAGGTTTGGAAAAGTTCTATTGCTTAGTAGAATTGCTCTGTTTAAATTTAAGGAATTTTCTGAATTTAGCAAAAAGAGCAACATCCTCATCATCAACATCATCAGAATTAGAGGTTTATTCTTTGATTGACTTTAAAGCAATGTATTTACTTTTCTTTGGTTGCCTTAAGGTCAATTCAAAGGCTTGGAGTGAACCACAGAGTTCATCCACTTTAAGCAAGTCAACATCTTTGTTTTCCTCTATAGCAGTGATTTTCGGTTGAAATCTGTCAGGCAATGACCTTAAGATTTTGTTGACAACCACTTTGTTAGGAATTATCTCACCTAAATTAGAGGATGTATTGACAATATCATTTAGTTTAGCATAAAACTCAGAATAAGTTTCATTCTCCTCCATTCTAAGTCTTTCAAAACTAGAAGTTAAGATTTAAATTCGAGACTTTCTGACTTGACGAGTACCCTCATGAGTTACTAGAAGAATATCCCAAGCTTTTTTTGAAGTGGTGCAAGTCATGATTCTATGATATTCTGACCCAGAAACACCATTAAAGATGGCATACAGTCCTTTGTTATTCCAGCTACTCCTCTCTAGGTCATTCTTATCCCATTCCTAAAGAAGTTTGGGACCAGTGACACCATCTTTGGTCACTGTAGGGGCACTCCAACCAGTCTCTACGGTAAGCCAAACTCTATCATCTATGAATTTCAGGAAAATAATCATCTTTGATTTCCAATAGGAGTAGTACAATTCAAACAATGGTGGTCTCACATTTGAACCGCCTTCTTTCAAGAAATCCATCTCCTCGAAACAGGAAAACAACACTTAGGTGATTAAACCTTACGAGTGAACTCTGCTCCGATACCAATTGAAAAATGGAGGATACTATTTTTTGAATATAAAAATGATTTTAATTACCTTGCCTTTAGTTAATGTTTGGTTGATAGATAATACAAATCAAACATCCACACAGAACAGAAAGATTTACGAGGAAAACCCAAATAGGTAAAAAACCTCGGGAGCACCAGAAATCACTATGAACTAAAAGAATTTACAAGCAGAGCGACACTACTCACAGAACGACACTTGAATCCACAAGCTAATTAGAATCCCCCCTTGAACAAGTACCCAACGAATCCACGTTGCCTTCACAGTATCTCCACGAACCGAATCCACGATCCACACTCCACACATCGAAGTCCACGATGCCAATGGAAGTCCACCGTCCAATTCGAATCCACGAATCAGTAACCACTCAGTAGGTATGAAGTTGGTATGTCTAAACAATAAGGTTTCTATGCATCAAAACTATGCTATGTGATCAATGGCTATGGATGCATAGAAATTCTTAGAGAGAACTAGGGTTTCAATCTCAAAGGAGGCAAGGATCAAGTCGCTCACTTAAAGCCTTCGAAATATGCCTTAAATATGATCAGAAACCAAACCTAGGAGTTTCAAACGGATTGAAACTGAACCAGAAGATTAATCTGAGAATATGGTCGAATTAACGATTTGGATCGATCCAGTTCTGAGGGTAGGATTGATCCAAAGTCCTCTACCACATGGATCGATCCGGGCTACAGAGTAGGATTGATCCTATTATGTAGATTAAAAAGTGGATCGATCCTGCAAATATCCTTGGATTGATCCAGATCATGATATAGGCCAAAAATAGTTTATTTTCAAATATAAAGGACCTATAAACCATAATTGATCAATCTTAGATGATTAGGACAATTTAAACCACCTATGGTTAATTAAATAACCTAGATTCTAAGTCAAACTTACCATCCTAGGTCAAATTCTAACAAATGAGTGTGACTCGAGCTTGAGCAATATGAGATTATCGATTTGATGCGATTCTGTCATGCTTGTCACAGTAGCATGAGCTTTTAGGGATTACTGGCTTGAGACCAATCACAAACTCAGGCTTTTGACATCCGAATTAGTCAACACATATATATGATATACCTAACAAAAAGAAACATACCTTCCACAACCTCATTTAAAGCTCATGTATTTGTAGGTGTAAGAGAAAAGACACGTAGTTGAGCTCCAACACCACGATCTCTACCTCTGCCAGACTGTCCTCTACCCTGACCGCTCGTATTTGGCCTGCTAGATGAAGCCTTAGAATGTTGGGTTGGTGGATAAGAAGCCTGAAATCGCGGGGGTCCCTAGTATGGTTGTTGGGATCCTTAATAGTATTGTGAAGGTTGATACTGTTGTGGAGGTCTAAACCACTGTGGGGTCGCCTGTACTGTTGTGGTGGTGGTCGTTGCTGCTGTGATACTGAGGGTCTAGCAAATATAGGCTCATACGGGCATTGTTTCTTAATGTAACCCTCTTGACCACAACCAAATCATCTAAAAACACTTCTATGAAATCTTCAACCTCGACCCTCAAATGGTGATCTGAAATAAGGAGAACCCCTATTATAAGATCCTGAACTACCACTGGAACTGGCTCCCCTACTAGTATCACTAGGACTGCATTGCCACAATGGTCTAGCCACACCACTGCTTTGGCCAGAAGTTTGCCCCTGTAAGAAGTAGATGGAGAAAAGGATGCACGCCCTCTCGCCTCTGCCAATTTTTGCTCAATGTTTGTAGCTGCTTCAATTAATTCATTTAAATTGAGATAAGTCTGATTAATCATTCTATCATTGTCCGTAGCTTTTGTTCAAAACATCTGGCCTCCTTGGTGCTACTGATAGGATCAATGAAGCGTCACAATTCTCTAAAGTTCGCCTCATATTGAGCCACAGATTTGTTACCTTGTGTCAAAGCTTTGAATTCTGATGCCTTGGCTCTTTTATAAGCTGGTTTGTAATAAGCTCCCTCAAATAATTCTTTAAACTGATCCCATATCATAGTTTTTGGATTCTGTCCTCTAACTGTATTCTTTTTTTTTTTTTGGGTAATTCCTCTAACTGTATTCCGTCATCTATAAGTTGTTTCTTGAAGATAGTTGGCAGCAAATTCCACTCAAAACTCCTCTAGTGTACTGGACAAGTCTAGCAAATTGCTCTATATGCTCAAACCATTTCCCAGCCTGTGACGGATCAGCACTTCCCATAAAAGTAATTGGATTGTTCTCATGTAAGCGTTTTAATGCAGTCAGCCTTTCTGGCTTTAGGGGAATCATCAATTCTGCGCATCATTGCCGATAAGTTCCAGGGTTTGTTCTACGATGTCCTGTCCTTGTTCCTGTTCAGCCCTGAAAACACGAGCTTGTCTTCTTGGCGGCATTTTTAGCTTTTTCCTATTGCACTAATTAAAACACACACACACACACACACACACACACACACACACACATATAACACAAAATTCGCAAATCATATACCCATCCCATATGTTCAATCCTCACACAAAATATGATCCATGTCTCAATCTTACTAAAGTCACTTAAAGTCTTCTATATGAAGTGTGTGGATTCCCATTGAGATCTACTAATGATCTCTGATACTATAAAATTTGTGACGTCCCAAACCTGTTCTAAGACTATATTATGCATTATATCGAAATAGACCGAGAATAGGATGAAACAATTGTTGGAAATATGCCCTAAAACTAATCCTAAAGAGCATATCAATTTCATATTATATTAAATAAACTTGTCTTATGTATTTATATATATGATAAGGTCCATGAATAAATGATAAGAGAAATATACATCTCAAGCAGTTGAGATAGTGAGACTGATATTTCTCATACACATTTATTCCAAAGAGTTCCTACTCATAGGTTTATTAAATTGGATATTTATAAACCATAAAGAGTAGCACAGATTTAAACTAACTCCATTGAGAGGATATGTAGTCTTTTCTATCAGTGTAGTGACACTATAGTTAATCTGTGGGTACATGTTAGAGAACATGTACACTAAACATGATCTGTAAAGAATATTCTTATGGAGTTAAATCAAAGGAATATTCTTAATGTTACGTCCATTTATTTGGTAATCCTTAGACCTGAGGCACCAAAGTTATCTTGTGCATAGGTCATTAGAGTTTGATAGTATCTCGTACATCTTTAACCATTAGGGTGTAATCGGTACTCATTGGCTCAAGTGATGTGTATGAAGGTAAATGAGTGCGCAAGAAGGAATCACCACTTTCATCCTTGACGAGAGAGAATGTCAGGGTTTTCACAAAGATAATTCTCATATTGAATCTTTGCCAGAGTGATAGGTAAACTGTGAAAAGAGTTTCATCGGGTTTACCTTATTGAAATTATATTTTGTGGAACATATAATAAGATGTTAAGATAGGGGTTTGACTCACAACCATACCTGATTATCTTAACAGTGACATTAGGGGATGAAGGATTAAGTAACATGAAGGGTTGATTTAGTTCTGCTATTCACCCAAACCTAGGGTACGTCATGATATATTGCTAGATGTCACTCATGACTAGTGAAGGCCTATTGATAAAGTGTTATCAATGAGGGCAAAATTAAAATTGTTCCAATTGAACCATAAATAGAAAGTTTCTATTTTTGGAGACATTAAGATGTCCCTGTCCACTACTAGGTTGGGGTGACCCCAAAGGGTCACACACATTAAGGGCATAAGTGAGTCTTTTGAATTAGTGAGAGGGGAATATTCCTATTTATTATTAATTTGATCATTGTTATTAATAATTAATAAGTGAGGGGTCAAATTGTAAATAGAAGAAATATTTTCTATAAATAAGAGGTGATGGGTCAAGCTAGCACTAAGCAACCCTAGTCATCACTTTAGAGGAGGCAAATCGAAGTGAGAAACCCTAGGAGCCGAAATTCCCAAGAGTTCTCTCCCTTATTGCCGAATCCCTCATCCTCTCCAAGCTTGCTTCTCTTTAAGTGTTGAACAGTTGCATGTAAGAACCTAGAGTTTTAAATTGCTAATTATGTGCTTAATGTTAAATTCAAATGATTATATGTTGAATTATGTGTTTATGTGTTAATTATTAGCTGATATTGTGATAAATGAACTGTTGTGATTGTATTTTGAAATGTGTGGGAAGTGTAGATTATTATAGAAGGTTGGTTTTCTGAAAATGTGGGTGTTTAGAAGTAGAAATAACTTGATTTATATAAAAGGTTTTGTAAAATTACCAAAAGGTTTTGAACATTTCAAATAAGGTCATGTGTGTCCCAAACTCTTTTAAAATAAGATAAGTATGCTTTCAGCTTCTCACACCTTCTGCTAGCTTCGTGAAGAGGAGAGAAAGAGAGAATTGAGAGCTGAGAGAGAGGGAGAGAAGCTGGGAGCTACCTAGTTCTTGTTAAAATTTCTATTTGATTTCAGTTTGGAAAGTGATTAAGGTGAGTTTATGTTTATGTGTTAAGTTTTCTTTAAGTAATTTTCGGATTCAAAGGTTATGAATGTTTAATTATGAGTTTTAAATATGAATTTCATGTTTAAATGATGTTTTTGGATTGGGTTCATGATGGAAATGGGCTTTTGATTGAAATTTGAAGTTGTTAAAGCTTGTATGGTTTAAATATTTGAGTTTGTGAGTTTTTGGATTTGGTTCAAAGTGAATCTTGAAAATTGATCACTTGTTTTGAGTAATTGTTGTGATTTTTATGTCTTTGAAGCTTGTTTTGATGATTTTGAAGGTTTGGAATTGATGTATAATGATTTGGTAAGTTTTTGAAAAGCTTGATGCTCATTAATGGCAGTTCTGCAGATGCTTAGTCGACTAATACATGTGCCTAGTCGACTAATGATGTTAAATCGTGTTTCAGGGTTGCTGGTAGTACATTAGTCGACTAATGATTATGTGCCTAGTCGACTAACCGAGAGTTAGTCAACTAATGATAGGTGTTTAGTCGACTAACCGAAATCAAGCTCTCGGGAATTTTTCACACCCTGCAACTTCTAGTCGACTAACACGATTGACCTAGTCAACTAACAAGTCCTAGTCGACTAACAAACCTTTGTCTAGTCGACTAATGCAGTCCAAGTTTGAATATTTCATATTTTTGTTCAAATTTCTTCATTTGTTATTCTTGTTGAGTAATCTTTATATGCATAGAAGCTTGAGAGACTTAATTGGTGCATAGTTAAAGGTGTAATGTTATTAGTTTTTATAAAGTGAGTTATTAAGGGTTTAATTATGCACAATTGTTGTTGTTCATTATTAATGCCTCTTATTTGTGATTGATAGGTGACTCACAGAGCTAGTCCCGTCTCCAATAAATTATATTTAGTTCAGCAATACAGGTAGGGAAATTTATGATTCTTGTCATAAACGATTGTGTCTGTATGCTTGTGATAAGATGAAATTGAATTGAAAAGCTTATGTATTATGATTTCATTATTGGATGAAGTTTATTGTTATGAAAAGCATTGCATTATTGATTAAAGTTTTGCAATCATGATAGAACCTGGACTTTGGGGCAGTACTGGCTTTTGAATTATGGAAAATGGAGAAATAAGTCGAAAAGTGATGAAATGTAATGAAATGTGATCAAAGGATTGTTATGTGATTTGTCAAAGGATTGTTATATGAATTGTTTCAAGGATTGTTTAAAAAGCAGTACTTGCCTAGGTGGAAGCGAAATGGGCTATATCGTGATTGTCTAGGCTGAAGAGATGTTGTAAGGCCTAAGACTGGATCTTTCTATAGCGCTGTTTTGCTCACCTATTGGTTGTTGAACCACTTCGAGGAACTTAGAATGGACATGAAAGTTATTTTACTTTGCATTGCATTATGTTGTGAATTGAAAGTGGATTGTGATTGTGTTAAGTTTATACAGTTTAGTTGTTTTAATGAGGTTGTACGTTTTCTTACTGAGTTTCGTCTGTTAACTCACCCCTGCTTAATTGCAATCCCCCAGGTGAACGTGTTGAACCTAGCTGCATGGAGACAGGATTTGGAGGCACATGTTAAACATTTGAGGAATGTCCGTACATTCTATTTACAAAATCCCTGTACCTCTTGTACTTTTGCACGTGTAAATATTGTATAGTTAAGTTTTATTTTGTTTATCCTACAAGCCAGGGTTGTTGGCTTATTTTGTCTTCTTTTTAATCGTTATGGGCGTTTGTATGACATGGCATATACACATCTTTGTGGGTTTCTTTTGAGTTTATTAATATAATTCAAATTGTTTCATCCCATTCTAGGTCTATTCCGATATAATGCATAATATCGTCATAGAACTGGTTTGGGTCATCACATGCAAGGAATTCTCAAGGTCTTGTTCTCGTGTGGATACCTTGGAGGCATCATCCTCTTTGAAGCTCGCGACGAAGTTACATTGAAAGGCATTCAAGTAAGTATGTTTACATTGTTAAATATATGTTCTTGTTTTATATATTCATGATCCAATGCTTGTTCGAACTCCTGCTAGATTTGATGGATGGATTCGAACTAACAAAAAATTTTAATGTTCGTCTTCCACTATGAGTCCATTTGATCCAAATTCCAACAACAACTATAATTATATCAACAAACTCAAAAGAAATCCACAAAGGTGTGCATATGTCATGTCATATATACGTCCTTAGCGATTAAAAGAGAGATTAAAATAAGCCAATAACCATGGCTTTATAAAATAAATAAAATAAAACTCAACTGTACAACATTTACAATATTTAAAGGTATTAAATAAAAATGGTACAAAGGAATGTGTAATATATATATATACAACCATCCCTCAAAATCTAGGTAGTGTACCTTAAATCCTGTCTTCATGCATCTACTGTCCAACTTGTTCACATGGGAAATTGCAATTAAACAGGGGTGAGTTAGCAGATGAAGCTCAGTAGGTAAACATACACCATTGCTAAAAACAGTCATACAATACATGAAATAATAACAGTTCACAATCACACGTAAATGATGCAATACAATTAGTAATCCATAAATCTTAATCAAGTTGCTCAAAGTGTCCCATACCACCGAATAACAAGTTAAAATCAACAATTTAAAGATCAGTGCAATGCAATATAAATCATCCGAGTTACACATCGTATGGCGTCCCATAACATATGAGCAACAAGTTTAGATTTACTCATGCCACACTTGAAATGTAGTAATATGATTAACAATGAATTCATGTTATTATATTCTCATTTATGCAGTGATCATTTACAAGATAAGTAATTCATCATATCTTAATCATTCAGAAAATCATAGATGTGCACCAAGCATTAATCTGTATTAAATAATCATCAATTTCAATCCAATACTCAATTCCATATAAATTCATATATTTCCTTCCCTTTCATATCATAAACATTATTCCTATATGCAAAATCATTTTACATATATTTCCTGTATGCATAATCATTCACCACACAATCTAGGTATGCACAACTGTAAATAACAAGAGGCATAAGGTTCTCTACCTTTAAGATGAACTAAAAATACTTTACACAATTCTATTGAAGGCTGGATTAACTCTGAGTATCACCTTTTTCAAAGTTCACCAAAAACCACCAAAACTAGCACTTTCTCTCTTCCAAACTTTGTCTCTCTATTTTTTAGCTCTCTCAACTTTTCAGCAATTTTCTAGGCATATAAAGGATGATAGCTATCCTTTATATACCCAAGAGGTGGTGTTAGTTAGGAAAGTTAGGATTTATAAAGTTTGTACAATTAGGACATAAATGGAATTTCTTAAAATGTTTAAATCCCAATTGTTACTTCACAAATCCTTTTATATAAAGGGTGGGTGCTCTTCGTACTTTTACTTTGGTAAAATTCATACTTTTAGGGACACAAATGTCATTTCGCAAATTGTTTCAAACAAAATTGTAATTTCACATGTTTCCTCATTTTGAAATCCATTCCTTTCCCAAACACCCATAATTTTATTACAATACACTTCAAACATAAATACAAATAACACTTTACACATATTCGCATAATAATTAGTATTTAAATTTTTAGGATTCTCACAGTTTTGGGCGTTAATTTATCGAAATAGGTAGCTACTATTAGGCAGTTGAATATTTGTGTATGGTTCTTCTATATATACTTAACCTTAGTGCGAGGGATGTTGGTACTCTATTATATACTGGATATATTTCTATTTATGCATCCTGCTAATAGGGACATATGAATGTATTTCCATTTCGTATCATCCTCGTTATATTTATCCTTCTTTGTGCCTGAGTATGGAAATATTTATGACAGTATCCTATTGTATTTCCGTTTTGACATGTATTGACCTACCCGGGACTATCGGTACAAACGTCAGATTGGGGCGCTACACGGCATATCATATTTTCTCATATAAAACTCCGAATCTTCGCTTCTTTAATTGTTGGGAGAGGTTTGAGGATAATCCTAGGAATCGTGTGATGTGTGATAACTGGGGAATCTCTACTGATATTCTTAGTATGGGTCTTCCCTTGTAATTTCTTGAGGCATTTGGGGTGGGTCTTGTATTGGGTGCTGGGTTGTTTGCTTTTGTCCCATGTTTAGGGGCGGTTCTTTTGTTCTTGCTTTTGTCCCTAGTTTTGGGGCAGTTTTTTTGTTTCCTTTGGTTTCTCTTTTGTTCTTTTAGGTGTGGCTGCTGTTTTCGCTCCCCTTTACGAGGAGGTGCTGCCGGTTTTTCCTTGGATTTTTGTGGCCTAAGGGTTGTGTAATTTGTTATGGGCTTTGCTGCTCCATTGGATCAATAAAATTCTTAATTATCCAAAAAAAATAAAAACAATTAATGCTACTATAGGCAGACGAGCATATGCTTGGGGAGTTAAAATCTAGGCTACTAGTAAAAAGGGAGTTTTCGTATCATGGGGAAAACAATATGTATGGATCTCTTGTCCAAAAAAACTGATCTTATGCCAATTAGAGCTACTGATAGGTTGGGAATTGTCTAACCATACCCAAACCTGTCAACCAGTCATAATAAAAATTATTTTGATTAGAAAATTATCATAGAACTGTAAACTTAATTAAAAACTTTAAAAATTAATAATCAGGTTACAATCATTCATAGGAGTTCCACCAAGGATATTATGGTCACACACACATGACAACACAAAGAAAAAGAGAGAGAGCGCGCACTGCTATTTTACTAAGATGTAAAGTGTAGTAGAAAAGGTCTAACCACGGATCATTTTTTTCATTCTTCCCACATCCTATCTATTTTGCCTAGAAAGTGAAATAAATTAAATAAACAATAAGTATTTATAAAGGCTGGTTACATATAACATGCATTTATAGTACACATTATTTTTCGCAAGTCAAAGGGATCTATTTGCCCATTGAAAACATAATATGAAGTCAAACAGTGAGATGCATCCGATCAATAAAGCAATGTATCTCATGAAGCAGGAAGATGAGCTAACCAAGGAAGCAGCTTTTCATGGACTGATTCAGGTCTATCATCATGAGGACAATGTCCTACACCTTCCAATACAAAAAGGCTGATATTAGGTTGTCGAGAAGGTAGAGAGGAAAAGTATTTACCAATAGGCCCATCAAGAGGTGTAAATGGATCTTGATCACCCCATAAAACTAGAACAGGTAAAGAGATTCTTGGCATCAATTGCAACGGATTCGGCCCTGGTGGGCCCGTCACAATGGAAACAAAAGCGTCCAGTGCTCCTTCATTATTTGCTGGTTTCCTAATTATCTGCACTTTTAAGGTTGATTACACACAGTCAGTATACATATGATATAAACAAAAATGCACTAATAAAGAGGATAGTGATACCTCTACTAATTCTTCATCCACAGATTCCTTATTCACATAAACAGACAATAAAATGTTCCTCAAGTTATCTCTGCATTAGCAAAAACATTGAGACTTTTACATTCAGGTTTCTTACATTTTTAGATAATAATAGTCACAACTGAAAACAGTACCTCTTTTTGGCACGCTCAAAGATTGCTGAAGCAATTCCTCGTTGCTTCAATAAGAAATCGATCAACAAAAGCAAAGGGAACAATAGCTTGATTCTCCAATCATCAACAATCGCTTTATTGTTCATACCACCAGCACAATTTAACAATACAAGTCCTCGAACCAGGGACTGAGTAGATTCTGGTTGGACAATAATATAGACATGAGGAAACCACACATTTCAAAAGGCTAACCTGCAGGTCAATGTGATTGTTTTACAAATAAGACAAGATCCTTCCTTAAGATGAAAATAGACAAGTTAACTATACCTGAGGCAGCAATTACACAAGCAAGACTCCCAACAGAGTTCCCTACTAGCACAGTTGGCTTCTGAACAATATCGTCCAAGAAATCCAATATTAACTGTATACAGTGAGTTAGTGAAGTCAGTAGGGTAGACATGCAGTGTTAAATGGATTAACGACGCATGTATTAGACAATCCAACTTCAAGCTTGATCAGAGATATACCTGAGCCCATGCTTCCATAGTATATTGAAAGCCTACTGGCTTATCCGAATCACCAAACCCAAGAAGGTCAATGGCATACACAGTGTAACTTTGACCCAATGTCATTATATTCCTGAAAGAACCTCAAAGTTGTAATGATATATATCAAGTACTTGAATGGTTTCACAAAAATATAAAAATAAGAAATGAACAACTAGTTTATTTCCCTCATCTTATGAGCCATTAAATAATTTTTTTTACATGTCATTAGCTTTTGAAGTTTGTGTCTTTGTAATTAGCTATTTGATTAAGAGTAGGGAAAATTTTTGTCAGTTATGGTCCATCAATGGAAAAAGGTATTCTGGATTATTTTTAGCCAAAACATGGTTTGAGCCAGGTGTATTGGTGTTTTGGAATGGGATGAGGGCGTATCGGTGTTTTGGAATGGGTCACGGTCATCACGTTCGTGAATTCTTTTTTCTTGCACAATATGTCACAAAAGTGGTGATACACATGTTTTCAGCCTACAATCGAATATATTAATGTTTTTAAAGTGTTTTAATGAATTTTATTCAATTTAATAATCTTTTTCAATATATATATAGTATTGTATAATGATATGTATGCCTTGAGTATTTTATTTTTGTTAGGTTTAATAATTTAAGTGTTGGCTAATTCGGTTGTCAAAAACCTGAGTGTGTGATTGATCTCAAGCCCATAATTCCTAGAAGATCAAGATATTTCAAGATAAAGCATGAAGAAAAAGGATCAAATGTATATTTTAGTTCTTCAAGCTCAACATTGGGTACAAGTGAGGCTTACGTTCTAGGAAGGTAAGTAAGACCTAGAACCCAAGTTCATTTTATGACCCTAGGTGGTTTAGATAGCCAATTGTACCTAGGAATGGTCCAAGTACGCAATTTTGGTGAAAAATGTTTTAAATAGTTAAAATATTAAAATTTGCATGATTTGGATCGATCTAGCATTTTGTGTAGGATCGATCCTATTTTCGATCTCTATAATTGGATTCATCCAGGTTATTTGGCTGGATCGATCCTATGGCCAGAAAGGTTTGGATCGATCCAGCCTTAGTTGTAGGATTAATCAAACTTGTGCAAAATATAGATTTTGTTACTTATTTTATGTTTTCAGTCGTGAGGAGTTCTATTCATTGTTAAACTCTTATGTATGACTTTCTAAGGCTATTTAAGATAGTTTAGGTTGGGTATTTATGAACAAAGTTTGTTGTTCATCTTTAGAACTTGAAACCCTAGCTTTTTATAGTTTTTAATGCATACCTTGATGATTTTATCATAGATATAGTTAATAAGCATAGAGTTTGAGCAGAATTTATTCATTAAACCTCATTTATATTGTTTCTATTGGATTCGTGGATTCGAATTATGTTGGTGGATCTCTGGTGGTGTCGATTCGGTGTGGAATTAGAGTTGTGGATTCAACTCGTGGAAATACAGTGAAGACTAGCATGGACTCGTTAGTGTTCGAGTGCAAGATAGGGATTCTACTTCGACTTGTGGATTCAAGTGTCATGTCTCTGTGAGTAGTTTCAAGGTTCCTGTAGCCCTCTTTATATGGACTTGCACACTGCTATAGGTAGTCGAGCAAATTTTGCTAGAATATGTGTTGAGATTGAGGCTAACAAAGCTACTCTTAAATCATTGAAAGTGGAGGTAGGGAAGGGTGAAATTGTGGAAATCGATATTGAGCTCCCATGGAACCCCTCTCATTGTGAGAAGTGTAAGGTGTTTGGGCATTCTTTGCAAAAATGTCCCTTATCCCTCCTCCTCCCAAAAGTGTTAAGCCTAATTCTGAATGGAGGATGAAATATAACCAGAAAGTCACACAGAAGGAGGTTTTTTGTAATGATCAATGGCATGAGGTCTCAGCTACTAAGGCTGAGGGAAACAAGGGGGTTTTACATCCTCTGATAGTTTGGGTTGTGATACTAGTAATATGTTTAACATCCTTGCTGCTACTGAAACCTTGGATTCTCGGTTGGACCATCAAGATGTCTTGGATCCCAGTTTCTCCTTTGTTGATTATCCTGCGGTTGAGAGATTTTCTTAAGAAGAAACTTAAAGATAAAGTGCAAAATCTTAAAAACGCTAGAGGAAGAGATGTCACATAGTGTTGTGTTGTTTTCTTCTTTCCGTTTGTGCTTTTTGCCTAGTCTCTTGGGATGTAAGAGGCTTTGTTGTAGGCTTGGCTTGGTGTTGTTAGCTCTTTCCCTTGTGGACTAGAGTTCTTGGTTGGATCTATATTGTTGTATCTTTTTTTTTTTATAATACATTCTTACTTATTGAAAAAAGAAAAAAAAAGTTTCTTGTACTTTTGGTTTTGTTTCATAGTGGTTTCCAGTGTTCCCAAAGGTTTTTTTTACCCGCAAAGGTTTTCCTCGTAAAATCTTCGTGTTACATGTGTTATTATTTATTGCTTTAAGTAATATAAAATTGAATATAAAGATTAATTGGGTAAGTTGAATTAATCAATAATCCCAAGAAATAAGTTTCCTCGAAATTTCACATGGTATTAGAGCAGGTTCATTTTTTTCCGTTTAAACACTTAAGTGTGATCCTGAAAATTTGAGGAAATGAATTTCTTGAAAGAAAGTGGTTCAAACACTAGACCCCCACTATGAAGGGTTGAATTATCTTTACTGGAAATCCAAAATGATGATTTTCTTAAAATCTATTGATGATAGAGTCTGGTTGACTATTTTGACTGCCTGGAGTCCTCCTACTGTCACCAAATATGGCATTTCATCTCCCAAACCTCCTGAGGAATGGGACAATAGTGACCTAGAAAGAAATAGTTGGAACAACAAAGTTTATATACCATTTACAATGGTGTATCAGGTTTAGAGTACTGTAGAATCATGACATGCATAACTTCAAAAAAGAAGCGTGGGGTATTTTACAAGTAACCCAGGAAGGTACTTGGAAAGTGAGGAAGTCTAGGCTTCAAATTCTCATATCAAGTTTTGAAAGAATTAAGATGGAAGAACATGAAACATTTTCAGAGTTCTATGCAAAACTGAATGACATTGTGAATTTTGCATTTAACCTAGGTGAGAAATGTGAAAACACGTCCAAAAATATTTCATATTTTGGTATTTATTCTTGAAAAATATTTGATTATTATTATTTTATTCTATTTGGAAAAAAAAAAAAACATTTTCAAAAATACCGTTTATGTCCCCATTTCATAAAACACCCCTTTTCATTTTCTTTTTAATTTTCGGTGAGTAAAGGAGGGAAACCGAGAGAGAAAACGAAGAGGAGAGAAAGGGAGTTGACACCTAAGGTCGCTAGAAGCACGCCGGGAGGCCGCCATCTCCGGTGGAGGTAAGCTTTCCTCGATGCTCATCTTCTTCCCTTCATATTCTCTTTTCTTTTTCTTTTATTTCAAACCCATTTTGTAGGTTTTAGATGAGAAATGGTAGGAGCTTGGAAGAGTGATGGTTAGGGTTGGATTTGATGTTGGTTCTGGTGTTGGGTAATTTGGGTTTATCCTAAAGCATTTGTTGAGGGATTTGGAGTTGATTTTGAGGATATGTATTGTTTTGGGTTTGTGTGGATTTTATGTCAAAAACTTTGTGGATCTCACGATCGTACTGTTGGATCTTTGATTTTTAGTTGGATTTTGAGTTGTTTATGCTTGTTTGTTATAAATCTAAAGTTTGATGGTTGGATTTTTGGTTTAGGGAAGTGTTAGAGAGTTTTTGAGATTTTGTGGAGAAACTGCTCGTTACTAGGCATTTTTGGGTGATCCTTATCGATAGGGGTGGTACCCTTTATCGATAGGGGATTGCCTCTACCTACAGAGAGTTGGTCGCGAGAGAGTTCTGTCAATAGCGAGGTGTATGTCTATCTATAGACTTCTCTGTCGATAGAGAGTCTATCGATAGATCTACCTTTTATCGATAGAAAGTCTATCGATAGGGGTAGGGGTCCCCTGTTATATTCTTTTGGGTTTCTCTTATTCATTTTCTCCTTCTAAAAATGAATTGTGAAATTGTGAAGTTGTGAAGGTTATTAGTAAGCTTGTGAGGTTCTAGAGTTAGTCACGGGGTGCGGTGTCTTTTGGGTTTGTTTCCCTCTTAGGTGTAAGCTTGAGTAGAGCTTGATTTGTTTTGTTTGCCTTTTTTTTCAGATCTTGATATCTTGAAGACTATCTCATCAACTTCTTAGCACTTTCATTTGGATGCATTAAGCATTGCATTTGGGAGGCTTGTGGAGCTGCAACGGGTTGGAAATACCATTGCATTGAGGTAGAGATAAGTAACCTTTTACTATTAATGATATTATACATGTTTTACAACTGTTATGAGAATACTGTATATTCCAAACACTTTTCGAACGATATAATTTATAAATGTTCGTGAACCCTGCTGTTTACTGAATTGTCAAATAGATACATGAAATATACCTGTTTATGAACTTTGTAAACTATGTGGCATGATTATAAACTGTATCAAAGGGTTTCTCATGGAAATGCTTTACAAATGACAAACTATTTATAAATGTAGGAATTGAATACTTTCTATTAGGGGTGCTCACTGTCCGGTTCGATCGGTTTATAGAACTAAAAATGAACCAAACCATAAACCTCGATTTGGAGAAATTTGGAACCGTGGCCAACCAAGGTAGGGCCTCAAACCAGCGGTTTGTGGACTGTTTGGTGCTGTCTGGTTTGGTCGGTTGGACCAGTTCAGCAGGCTGGGCCAAATTTTACATTTTTAACATTTTTGGGGCTTAATTTTATGTACATTGAAAGATTTTGTTGGGCTTAGGCCTATTTTTATTCATATTCAACAATGTGGGGCCTAATTTTATACACATTTTCACATTTTTTTGGCCTGTTACTTAACTTACTTTTGTATAAATTTTATAAAAATAATTTTTTTTTTTTTAATACCCTATACCTTTGTCGGTTTTGGTGAACCACAGTTTACCAAATGCTAAACCGTGAACCGGATTGGGAATTGTAAAATTTTAATACTCCGATCGAATCAGACCGATAATGGATTAAAAACCAACCAAACCGTCCATAACGGTCTGGTTTGGTTTGGTTCCTCAGTTTAGTTTGGTTTATGCCCACCCCTACTTTCTATCATCAGTTTTATGAACAAGGTTAATCGGCATATAACTTAATTGTTTTACAAAATGATATCTATATTGTAGATATTTGAGTATGCCATATCTTTTAAATGGTTTTATGGATAAATGAAGTTGTTAACTTTACACTTGTGTCATTCCCTACTCTTTTGGAAAGGATAATGATTTTGAGAATATGTTTTATATAAACTGTTGAGCTGTGGCTTTGGGATATTTGGTTTTGAAATAGAAATGCCTACTAAAGGGTTTCTGGATTACTTGATTATGGATACCATGTGTGACAAAGTCATAGGTGTGTTCGCTCCCTAACCTCCTTACGATGGATCTTGCTTACTGTTCTACTACCATGTGAGTCATGTAGGTGATTGGTGTGAGTACGTTCCCAGCCTCTTCCTGGTGGACAGGGCATGATGATAGTTATTGTATTTCTTAGAACATGTGTGTATATATATATATATATATATATATATATATATATATATATATATATATATATATATATATATATATGGATCGAATTATATCATCGATGGTTGGGCCATAGCCCTAATTGATTATGATATAGGTTCAGATATGACTATGGTTTCCGACCTCTGGTTTAGTAGTAACCCGGTCGAGCTAAAGGTTTGTTAGCCTGAATCAACAATCCTATAATATAATTAAAAGGTTTGTTAGCCTGAATCACATATGCCACTCAGGCTGAATCCATACCGAGGGGTATACCAGGTCCCTACAAGGCTATGTATATCTCCATGCTATGAATGATGACGTGATTCTGGCTATTGCCCACATGTGATGGTTCATTCCACATGCGAGGCATATGCCTTGTTTCTCATACTGGTGTATCTGGTTTTTCACTGAAAGCCCACACATCTTTTAAATGCCGTTTATAAAAATTGTTTTGTAAAACCTTTGAATTTAGATTTATATGAGCTTTATTTAAATATTCTATGTATCATTATGTTATTATTAATTTGTAGAGGTTACATTATTTCTACTGAGTGATTCAAGGCCCAGTCCTGCTTTTCATGCGGCAGATTGCAGGTTTACTTGGGAGGTTGCATTCGTAACTTGCCTCAGCCTCCTAATTGGAGACTGTTGATCAGCACTTGGTAGGTTCTGCATCATAGTTTGAATATGTATATGTATAAATACTTAATAGCATTGGATGTGGCCCCTTTTTTTTTTTATCATTTTTGGGCAAGAGAGAAGGCGAGGGTGCAAGGATGAGAGTGCAGAGTGAGAAAAGGAGGAGAGAGATAGTGGTCGCAAGAGGTTCGCCGAAGCTCCCCATCGCCGCCACGTCGCCGGTGGAGGTAAGCTTAGTTCTTTTTATTATCTTCTTCATCTTTTTCTTATCTTTTTCATACCCATTTTGTGGGCTTTGAAGTTGAATCATGAATGGGTTTGTGTTGGATGAATGAAGAAGTATTGGTAGTTGTTCATGTGTTGTGTGGGTGTGGATTTGAGGGTTTGTTGGTGTATTTTAGCATGGTTTTGTTTGGTTGGTGAGAAAATGAGTTTTGTGGGTTTTAGAATATAAATCTTGGGTGATTTCATAATCGGACTGATTAATCTGTGTAAATTTGATGGATTTGATGTTCTTGAGTTTCCTTTATGATGGATCTAAGGTTTGGAGTTGAGTTGTGTAGTTTGGGGTGGCTTGGACACCATTGTTGACCATTTTTAAGCTTTCTGGGTGTCCATTACCAAGCATTATCGGTAGTGCACTTTCTCGAAAGTGGAGAACAATGTGTCATTACCAATAAAGAGTCGACCCATTATCGGTACTGACCATTTTTCAGCCCAAATTTCAATCACTTGTATTTTTTTTTTCATCCAAACTCCGTTTTGAGTGATCTTTATATGATCGGAAAGCTTGTGAAGTCTAGTTTTTAAATATGGTATTCTTGAGGTAATATTCTTGGTGAAGAGAGAAATATTTTAGGAATACTATATTTATCCTTTTGTGTACACTTTGGCTTCTTCGGTGTATATCTCTCAAACCACTTGGCATTTGGCAATGGAATTCGATATGTAACAACTAGACATGCTTGGGAATATGTATTAGAAGTCTTAAGGCTTTTAGTTTAGCCTTCTTGGGGTTTGGGTCTTTGAAGTCATGAGTGAACCGTTTAAGGGAGTAAGTTGTTTCTATTTTTGGATTTTTAGATCTTCTACGCACTCTTTTGATTTTCCCTTTTCATTTGGTTATTTTCTCAGCGGTGGAGGGTCCTTGGGAGGACCACTTGCATTGGGTGCATTGAGCATTGCATTTAGGAGGCTCGTGGAGCTGCAAAGGGTTGGAAACACCGTTGCATTGAGGTAGGGATAAGTAACTTTTTACTGTTAATGATAATATACATGTTTTATAACTGTTATGAGAATACTGTGTATTCCAAACACTTTTCGAATGATATGATTTATAAATGTTTGTGAACCCTACTATTTACTGAACTGTCAAATAGATACTTGGAATACTGTCTAAATTATGTGGCATGATTATAAACTATTTCAAAGGGTTTCTCATGGAAATGCTTTACAAATGACAAACTATTTAAAAATGTAGGAATTGAATACTTTCTATCATCACTTTTATGAACAAAATTGATAGCCATATAACTAAACTGTTTTATGAAATGGTATATATGTTGTTGATATTTGAGTGTGCCCTATATTCTAAATGGTTTTATAGATAAAGGAATCTGTTAGGTTTACACTTAGGCCATTCCCTACTATTTTGGAAAAGACTATGGTTTTCGAAATTTGTTTTATATAATTGTTTGAGCTATGGCTCTGGAGATATTTGGATTCAAATGAAAATGCCTGCTTAAGGGTTTCTAGATTACTGTATATTGGATACCATGCGTGACAGAGGTGTAGGTGTGAATTCATTCTTTGACCTTCTTACTATCTTAGATATTGTGCTGCTACCACGCGAGGATGCAGGTGGCAGGTGTGAGTATATTCTCGGCCTCATCTCGGTGGACATTACATGATGGATAGTTATTATATTTTCTTAGGACATACATGTATTTATGTATATATGTGGATCAGATTATATTAATTAAGGGTTGATCCCGTAGCCTTGATTATGTTTTGGGTGCGGATGTGACTGTCTCCAACCTCTACGTAAATGGGGTGCAGATGTGACTTTTGTCTCCAACTTGGTTTAGTAGCCCGGTTGAGCTAAAGGTTTGTTAGCTTGAATCAATAGCCTTATAATATAATTCGATCCAAGTTTGGCTATGCTATGGACTCTACGAGGAAACGCATATGCCACTCAGGATGATTGTATACTGATAGGCATGCCATGGACCCTACACGATGACGTATATTGCCATGCTATAGATGATAACATGATTTGGCTACTGCCCACATGTGACGGTTCATTCCACACGCGAGGCATATGTCTTGTATATAATACCCGTGGATCTAGTTTTTCATTGAAAGCCCACACATCTTTCAAAAGTTGATTATAAAGTTATTTTATAAAATTCTTGAAATATTGGATTTATGAGTTGTTTAAATATTTCATGTATTTTTTTTTTTTTTTGGATAATTAAGAAATATATAAACCAAAAAAAGAATTACAGCGCAAGAGCCATCCTGGCGACAAGCTGAAGCTTAAAAGCCCAAAAGGCCAACCAACCACCCTAACCAACTACAGAAACCTCTTACAACCCAAGAGGCTAGGGGAAATGAAGAAACAAAAACTAAGGAAGGGCAACACCCTTCCTTCTTGCATTCTTAAAGCCATTCAATTTATCTTTTAATCTCAACGAAGGAGAATCAGAAGGATCAGCAGCAGGATCGCAACCTAAAAGAGGGTCAACATCCAAGGCATACGAGAGCACCTCAAACGAATTCGCCCCATTAACTAAGCTAGTAGAAGGAACACCACCCTTACTAACAACATTTTTCGCTCTAGCTTTCTTGGGAGAAACCTCAATCCATTCATTAGGGTCAGTGCTTCTGGAAACAACATTTCTGGAATCGACCTTCGGAGAAGAAGGCACATTGTCCTTGGGATTAAGAACATCAACCTTAGGAACAACATGAGGGACAGGGGAATTGCAATTCTTGACCTTCCACACCTTTTTTGTATTAATAGGCAAGGCTAAGGGACATTTCTGGGAAGAGTGCCCAAAAACCTTGCAACTGCCACAACGAGACGGCTTCCACGGGATTTCAAACAAAATTTCTGCAGATTCTCCCTTCCCTAAATCAAACTTCAATGACTTAGGAATTTCTTTTACAGCATCAATTTCCACACAAATTCTCGACAGGTTATCCGAATCCACAAAAAGGGGATTTCCCAAGGTGCTACCAATAAATTCAAGCCCTTTAATAGATCCCAAGACAATTGGCAAATTTTTTAAATTAATCCACACTGGAATTTTAGAAAAATATTCTCGCTCTAGCACCATCCCAAAATGCCACCGCTTGATCACCATAAGTCTACCAGCAATGTAAGAAGGTTCACCACTTAGAATATTGTTCAAGGTAGATTCATTACTCGCTTTGAATATAAAGAAACTCGGTTCTAGCTTTATAGTTTCAAGCACATCATCACCCCAAGTACGACATGCCCAATCCTTCACCAAGGAAAAAGGTAGATTCTTATCAATTATGTGTCCTACAAAAGCGAACTCCCATAATTTCAAACCCACATCAATAATAGCTTCAGGAATAACAAAACTACCATTATTATTTGTTAGGTTTAGTGTTTGTGTGTTGGCTTGTTTTGTTTCAAAACTTGGTTTGGGATTGTACATTTATAGATGTGTACTGATGATCACAAGTGAAGCTATGCCAAAATGATTCTATATCTTCATGGATTAGGATGGTAAGTGACCT
>JAESVK010000168.1:52766-64371 GCA_017140935.1 Hamamelis virginiana
CCTCATCCCCATAAGTGTCGCAAGAACAACAAGACTCACTTTCAGAATCCCCCCAGCCTTCTTCAACACTAACAGAAGATGGCTTGAAAGAGTTTAAAATGGCATCAAGTTCCTTGCCATCAACCAAAACTCGGCCATCTCTAGCCAGAATAGAATCAACACCCTTCTTAAGAACTGCAAGACCCTGCAGATTTTCTCTCTTCCGGATCAAATTGCAAAGAATATTTGCAAATTCTTCAATACTCCAATTCTTAGCAGCCAAAACACTAAGAACCTGATTAATTTCAAAAAGGACCACAGAAGACTCGGCACCTGCACCCTCAACCAAACCCGAGCCTAGATCATGGAAATCCTTCAGTGACATTTTAATACCATTCTTTGAAGTAGAATTCCTCCCCATCGCTCACAAAGAAAAACAATCACAAATCCAGAAGAAAGACAATAGAGAAGTTGTACCCGAGGCTGATAACACCAAAGCCAGAAAAATCAGCAAATGCAGTACAACCACAAAATATTTCATGTATCACTTTGTTATTATTAATTTGTAGAACTTACATTATTCCTACTGAGCGATTTGAGGCTCACCCTTGCTTTTCATGCGGCAGATTACATTTTTACTTGGAAGGTTGCATTTGTGGCTTGGTTTAGCCTCCTAATTGGGGATTGTTGACCAGCTCTTGGTAGACTTTGCATCTTAGTTCAAATATTTATATGTATTAATACATTTTAGCTTCAACTTCGTGATATTTTCAAACCCTTTATGAAACATATTATTGGCAATGGTGAGTCAACTTTTTTATGGCATGATAACTGGCTTCCTGATGGCCCTATTGTCCCTAGGATGGGGAACCAAATTATCTATGATAGCGGTCTCCCAACAACTACTAAAGTTTCTGCTATTGTTTATGGAAGTGATTGAAGATGGTCCCTTCCCACTTTTGCTGATATTATTGAGTTGCATGGCAGGGTCTCAGATGTTACTCCCCCAGACCCCTCTAAGGAAGACTATTGTTTGGAAACCTTTTCCGTCAGGATTATTCTCTACCTCTTCTGCTCGGGAGATTATTAGAACTCATCACTTACCTGTTGTGTGGCATAATTGCATTTGGCATCCAAAAGCTATCCCAAAACGTGCTTTTATTCTTTAGCTTACCATTTGGAACAGACTTGCCACTCAAGATCGTCTCATTGCCTGGGGTATTAATTCTCAAAGCAAGTTTGTTTATTGTAATTAGCATGTGGAATCCAGAAATCAAATCTTCTTTGAATGTCCTTTTACTGCTGATGTTTAGAAAGGGGTGTTATCTCTATGTGGCATTAGAAGACTTCTTAGATTCTGGGAAAATGAATTTTTGTGGGCTTGTCAATCCCTTAAGGGGAACTCTTTTTGTACTTCTGTGCAAAAGTTGGCGTGGGCTGTAGTGATTTATCACATTTGGAGAGAAAGGGAAACTCAGGGATTCATGACAATGTGTTTACTGGTATAAATAGAGTTATAGCTTGTAGTGTTAATGATGTTTGCTCTAGAGTTTTTTCTTTTAATGGCATTAAGGATAACCCCGTAATAGATCTTATGTTAGATGGGGTTTTCCTACTAACATTCTTGTTTGTATCCTGGCTTTTGCCCTTTCCTTTTAATATATTTACTTATCGGAAAAAAAAAAATACATTTTAGCTTTGGATGTGACTAGATTAGTTGCTATTTGTAGTTCAGCCTATTTGCTAGGAATGTTGGCATTATTACTTGATTTCTTATATATATGTATACATATATATATATATATATATATATATACACATAATAATATAAGGCCGGCCTTACGCAAAGTTGCGTAAGGTCGGCTCCATATGGCTAATTTAAAATTACAGTTCGTAAAACTGACCGTTGGATTAGATGCCCCTCCTCTGTGTGTCATGCCTGCAAAAAATCACTGTGATCTGACGGTTGGATTTTGAAATAACTGCCCTTAAAAAAATGGTGATATTTTGAAGAACAAATAAGTTCCATATTTTCACAATGACATATTTCAAAAACCAACCGTCAGATCACTGTGATTTTTTGCAGGCATGACATACAGAGGAGGGACATCTAATCCAACGGTCAGTTTTACGAACTGTGATATAAAATTAGCCATATGGGGCCGACCTTATGCAACTTTGCGTAAGGCCGGCCTTATATTATCATGTATGTATATATATATATATATATATGATGCTTGGGACATGATGAATGCTTGTACATGCCATTTCATTTTGAATAAAAATATATCTCCTTATCTCTCGTTAGGAAATATGAATGAGCAGGATAGATTGTACCTTCACCTTAACATGTGTTGACCTATCCGGAAGGGTCGTTACATATGTTAGGTTGGGGCGTTATAGCCTACTTGCTAGGGATGTTGAAAGTCATATAATTGTTTTGGAGTTAAAAGTCATATAAGACCTAATTGTTTTAAACTTCAACAATTTACCAAGAAAGATAAAGGAAATCATAAGAATGGGAATGTTAAAGGACAAATTGATGTCTTGCTTAGGAAGTCCCAAGATTTGAATGATGAAGTGAGAAGATTGTCTAGTTTAGGTGATCATAGGAACTTACAAGGCTCAAACTATTTAACAAAAGGTCAAAAGAGGTTCCAAATAATCTACCCAAAGAGAAGTTAAGTCAAAATTTTAACATTAAAACTAGAGGTTTTTGGGTTAGATCTTCTGATTTGAGATGCATGGTCATTTATGTTAGAGGTATGCCCTAAAACCAATCCTAAAGAGCATATCTATTTCATATTATATTAATTAGAAGGTATTACTTGTCGTATATATATTTAATTATATATATATGATAATGTCATTGAATAAATGATAAGAGAAATATACATCTCAAGTTGTTGAGATAGGGAGACTATATTTCTCATACACATTTATTCTAAAGAGTTCCTACTCACAGGTTTATTAAAGAGGACATTTATAAACCACAAAGAGTAGTACAGATTTAAACTAACTCCAATAGGAGGATAGGTAGTCTTTCCTATCAGTGCAGTGACACTATAGTTAATCTGTGAGTGCATATTATAGAATATGTACACTGAACATGATTTGCAAGAATATTCTTATGGAGGTTATGTCAAAGGAATATTTTTATGTTACGTCCATTTATTTGGTAGTCCTTAGACCTGAGACACCATAGCTATCTTATGTATAGGTTAATAGGGCTTGATAGTATCTCAAACAGCCTTCACCATAAGGATGTAATCGGTACTCATTGACTCTAATAAGTTATGCATGAAGATAGATGAGTGTGCAATAAGGAATCATCACTCTCACTTTGATAAGAGAGAATGTTAGGATTAGTTCACAAAGATAACTCTTAATTTAAATCTCTGGCCAGAGTAATTAGTGAACTGTGAAAGTGTTTCATCGGGTTCATCTTATTGAGATTATACTTTGTAGAACATATGACAAGATGTTAAGATAAGGATTTGACATATATCCATACCTTGATTATCTTTACAGTGACATTAGGAGATCAATGATTAAGTAACATGAAGGTTCACATAGTTCTGCTATTCACCCACACCTAGGGTATGTCATGACATATTGCTAGATGTCACTCATGACCAGTGAAAGCCTATTGATAAAGTGTTATCAATGAGGGCATAATTGAAATCGTTCCAATTGAACCTTAAAATAGAAAGTTTTTATTTTGGGAGACATTGAGATGTCCCCGTTCACTGCTAGGTTGGGGTGAACCCAAAGGGTCACACACATAAGGGCATAAGTGAGTTTTTAGAATTAAAGAGAGGAGAATATTTCTAATTATTATTAATTTGGTCCTTATTATTAATAGTCAATAAGTAAGGGATCAAATCATAAATAAGGGAAATATTTTCTATAAATAAGAGGTGATGGGTCAAGCTAGCACTAAGCAACCCTAATCATCACTTTGTGAAGGCTAAGAAAGTAGGAGAAACCCTAGGACCGTCCCCCTTGCACTCTCTCTCTCTCTCTCTTAGCCAAAATCCCACTCCCTCTCAAGCTTGCTTCTTATCAAGTGTTGATAGTTGCAAGTGTTCTCAAAGTGTTGTACTCGTGTGGATACTTTTGGAGGCTTCATCCTTTTGGAACTCGGGTTCGACAATCGCTAAAACAAAAGAAGTTCAAGTAAGTATGTATTTAAGTTGTTTATTTATGTTTTTATTTGTAAATTCATGATCCGATGCTTGATCGAAATCCTGCTGGATTTTGAAGGAGGATTCAATTATTGTAAAACTTTTTGTTGCAAGTCTTCCGCTGCGAATCCCATTCCATCGATTTCCTTTCAATTTATACTGCTTTGAAAGCTCAAGACAACTCACAATGGAATTTTGATAGTGGGTGTTCGAGGCATATGACCAGTGACAAGTCTTTGTTTGTTCATCTTGATTCTTGTAAAGATAGGACTATCACTTTTGGAGATGGGAGTAAGTCCAATATAATAAGGAAGGGCATTGTTCAAGCTCCAGGTTTCCCTAAATTGGAGAATGTGTTGTTTGTGGATGGACTTTAGGCAAACCTCATTAGCATTAGTCAATTGTGTGAGGACAATTATGCGTCCACTTAACCAAAGATTTGTGTAAAGTTCTAAATGATGATGTAAATGTATCATGCAAGTTAGGACAACTCACAAATGTTATGGATTAATTGCAAATTCTTCCTTGGTTTGTAATAGGGCTACAATTGATGAGTTTGATCTATGGGATCAAAGACTAAGTCATTTGGGCTATAAAGATCTCAATAGGTTAGTGGCTCAAAGATATACCCAAGAAGAGAGTATTGATTTTGATGAGACCTTTGCTCCTATATAGCTAGACTTGAGTCTATTAGATTGCTTCTATCCATTGCTTGCCATATTAGGTTTAAGCTGTTTCATATGGATGTTAAGAGTGCCTTTCTAAATGGCATTTTACAGTAGGAAGCTTATGTAGAACACCCCAAAGGGTTTGAGGATCCACATCATCCTAAACATGTCTACAGACTTACAAAAGTTTTGTATGGTCTGAAACAAGCTCTTAGGGCTTGGTATGAAAGACTAACAACTTACCTCTTGGAGAAGGGATTCTCTCGAGGGGGAGCTGACCGAACCTTGTTTATCAGGACTGTTAAGGGTGTCTTTGTTATAGCCCAAGTGTATGTAGATGATATTGTGTTTGGGTATACTTCTAGTGATATTGTTCAATCTTTTGCTGAGGAGATGAAATCTGAATTTAAGATGAGCATGGTAGATGAATTAACATATTTCTTAGGGCTACAGGTTAAAGAATTGGATAATGGGATATTCATCTCAAAATCCAAGTATGCTAGGAATCTAGTCAAGAAGTTTGGTCTAGAAAATACTAAGCATGCTCATACTCCTATGAGCACTAGTACTATGTTACAAAAAGACACAATAGGCAGTGATATGGATTAAACTCTTTATCATAGTATGATAAATAGTCTTTTGTACCTAACTGCTAATCGTCCTGATATGTTTTTTAGTGTTGGGTTTGTGCTAGATTTTCAAGCAAGTCCTAAGGAGTCTCACATTCATGCATTGAAATTGCATTATTAGAAATGTGAATGAGACTGTCTTATGGGATTTGGTATTCTGTTGATACCAACCTTAATTTGGCTGCATTTTCCGATGCTGACTAGGCTGGGAATGTAGATGATAGGAAAAACACCTCCGATGGATGTTTCTATATTGGCACTTCTATTGTTTCTTGGCATAGCAAGAAGCAAAATTCTATTTTCTTATCCATTACTGAGGCTAAAAACATAGTGGCTAGGAGTTGTAGCACTCAGCTTATATGGATGAAGCAAATGCTTTCTGACTATGGGATACATGAAATTAATCTTGTCATTTATTGTGACAATAAGAGTGCGATTAATATTTCTAAAAATCCCATTAAGCATTCTAGGACTAAGCACATAAACATCATATATCATTTCATTAGAGAGCTTGTTGAGGATAGAATCTTGTCTGTGCAATATGTTCCTACTAAGAGTCAACTGGCAGATATTTTCACTAAACCTCTAGATGGCCTTAGGTTTGAATACCTTAGGAAATCTATCGGGGTTTGCTCCATTGAGTAAGACTCTTCTTCTATAGATCTAGGTAAATTCCTCATGATATATGTTTTGCACCTAGACTTTGTAGTTTTCTTTAGGATTTCATTTTATTTTTTTTGTCATTCTCATTATGTTTTTAACAAAAAAATTAAAAAAAAAATTGAAAATACAAAAACCCAAAAAGAATTATGAGTTACTATATAGTCATTGATACTAATGTTTGATAGATTTGTGCCCTATTTGACTTTTTGTTTTTATTTTTTTCGATAAGTTAAAATTTTATAAACAATAAAAGAAAAAGGAACAATTACAAGACAAGGATATCAGTAGGAAACCCCCAACTTAAAACAAAAGATTTATTATGGGGGGTTATCCTTTATGCCCTTGAAGGAAGCGACTCTAAAGTACACATCTTTGACAATACAATCAAAAAGACAGTTCAGGTCCCTGAAAATATTTTCGTGAATTCTAGAGTTCTTTTCCCTCCAAATATGGTACACCGCCACCGCCTACGCCAGCTTATTGACAGTAGACCTAAAGGAATTACCCTTGAGAGAATGGCAAGCCAACAGATACTCATTATCCCAAGATCTAGGATGTCTTCTGATACCACACAGCAATAAAACTCTCGCCCATAAAGCAGCAGAGAAATGGCATTCAAAATAGAGATGATTTCGAGAGTCTACCTGTCTCTTGCAAAAAACACAATTCCCTATAGTAACAATGCCCCAAGCAATGAGTATATCCTGAGTAGCCAACCTATTCCAAATAGTCAGCCATAGAATGAAAGCATGCTTAGGAATAGCCTTAGGGTGCCAAACACTATGATACCGCTCCACAGGATTATGGTTATCCCTAATAAGATTCGAAGCAGAAGAGGTAGAAAAAACCCCTGAATGGGAAGGGATCCACATCACGCTGTCCTCTTTCTGCTAACCTCAGGGAGCGGAATATCAGTCGTAGAGTCCAGGAGCTCGATGACTTTTTTATTAAGTGCGTGTGTTGAAGCTTGTCTTGCTTAAATTGATATTCATACTCTAGTTGAAATTATATGTTAATAAATAGTCAATGTGAGCACTTACCTTGGTTATCATGGGTTGACCTATAATTGTGAGCTTCTTTGATAGCCAAACATGCATGTGCTAATGTTTGCACACTTCTCATCCTTTTGCTTCTATACTTATATTTCTCTTTGCTTCTATACTTATATTTCTTCAGTACATAAGCTTTAAATATCTCTCAAAAGCTAGATCATATTCTAAATGAAGCTCAGAAAAAAGCAAATAAAAAGGTTGGAACATGAAAAAGTAAAGACGTTCCAAAAGAAAAGAAAAAAAAAGGGGGGGGGGGGGAACACCAATGTGCAAGACAAAAGTATGTTAAACAAGACAAAAGTTGCTTCAAGATATGCTAGCAAGCTTGTATTGTTCTCTATGCATGTTTGAAATACAAAAATATATTTTCTCAATTCTGGTATAAAAGAAGGATTTCACTCGCCTTTCATGGGTGAAAATGATTAGTTTGACTCTCATGCCTGACCTTAGTACTACTCACTTTATTATATTTGTCACATTGATTTTTGTCTAGATTTTGAAAGCGTTTTAATCAAGCTAAGATTTGACTCGCACTCTTAGTCTATTTATTTACAAGAAAAATATTTTCAATTTTGCAAAAAAAAGGTCTATATATGCTTATTTGGTTTGTTTTTTAGTAAAACAATTTTTCATATAGGATAAATGCATCTTTGTGAGTGGATTTTTTTCATTTAGAATTACTTTTTTTCCAAAACAGAGTTTCTAGATTGATCCAGCTTTTTAAGAAGGATCGATCCTTAGGTCAGAGGTGTTTCGATTGATCCTACCCAAAAGGCCGGATCAATCCACCTCATGGGATTTTTAAAATTGTCTGTTTGGCTTCCCACACCGCATATATATACTTAAGGTTCCTTTTTTTCTTCATTTTCTCTCAATCACTCTCATTTTCTCTCCGAAATGTCTTCTTTGTGTCTCCCATTTTCTTACTTTTCTAATCAAAACTCTCTTTCAAAACCCTAATTTTCTTCTATTTCCTTGGTGCATTATGACTTTTCTCGCCATTCTTGCCATTGTGATGCTAATGATTGGTGGCCTAGCTCTGGTGGGGCTAGAAAAAGAGGTCAAACAAGTGCCTCTTCTTCTCGTGGTGGTACTCCTCGCTGCGGTGGATGTGTAAGTCGTCCTCAATATCAGGATTTCACCAACCCTGATTTAAGTGCTGATTCTCCCTCTTTGCCTCCTTGGGTTCCACCAATTGACCCTTGGAAAAACACACCAATCACATGCGATCGTCAAATTGACAGTGTAAGTATTAGTGCTGATCATGAGATCATTCGAAGGCTTGGTACATTTTTTGAGTCTATTGAGTTTAACATTCATGAGCTTGTTCGAAACTTCTATCATTCGGCTAGGTTATTAACTCTCGTGAGGATGCCATTACTTTTTCTCCTAGAGGTTTTTCGGTTTCAATGACCCCTGGTAGGATAGGACTTTATTTGGGTGTTTCTCGACTTTTTCATCTTTTAATCCATCCGTTTCTGGCAAGGGGCCTGTAAAGGACTTCCTTGTCAATGAGTTACATGTTCATTCTTCGAACTTCAAGACTAAGTTTATTCAAGAAATTTGAAGGAGGAATATAGATTGCTCAATCTGATTGTGAGATGGAATCTCTCTCTTCAAGGCCATATACTGCACTTCAAATTTGACCGAACAGGGTTGCTTTTTGCTATTAAGGGCCCTCCATTAACTTTCCAAAAATGATGTGGGACATCATTAAGAAGATTGTTGTTTCTTCTAGCACTTCTTCTGCTCTTCCATTTGGAGTCATGATTACCAGATGGTGTCTCTAGGATGGTGTTCCCACTTATTCGAGACTTGCACCTGTCCCTGGTTCGATTATTGCACAGTTTCTCTCTCGAAGTACTACTACTTCGACTACTGATCAAAAGGGGATGGGTTCTTCATCCACTCATCAGTCTCTCGAAGGGGATTTGTTTTTCATCCGCTCGTCAGTCTGTCGAAGTACTACTACTTTGACTACTGGTTTGACTTTTTGAGAGTGTAGAGCGTCTCGCTGATCATCGAGTCTCTATGAACTAAGGGTACAACTCGAATAGAACCGGATTGGGGGTAAATAAGGACCAATCCAAACTAATTTGGATTAGGCTTTCAAGGACCAATCCTAATTGAATTCAAACCGGTTCTAGACCAATCCTAATTTAATTAGGATTGGACCAGATTAGACCACGATTTTCATTAAAAGAAAAATGAAATAAAATCTTAATAAATTCTCTAATATTCAATTCAATTATAGCTACAAAAAGACTTGATATTTTCCTGTTATAACAAGTAACAATGTAAAATTCATACTTCTACATAATTAAACAATTGAACAAAATAACAATGAAATATTAACCATTATGTAAAGTAACAATAAATAAATAAATAAATAAATAATTTAGTCCAATAATCCAAAATAAACCTCCAAAAGGAGAAAAAAAAAATTATACAAGAAAACAAACAAAACCATAATAATTACTATATATTCATAAATAAAAAATTCGAAATACTTATAAGAAATTAAGTGCTCTACTTATGTAAGTCATACATATCAAAAATCAAATTGATCCAATGTTTAGATTTTAAAATATCTCACTATTAAAAATTCTAATATTTCTTAAAAAATCATAGTATAATTTTTTCACAGTGAAAATTTTCAAAAACCAACTACTGGATCACAGTGATTTTTGACATACATAAGTAGGGAATCGAATTCGGATTTTGGATTGGACCGGTTACCAAAAGGACAAATTCGAGGACCGGTCTGAATTAAATTCGGATTGAAGAACTGAAAACAGAACCAATCCGAATTGACTGGATCGGATCAATTCCCGATTTGACCCGTTCCAAGTTGCACCCCTACTATGAACCATATTCAGGTGGATATTTATTGTCAACTTAAGACGATTGAGGGTCGTCTCGGGATACCTTATGTATCTGGTGATCCTGTTATCCCTCCTGCTGATGCCGTTTCTGAGGCAAGCAGTGATGATGATGGTGGTGATGGTGATGATGATGGTGATGGTGCCGGGGAAAGTGTTGAGGAGTAGTTCTTTAAGTAGTTTTTTGTGTTCCCTTTGTCATTCGTGACAAAAATGGGGACTAGTGGTTTAGGTTGTTTGTTTGTTTAGGTTACCTATATATATATATATATATATATATATATATATATATACAAGAGCTTGGTTATTTACAACTTATTTTGATATTGTGATGGATGATTGATTATATTTTTCCATTCTATATACTTTACAAGGTATGCTGGGATCGTCTTTGTTTTAAGTAGTTTGATCTTAATTGTATTGGATTAATGTGGTGTTGGTGTCTTGAGTGTTTTTATGTACAAGTGAGGGGAGATTCATTTTGAAGTTGAATGAATCTTTTCTTGTCTTTTTTGTTGAAGGTTTTGTTACTGAATTGCCAAATGGAGAGTTTGTTATGTTTAATACTATAAGTGTTGGCTAATTCATTTGTCGAAAGCCTGAGTGTGTGATTGATCCCAAGCACATAATTCCTAGAAGATCAAGATATTTCAAGACAAAGCATGAAAAAAGAAGGATCAAATGTATATTTTAGTTCTTTAAGCTCAACATTGGGTACAAGTGGGACTTACGTTCTACGAAGGTAAGACCGACCTAGAACCCAAGTTCATTTTATGACCCTAGGTAGTTTAGATAGCCAATTGTACATAGGAATGGTCCAAGTACGCAAATTTGGTGAAAAATGTTTTAAATAGTTAAAATATTAAAATTTGCATGATTAGGATCAATATAGCATTTTGTGTTGGATGGATCCTATTTTCGATTTGCATAATTGGATCGATCCTATGGACAGAAAGGTTTGGATCAATCTAGCCTTATTCGTAGGATCGATCCAACACATGCAAAATGTGAATTTTGTTATTTCTTACGTGTTTTCAGTCATGAGGAGTTCTATTCATGGTTAAACTCTTATGTACAACTTTCTAAGCTATTTAAGATAGTTTAGGCTGGGTATTCATGTACGAAGCTTATTGTTCATCCTTAGAACTTGAAACCTAGCTTTCCATAGTTTTCTATGCATACCTTGATGATTGAATCATAGACATTGTTAATATGTATAGAGTTTGAGCATACTTTATTCCTTAAACCTCATTTATATTGTTTCTACTGAATTCGTGGATTTGAATTGTGCCTGTAGATCTTCGGTGGTGCCGTGGATTCGGTGTGGAACTAGAGTTGTGGATTTGACTCGTGAAAATACTATGAAAACTGGCGTGGACTCGTTGGTGTTTGAGTGCAAGATAGAGATTATACTTGGGCTTGTGGATTCAAGTGTCATGTCTCTATGAGTAGTTTCAAGGTTCTTGTACTTTTGGTTTTGTTTCTTAGTAGTTTCTAGTATTCCCGAGGTCTTTTTTTTTTTTTTTTTTTTTTTTTTTTTTTTTT
>JAESVK010000168.1:87568-106787 GCA_017140935.1 Hamamelis virginiana
ACTACCATAGGAATACTCTTTGCAGATCATGTTCAGTGTACATATTCATTCCTATCTGCAAAGGTCTTTGTTTGTACAGTCTTTTAGTTTGAGTACACAATGATTTAAATAGCTCCAGATTTATGCAACAAGTTTGATTCATTATTCACTGTTTTAAGAATTTTTATATTAGGTAAAATGGATTCATGTATATTTATTTGTTTAGATTGGATAAACCGGGATGATTGAATTTGTTAATTCTTAATTTTTTTGCTTTAACTGCTATATTAATTGACCTCCTATTTTATATTTTTGAGTACACACATACATATTTGAGAGCACTGTGGTGATTCTCACTACTTGTATTTATAAAATTTTGTGCAATACATTCCTTGATTATGTATTAAATTTGACAAGTCTATGCATGCAATGAGAGCCTTTTGTCAAATGTTATAATTAATTAATTATCAACTATTTGTTTTTCTTAATTCAGTGCTTATGGACTCCCATGACAAGTTATGTGTTTAGCACATTTAAGTATAGATATAGTCATTGTATCGTTAGATCAGAGGTATCATGAATATATAGATGTTCTATTTGGTGTTCTACTGCTGTACGTTTATACTTTACAGTCTTTACTATTTTTTTTTTCTTTGTTTGGATGGCTGGATTTTTTTTTCTTATGATTCAAGGTAAATAATATAATTAAGTGGGAAAAAAATAAGAATAATTTTTTTTTCAAAACCGGTCAAACTGGCCAAACCAAACCGCAATAATTGGTTTGGTTTGATTTGGTTTAATACCTTAATTGGTTCGGTCTGGGTTATGAAAAATACAAACCGCAATTACCGGTTTGGTCTCAAAATTAAGGCTAAACCGCCCAAACCGGACCGGTGAACACCCCTACTCATTATCCCAGAATCTTGGATGTTTTCTGATATAACACAACAGTAACACTCTAGCCCATAAAGTAGCAGAGAACTAGCATTCAAAAAAAAGATGATTACGAGATTCCACATGCCTCTTGCAAAACACATAACTACTAGTAGTTAAAATGCCCCAAGACATGAGTCGGTCTTGAGTTGCCAACCTATTCCATATAGTCAGCCAGAGAATGAACGTAGGCTTAGGTATAACCTTAGGGTGCCATACACAATTATATCACTCCATAGGGTTGTGGTGAGCTCTAATATGATTCCAAACAGATGAGGTAGAGAAAGCCCCTGATTGGGAAGGGGTCCAAATCAAGGTGTCCTCTCTATTAACCTCTGGGAAGGGAATATCAGTCACAGAATCTAGGAGGTCAATGAGGTTAGTAAAAGTAGGTAAGGGCCAGTTCCAAGCATTATCACCAATAATGGTAGCAACCTTGGCATTAGAAGGAATGTCAGCAAAATATAAGTGGTTAATGCCCTCCTTACTACATCTTTTATGAAACTGAAACCTTAGCAAGCTAACAGCTTTTGAAATGGAACAAGAGAGCACATCCATGGCAATAACAAAAAGGTAAGGAGATAAAGGGTCCCCTTATGTGAGGCTTCTCTTGCCAGCAAAGTAACCCTCTAGGCCACCATTAAGGGAGATAGAAAACATAGGAGTCATGATACACACTTCAATCCACTTAACAACTTTAATTGGAGTATTCATGACACACAAAGTGGCTAAAATAAACTCTCAGTCAACAGTTTCATAGGCCTTTTTTTTTCAACCTTCAAAGCACACCTTGGAGGACCACTAGACTTGTGGTAGTTACAAAAAAACTCCCTCGACAGTAAAATATTATCTGCTATTCCTCTCCCTTGGATAAAAGGGATAAAAGCATTCTAGAATGGGCTTATAACATCAGGTAAGCAACTTCTTAGCTAGTTAGCAATGATTTTTGAAATATATTTGTAGATAGTGTTGCAGCAAGAAATAGGCCTATAATCACTCATGAAAGTAGGGTTAGGAACTTTGGGAACAAGAGTTATAGCAGTAGAGTTCACCTTTCTCAAGGAATTACCAGAATTAAAGAAATAGGATAGGGCCTTGATAACATCAGCCCCAATAATATACTTGTAGACATCCATTTTTGACTATGAGTGTGGTTATGAATGGTTTCCTGTGTTTAGAAATGAAATAGGGTGTCAAAACCCTAAGTTCCCAGTTTTACCCCTTATGGGTAGTTAGATAGAGGTCATTATCACATGTAGGTTTTTAGGTCAGATTGAGTCGGTACTTTTTGCATTAGGTTTTTAGAGAGTCTAGGAGTATCCTTGTAAAGTTTCATGGCATTCTGAGCCAAGCTTGATAGAAAATAAGGCCTTTTGTGACTTGAAGGGCAGTGCTGTCTTTGAATCACAAAAGCCCTGAATGACTGTCAATCCTATCTCAGATGGTCTCGAGGCTTTGGCATAGATATTTAAAGTGTGTTTGGTAGCTAAGTTGATCAGTGGCAAGGTCTGTAGAGCCTTCTGGCTCATGATTGGCTCTTAAGGCTCAAAAGGCCCTTTTAAGCCCAGATTAGGGTTTCGACCGGAAGTGACCGGGATTCGATATTTTTATCAAACCAAAGCCTTCAAAGGCTTCAAAACACTTTCCTAAAACATTTTAAAACTTGTTTCGAGAAGAAGAAATGATTTCGAAAGCAATCGGTTAGCAAATGTTAAAACCCTAATTTGGGCCCGACAGGCCCTAAACAGTTAATCGGTCGACTTTTCCGTAAACCTTTGACCTTGGTCAATGCATTTTCACTTCAAACACTTCTTAAAACATGTAAAATCGAATCTCGATCATTTCGGCACTTGAATCGTCAAATTTGGACTTAAAACGGGCCAGAAAAGCTGAAAAAAGCCGAAACCGGGTTAAAACAGGCTGAGACAGGACCACATAGGCCAAAAATGACATGAGGGATGGATGACCGTCCACCAAGGAACGGCCAACCGTCCATGAAAGATGGCCAACCATCCCAAGGTGGATGGTTGTCAATTTTTTCAGCCTATTTTGTTAAATTCCAGAGTTTTTTTCCTGCCAGGACTCTTCCAAGCCCTGCCATGTGTCCAGTTCGGCCATGGGGAATTTGAGATGAGTTCAAACACCTTGGAAGACTTGTTTTGAGCCCTTGGATCACTCCTAAGAGATTTAAACTCAGCCATTGATCAAACTCAGGCCTTCTTATAAATAGAGGGCCCTAAAATCAGTTTTAACACACATAATAAGCTTTAGAGAGCTAGCTTGGAGAGTAGAAGCTTGAGCAATTGCATAAGCTTCCCCCATAGCACTCTAGCTTAAGTTTTAAAGTCCTTGAGGTCCTTGGAGTCCTTGGAGCTTGAGGAGAAGGCTTGGAGCAAGAGGGAAGGAGGCAAAGAAAGAGGTTAGTAGCTTATAGTTTAAAGTTTTATTTTTTCTTCTTCTTCTTCTTCTTCTTCTTCTTTGATCATGCTAGGTTAGGTTTTTATTTTCTTAGTATGCATAGGATTTAGTTCATTGTTAGTATTCATGCATAGGATATAGTTCATTGTTAGCATGCATAGTTTAGGTTTCATATTTCTTTAGTATGCATGATAGGCTAGTTTATTGTTTCTTTAAGAATTATTTTTATAATATGTATGCATGTTTCTCTTCTTCCATTCTTCTTTAGTCATACCATATTGTGGACCAGCCTCGCGGACGGGGCTTTGATGGTGTGAGTCCACATCATCACCGGGCGATGTGATTAGGGGGGTTTAGAAATCAAAACAAAGGAGTCGCCACCTTATTTTTAAGGAATAAGGAAACCATAAAAACATTTTATTTTCAATAAAACAAACTCCATTAATGAAAAGCAGTCTACAAACCAGAGTTGGATCCGGGGGCTAGGTTACGACGTGGGAAGGTTCCAAGCTTTCACTTGTAGGCACCCACCTCGCCCTAATTAAAGGACTTCTAATTTATTTGGGCTATTTAAATTTCTTAATGCAAATAATCCTAAATAATCTAATCAACCAAAAAAAATATTGATATAAATGCATTATCTATATTAGTTATATTAATAAATAAATAAATAAAAATATATACAAACAAACCCTAAGAACCTAGGACACCCTACGGGCATCCTAGGGCGGACTTGAGCCCTATTAGCGCCTACGTAACTTACTAGTACCACCCAGCAAGTATCAAAGTCCACGTAGTTCGACTACCCTAGGACTCTCCTATTGTAATCGATCACATCAATCAAAGGTATTTCAACCTAATTCAAGACTCTAACTTCGAGAGTTTTTTTTTGTTTGTTCAAAATCATTTATTCAAAAATCATTTATTTGAAATCATTTCAAATTAAAAGATATTCATAAAATCCAAATATTCTAAAATAATTCTTATTTTTAGAATTAAATTCCAATTGAAAATCTTTTTCAAAGATATTTCAAGAAAACAAACCATATTGAGAGGAATTTCATTCCAAAGTAAAAATCTTTTAAAATATTTCAAATCTTTTGAAAATCAATTAATAATCAAATATCTCATAAAATCATATTTATTTCATAAATATTGCATCAAAAATCTTTTAGAAAATCTCTCGAAGATCGACATCTCAAATCAATTAAAATACTCAAATCTGATAACAATCTTTACAACAAAGGAAATTCTTAGGGAAGGTCAAGTGACCTTCCTAGCCTAGGGTCTCTAACTAGCCCTAAAGTTAATCTAGGAACCCTAAAATCCTAATGCAATGCATGCTGAAATTTAAACAAATAACAAGTAATCAATTCTAAAGATGCATGAAAATGCTCCTAAATGCACACTAATTAATCTATGTGAACCTAAGCATATTTCTAAGTTGGTTTTGGCCCTAAAATAATTTTTAGAAGTCATTTAAGACCATTTTCAATTCCGGACAGATTTGAAAGCGGACTTTAAATCATCCTAAAAACTTTAAAAAGAAGTAATAAAAATCATGTTAATGACCTAGCATGCATCCTACATGAATATACTAAATTACTATGCAAAAACATGTCAAAAATTACACCAAAATATGCTTAAATGATCAATTTAAACACAAGGGAAGGATCTCACCTTTGCTCGCTCCCTCGTACACATTTTATACATCCAAACCATTAAGACCATGGTAAGCATTCAAATAATCAATAAAAGCACAAATAAAAGACTTAAGATTCATCACATATTAAAATAATATATTGACATACTCATATCACCGTTAAAATCACCGATTAATTATCATGAGATTCGAACAACAACATAAATATATCAATATTTACTCAAAACATGCTTACACATAAAATGACAACAAATCTAACCCTACTCATGCATGCATACATAAAATCACGATAAAACTAATTAATCTTAAACATGCATACTAACAAAAAATCACGACCATGCTAACCTAATCATACACATCAACCCTAACATGCATATTCACATAAAATAGTAATTAAACTAAACAACCATAAGCATGCATCCTAATCACATAAAATCACATAAAATAATATAGCTAACCCTAATATGCATGCTCACATAAAATAATGATAAGAAACTATCCTAATCATGCTTACTCACATAGAATGAAAATAACACTAATTTTAATCATGCATCTATACATAAAATATCAATAAAAACTAACCCTAACCATGCATCTACATACAAAATCATGACAAAGCTAACCCTAGCATGCATACTCGCATAAAACCCTAACTAAGTTAACCCTAATCACATTTAATCACATAAAATAATAATATAGCTAACCCTAACATGCATTAAATCACAATAAACCCTAATCACATTTAATCACATAAAATAATAATATAACTAACCCTAACATGCATTAAATCACAATAAAGAATACCCTAACATGCTTACTAACATGCAATCATAATGAAACTAACCCTAGTCTTATATGCTTACATAAAATAACACCAAGATTAATCCTAATCATATATATATGACATGAAATAACAAATGAAAGCTAATCCTATCATATTAAACATACTTATAACAGAAAGAAGAGAAGAGAAGAAAATCCATTTCATACGAAAATCAAAAGGGATTACACCACAACCTCATGAACTTATGTAAGAATCATGGAAAACAAGCATAAGGTTAAGGATTTTACCCTTCAAACTCCTTCTTGGCTCCCCTCCTTCAAGCTCCTAGCCTTTCCTTCTTACTCCTTCAATGGTGCAAGAGTGAAGAGCCTCAAAATTCTGTAGCCTCTTCTCTCTCAAACCCTAAAATTCTCTCCTTCCCTCTTTGAACCCCTATAGTGTAGTTTATATAAAGCTAGGGTTCAAGCCCTTGAATGGCTGAGATTAAACTCTTTAAAAAACGATCCTAAGGCCTAGGATGAGTCTTTCTAGGGTTTCAAAGCTGAAACCCTTCGAATCCCTCCCAAAAAATCAAATCAAATCGGCCAAAATAGAAGCAAATTTCCAAAATTGCAAGAAGCTGACCGAGCATGCTGGTGGCCGTCCTAGCCTGGACGGCTGGCCGTCCTAGGCTGGACGGTTGGCCGTCCTAGCTAGGACGGTCACCGTGCTGAATTTCCATATTTCGATCCCCAAATTCAAGGGTCTTCGAATTTTGGCCATATTTTGGTCAAATTTGATCCAAATCCGACGGTTCAGGGCTCAAAACGACTGTGCTTTGATCCTCCACATTTTTAGAATGTTTTTGGGTTAAAATCAATTGACCATGGTCAAGGGTTTTAGCAAAAAGCTAGCCAATCGACCCGGTTGTGCCAAAATTGGTCAAATGACCATTCTCTGTTTTGTAAAATTGATCAATTAGGCTTGCACCACTTCTAAAAACATGGTTTTAATATGAAATTGGCACTTAACAACATGTTTTGAAAATCTTTTGTTTTGGTGAAAACGACCAATTCACGGTCAATTTGATCGAAACCCTAATTCGGCTCATCCTTACCTGTGGGACCGATTTTGGGAGAATCCATCCCAACCATTCAAAGGCTCAATTGACATACCAAATTCACTCCCCACATCCACATAAACCTCATGAAACAAACCGTTTCGAATTCGGAGGTCATTCGGAAATTATACGAGAAAAAGGACGAAAATGCCCTTCAAGTCGCAAAAACCCTAATTACCTATCGAGCTCTCATCAGAATGCCATGAAAATTTACAGGGATGTTCTAAAACGCCTCAAAAGTCAAATGCAATACAAATGGGTTGATTCCAATCCAAATGTACACATGAAATAATGAAATGTCCTTTTCCTCAGCAAAGGGCAATTTGGTCAATTTGGTCTTTTCAAGGCCAATTCCTCACCCAATGATCAGCTATTCTAGGTGATCATTTGCATGGACATTTGATAGAAATAAATGGTAAAAATGGGGTGTCCACACATATTAGGATTGGATATTTAGGATTAGGTTCATGCATGTTTAAGTTTTTTTTTTTTAGGATTAGTAATCATGTTAGGTTAGTTTATGTAAAATAAATCACATGCTAGTATTTTTAGGACGAATTTGCGTTATTCATATTAGGTTTGTTAAGTCTATTTTTATCTCTTAAAGTGTGCTTAAAAATACCAATTGTGTTAGAGGGAGCATACAAAAGGTAAGACTCTACCCTTGTGTTTATTTCCTATGAATAAAGTGTTGTTTTCAAGCATATTGTATGGAATAAGTTAGCATATCATACTAGGCTGCATATTAGGTCATTTAAACTCCTTTTTATTCTTTTATTTTTTGGGTTTTAACCACTCTTTGGTTGCATATAAATCTGTCCATGGATTTAAAGTGACCTAAAAGTGCACTAAAACTCATTTTTTAGGCTTAAATCAACTTAGAAACATGCCTAGGTTCCCATAGCTAACCTAAATTGCATTTAGGACATTTTCATGCATTGTTCACATACTTGGTTGCATTTTTTACCTATTTTCCAGAATTTTCCAGCATGCATATTTTAGTATTTTAGGTGTTTAGACTAACCTAGGATTAGTTAGAAACCCTAGGATTAGGGGGGTCACTTGACCCCACTTAGGACTCTTCTTTGTTGTAAGAATTACAATAAGAATAGAGTTCTATTTTACCTAGGATTCTACTTCGAGAACAATTCTAAAAATGATTTTGAAATAATTCAAAATGGAATGAAATTCCATCTCTCATAATAAGTGTTTTGATCAAACTCAAACTCTCGAAGCTAGAGTCCAAGATAAGATAGAATCTCTACGATTATGTGGTTTATTACAATAGGAGAGTCCTAGGGTAATCGAACTACGTGGACTTTGATCTTTATCAAGAAATTGGTAAGGTACGTAGGCAGTCAATAGGGCGCAAGTCCAATCTTAGGTTGACTTCTAGTCTCCTAAGATCCTTAGGATTGTGTATACTTTTGTACTATATATTATTATTATTATATATTATTATTCATATTTTGTGGTTGATTAGATATGCTAGGATTGTTTTAAAAAGATTTTGATAAAGCCCAATAGTAATTAGGAGACCTTTAATTAGGGCGAGGTGGATGCCTACAAGGAATTCCTTGGAACCTTCCCACTTCGTAACGTAGCCCCCGAATCCAACTTTGATTCAAAGACTATGCTTTTCCAAAATATGGGGTCAATGTTTTATTGAAAATAAAACTCTTTTTTGTGGTTTCCTTGTTCCCTAAAAATAAGGTGGCAACTCCTAGTTTTTTACAAACTCTTACCCTTTTTCAAAAAAACCAATCTTGAGTGGATAATAGAGAATGATAAATGTGGATAATAGAGAAGGATAAATCGAGATGAATAAACATCATCCACAATCCACTCAAGAAACACCCCAAAAGTGAACGAGAGGCCTCCCGATCTAGGTTGGCTGGTTCACAGACTGGCGACTCCACTGGGGATGTCGATGGCTAAACTCCAATTACTTATTTTTGGGCTTTTCAATTTCTTAATTAAAAAAATCAACCACTTGCATTTGTATGACTGTGTAACTTCAATTCCTGCATTGTGTGCGCATTGACTCTACATGTTTAGGACATTGTATGCTAAAGCCAACGATGAGCCTAGCCCTGGGCCCAGTCTCTTTGATTCTTGGGTTCTATGTATGCGAAAGCCATCACCCTTCTTGCCAAGTACCCTCGGGTATATCAAATGGACCAATCACGTACTGTTAGACCCACGGGGCATTCCTGATGTCATATGTGGTTAGGTATATCGATTGGACCGAGCAAGTAAGGGACACTCAGCCTACCCTTTGCATTAGTCCATGTAAAATGTCTTTAGGACACATACCCTACATCGCCTATCACACACTATTGTAAATGTTATGCTGCCGGATTTACTCCCCGGTTTTGTATTGAGCCTTGACTGTGAGGTGTGTAGAACCATTAGGACCTAGATCTATAGGACTGGACCTTTATGAAATACCCTAAACTCTTAAAGGATGTATCCTCAAAGAGTCAAGGTACCTAATAAAGACTAGTACCTTATAGGTTCATGAGTTTAGGCCTATGGTAGTGTTATGCTGCCCAAATAGTGGTATTGATTTGTGAATCTTAGGAGAAGACGTGAGATGCAAGGCGTGGGCTTTAGGCCCACATCCTTTGGATAGAAGGTTTAGATCCATTGTGAGTTTGAGATTGGGGCTTTAGGCCCATGTCAATTAGATAGAAGATAGAAGCCTGTGGTAAGATTGAGATGTGAGCGGTGAGCTGAGATTCGTACTCAGGCCTTAGGCCCATTTTTCATAAGATAGAATGAGAGAGTGAAGGTTGATATGTAGGCTTTAGGCCTATACTCTTATGAGCATATGAGATTGTCCTTATTCATCCATTTTCACACTAGAAGCTCTTAATTGATTCAAATCTTTTCCCTTTCCCAGCATTCTGGCTTGGCGACGAGATTATAGCGGTCGGTTGTTTAAGGGTCTACCTGTTGATTCAAAGATGTCTAGTAACAAAGATCATACCCCTACCACCATTGGAACTAGTGGAAAGATGACTGATGAAAAGATCGAAGCACTCTTAAAAGTGGTCCAAGAGTTAGTGCATCAGAAAGAAGAGGAGGATAAGGTGCGAGGAGGATAAGGTGCGAGCCCGTACTAATCCCTTGTTTGAGAATGTTGATGAAGAGGAATGTTTCCTTAGACCGAAGATAGTTGCTGATCCCACTAGGCCTGGTACAGAATTTGTTCAGCCTGTTGATCTGGATAAAGAATCCAAGCCCAAGACCCCTTGTTTTCTTTTCCAATGAGCCCATACTGTTGAGTAGTAAGGTGGAAGCCCTGGAAAAAGCCTTGAAAGGTATTAGGAAGTCTGATGATCTGGTGGACATGTCGTCATTATCTCTGTTCCCTAAGGCCCGTATGCCCACTCATTTCAGAATGCCCGAGTTAGAGAAGTTTGATGGAATGGGTTGTCCTAAGACCCATCTGAAGATGTACATGAGGGCCATGCACCCAAGAGGGGCTAATGATGACCTGCTAGCCCAAATGTTCCATGAGACACTAGCTGGATCTGCTCTGAAATGGTTTTTGTCACTGGATGAGTCTAGAATGAAGACATGGGAAGATGTATGCACTGAGTTCAGCAATCATTACCGGTATAACACTGAAGTTGATATCACTAGGAGGGACTTGGAGACTACAAAGCAAGAATCAATGGAAACTTTCTCTGCCTTCCTCACCCGCTGGAGAGCCAAGGCTTCTAAAATGGCTAACCGCCCTGAAGAAGAAGAACAAATCCGCATGATAGTAAAGAATTTGCTCCCAGTTTATCACAAACACATGTTTTTCCAATATCTCGCAAATTTCCGAGCTCTAGTCGCTGCCGGTACCCAAGTGGAGGATGCTCTAGCCGATGGAGCTCTCCGAACCGATGAACCCTACAAGAACCGCCGACCTGTCATCAATGGGAAGGCTACCGAAGTCAATACCATATCTCAGCCCGCTCCATTTACCCAACCCTTTTCCTTAGGAAATAAACTATCCAGAAAATTCACTGAACTTTATATGCCATTGGAAAAAGTCTTCAAGAAGTTAAAAGCTCGAGGCTTACTCCAACCTCTAGAACCCAGACCTACACCCAACCCATTACCCAAGAACTACAATGAAAATGAATACTGCCATTTCCATCAATCCAAAGGCCATACTACCAACCGTTGCTTCCGTCTCCGCCATGAAATCCAAGACCTCATAGATAACAAAACCATTTCCCCACCTTCTCAACCCAATGTCACCCAAAATCCACTTCCTACCCATGCAATCCCACCACCCACAAATATCAATGTTATCCAAGCCGACCCTTATGTCCACTGTGAGCCTATCGGCCCTCACCCTTCATTCCTTACTTCCTTGATTGAAATGTTTCATCACTGTCAGGCCCGTGGGCTCATTACCCCGTACAAGTCAAGACCCAAAAAGTTTTACTGCCAATACCATGCCACTTCTAGCCATGACACGGAATCCTGTGATACATTGCGGAATATAGTACAATGGTTCATTGATCAAGGTCTGATTGAAATCCCTCAACCCTTCACTAGCCCAAGGGGGCTTTATCGTTCATGGAGACGGTTTGAGAAAGATACATTCCCGGGTTTTAGTTTGAATGGGCTTCCCGAGCCTCGCAAAGTGGATCAGTCGTCAAAGAATAGTACTAGTCAGTGGGCTCTCAAAGAAAGGTTTGAAGCTAGAGATCCTTGTGTGGATTTGTTGACAGAAAGAAATGGGAGGTTTAGTTTCTATGTTCTCTGCCCTGAAGATTCTTGTGAAGCTAAGATGACAAAGATTGAACCCATTAGACCTAAAGTTAGAACTAAGAAAGCCTTCTCCAAGACTGGGACTAACCAATGGGAGTTGCGAAAAAGATATGAGGCCGGAGATCCCGAAGTAGGCCTGTTAGGGGAACCTAGTGGGAAGTTCGACTTCTATCTCCTTTATCCCAAAATGAAGAAGCCCACCTTCAAAGAACCCATTGCTCCTTCTGGTTGGGGTGATAATCCTGACTCACTTAAAGAAGACGTTCTTGTGGCTCAGGTTGAACCAGAAGATCCAAACCTCATCCGTTTTGAGAAAGCTAGCCAGAGTATCCTCAAGAAGTGTTTCACAACCAAGATCACCAATATGAATGGGGAAACCCGTTACCGAACTGTCTATCCAAGGCAACCATGGGTCACCCAATACTTCATATCAAGTTCGACTTCTGCCGAGTCTACCATAGATAATGGGTCAGAGAATGAGATTGATATTATAGAGTGGGAAGATTTGATGAACACACCCGATGAGATAGCAGATATTTGGGCCAGTGATAAGGAAGATGTTAACCATGTCACTAGAGGAGGTCGTCATTTTAAGCCCGCCAACTTGGAATCCGACAATCCTTTGGGAGAGTTAGAAAAATCCCAACGCACTGAGGTTCAAGAAGAAGAGGAAGAGATACTAAAACAACTTAAGCGTACTCAATCCAATATCACCATCTGGGGACTTTTAATGGCTTCTCAAAGGCACAGGCAGACAGTACTCAGGCTACTCAATCAAGTTCAGATTCCCATTGATACTTCACCTGAGGGTTTAGTCAGTTTGGTCAGTCCAGTTCAGCATGGGCAGTCAATATCCTTCACAGAGTCAGACCTTCCAAAGAAAGGGCCTCATCATTCGTAAGCTTTGTATATCACGGTGGATACAATGGGTAAGAGAATTCCTATAGTATTGATAGACAATGGCCAGCCTTGAACGTATGTCCCCTAAGCACCACCACTTCCTTGGGCATCGAACTGTCAAAATTCAAACCATCAGGACAAAATGTGAGAGCATATGATAACACTCGAAGATAAGTGGTTGGTATGGTCACTTTACCTTTAGCCATCGGGCCTGTAGAATTCCAAGTTGATTTCCAAGTACTAGATGTGCCTGCTTGTTTCAATCTTTTACTTAGTAGGCCTTGGATCCATCCAATTGGGGCTGTGCCTTCTTCCCTCCATCAAAAAGTTAAGTTCCCCTACAAAGGCTCAGTGGTGACATTGAAGGGAGATTCTGAGATCACTCCTACCCGTGTACTTATCTGTGAGATCAAGCCTGAGATTGAAGAAATACCATTGACAGGCTTTAAATACATACAATGTGTAGAGGTCGAATCTGGATGTAAAGAGAAAATGGTGCTAGACTGTAGTCCACATGGGAATATGCAAGTGGGTCAGATCATGAAAAATATGGGCTTCTTTCCAGGAATGGGCTTAGGTCGTCGTCATCAAGGCACGCATGGTCCTATCGAGTATCCCTTAGTAATTTATCCTTTTGGGCTATCAAAGTACCGAAGTTGACAGAAAAGAGATGGCACAGAAAAGAAGAGAAAGACAGTTGGCTAAAGAAGAGGGACGAGTCCCTAACCTCACTCTGAAACCATACCGACCCACTTTGAATGGGGCTTTCATCAAAGAAGGAGATGATTTTCCTTATTGCGGTTTTCCAGAGCCCATTTACCTTGAAGATCAGAAAGCTAGAGTTCCTGGGTTTGAAATCTTCTTCAACACTCCACTACCTCTCTCTCCAACTACCATCACAGCCGAAGAGCATATAGAGTTTGACTGGGTTGACCATATCGATGAAGTTGCTATAGGGGCTATGTTCAAAGAGATCGTCTGCATTGAAGAGCATGTTCATGAACCTGATCCTATCCACCTCATTGAAGATACCACCAATCCATTGACGAACTGGAGCCTTGAGTATGAACCTCGAGTTGAAGACTCAGTCGCGGAAGATTCACTACCATCATATGATAGTTTGTAGGATTTCTATACTTTCTTTCCAAAGGATTGTAGAATAGGACATTCGTTTTTCCCTTTTTTTCAATAAAATCATCCATCCTCTGTTAGGAGGCGAAAGATAGTTTAGTTTGTGTTATTCTTCTCTCTTCATGATTAATAAAATATTCATTTTCTTCATTCTTTCCATTTGCAGCTTATCCCTTATGTCTTCTATGAGTATACATGGCATGAACATAAATCCTAGAGAGGATGTTCCCCCTGAGTTTGAACAACGAAGGGAAATGGAACGTGCTCGACCTAATGTGGATGAATTAATATTAGTTAATTTAGGATCCAATGAATCGCCTAAGATAATTAACATTGGGGCAACTCTGTCACCACAAGAACAAGAAAAATTGGTAGGATTGTTGAGAGAAAATATAGAAGTATTCGCATGGTCGTACAAAGATATGCCAGGGATTGACACCGACATAGTACAACACTTTATCCCTACTAATCCGGGGGTTAAGCTGGTTAAACAGAAGTTGAGGGGAATGAAGCCGGAGTGGGCACTGAAAATCAAGGATGAAGTAGTGAAATAGATGAACGCCGGATTTCTCCAAGTAGTAGAATACCCCGAGTGGTTAGCTAACATTGTGCCGGTACCTAAAAATATAATGTGCGTAGACTTTCGGGATTTGAATTAGGCGTGCCCTAAAGATGATTTTCCATTGCCACACATAGATATCCTAGTAGATAGTACCGCCGGTCATGCACTATTATCCTTCATGGACGGGTTCTCGGGTTATAATCAGATAAAGATGGCCCCTCTAGATATGGAGAAAACTTCCTTCATCACTCAATGGGGGACCTTCTGCTATCGAGTTATGCCCTTTGGCCTAAAGAACGCTGGTTCTACTTATCAGAGAATGTCAACCACCTTATTACATGATATGATTCATAAAGAAGTGGAGGTGTATGTGGATGATATGATTGTAAAGTCTAAAGATCGAGAAGGCCATTTAAAGGCTCTAGGCAAGTTCCTTCAAAGAATTACGCAATATAACCTGAGATTAAATCCTCAAAAGTGCGCCTTTGGAGTAACTGCGGGGAAGTTGCTGGGATTTATGATCACTCAGAAAGGAATAGAGGTCGACCCGGGAAAGATTAAAGCCATCACAGAGATGCAGCCACCAAAGACAGAAAAAGAGATTCGAGGATTCTTAGGCAAAGTTCAGTTTATCAGTCGATTTATAGCACAACTGACCATGATTTATGAGCCCATCTTCAAGCTTCTAAAGAAGGATGTGCCCACGAAGTGGAATGACGCGTGCCAAGAGGCCTTTGAAACCTTTAAGAGATATTTGAGCAACCCACCAATATTAGTTCCCCCGCGGCAAGGTGAGTCTTTGCTACTTTATTTAGCACTCACTGAAACTGTGATGGGAGCTATGTTAGCTCAATATCTCCCAGAATCTCGAAAGGAAAATGCGGTGTACTATTTGAGTAAAAAGATGACAGATTATGAGGTTAAATACGACGCATTAGAGAAGACATGTGTGGCATTGGTATGGGTTACCCAAAAGCTCCGCCATTACATGCTGTCTTTTCAAGTGCAACTCATTAGTCGCATGGACCCCCTGAAGTACTTATTGGAGAAGCCAGTGTTATCCTATAGGACAGCCCGTTGGTTATTGCTATTATCAGAGTTCGACATTCAATATGTGGTGCAGAAATCCGTGAAAGGAATGGCAGTGGCAGAGTTTTTAGCAGAGCATCCATGTCAGCAGAAAGACCGTCTGAGTACCATTTTCCCGACGAAGAGATTCTAGAAGTAAGTAAGGAGCCTTGGAAAGTTTTCTTTGATGGGGCTCATAACAAGAGACGATGCAGAATAGGTGTGTTGTTAGTCACACTAGAGAATAACTTGATAACATTATCTGTCAGGTTATCCTTCGATGCCACTAATATAATATAGCCGAATATGAAGCATGTATCCTAGCATTGGAAGCTGCTTTGGAGTTAGGTGTGGAAGAATTGGAAGTATATGGGGATTCCACCTTGATCATATGTCAGACTAGAGGAGAATTGAAGACTCGGGATAAGAAGTTGTTACCCTACCATGAATACTTAGAGAATTTGGTGAAAGAATTCAGTCGAATCGACTTCTTTTATCTGTCTAGGTTAAAGAATAAGTTTGCGGATGCCTTAACCACTCTAGCATCCATGGTAGATATCCCTAAATATGAAGGTGTAACTCCTCTCATTATTGAGTCCCGAGAAGAACCGACCTACTATTATGTTATCCAAAAAGGAGAGCCGAATGATGGAAAGCCGTGGTACTATGACATCCAACAGCTTGTAGAAAAAGGAGAATATCTGAAAGAGGCGTCATCCGTAGACAGAAAGACCATAAGAAGGTTAGCCAGTCAATATATTCTGTGTGGGGGGAAGCTGTACCGGAGATCACACGACGGATTGCATCTGTTGTGTGTCAATGAACAAGAAGCTGAAAGAATAGTGTTGGAAGTGCATGAAGGGGATGGGGCTCTGCATATAAATGGATACATGATAGCAAAGAAGATCGTGAGACTAGGGTATTATTGGTCAACCATGGAGAGTGATTGCCATCTACATGTTAAAAAGTGTCATAAATGCCAAGTGTTTGCAAGTGGAAAACATCAACCCTCGATGCCACTCACTACCATAATCTTCGCCATGGCCATTTGCAACATGGGGCATTGACATCATTGGCAAGGTAACCCCCGCAGCATCAAATGGACACGAGTACATCCTAGTCGCCATAGATTATTTCACCAAGTGGGTAGAGGCTGCATCCTACAAGATAGCCTAAAAACGTGCTCCAACTTCAAATGCTTGTAACTTTCTCATCCGGAGTCGGATTTGGACGTTCTTTATATGCACGCGAAGCTTGAGAAGTCTTTTTTCCAACCATGGTAGTCTCATTGTCTAATTCGATCTGGAGAAAAACAGGTTTTCCAAAATGTCCAGATTGGTCGCTTTTTGGTACTTCATTTGCCCATACCTCCCAAACCACTTGGCATTTAGCTTTGAAATTTGATATGTGGCATCAAGACACACTTAGAAGTATGTTCTATAAGTCTCATGACCATTGAAGACTTCCAAGGCTTGACTCGATGCTCTCACTTTGCATGCAAAAGGCATCCATTTAGCGCATTCAACCTGCAAGGCACAACAACAAGGCAAAACATAAAAAGCAACTATTTACAAGTAAAATTGGCTCAAGTGTGCACAAAATGGTGGGAATAATGCATGAGAAATACACAAATATATGATGCAATCACACAATTGCTTGGACTGAAAATGATGTGCGCAATAGATTCCCAAGCATAGAAATCCACCGGTCGTCAAGCAATAAATTCTAAGGAGTCCCTAGGTCATCTCCACAGGGAGTGGAACAGGTCCAAATGATCCTTATGTGTTGCAAACCAAAGAATGCAAAAGAAAGTGTAAAATCATGGGGGTTTTGATTGTTAAGAGTTGTTTGTGCAAATTGATGGCAAATTGCAAATGAAAACTAATTAAGTGAAGAAGATGGGTCCTATGGATTCATTCATTCCAAACCTTTGGTACATGTATTTCTCATAATGATTCACATCTAAGATCCATTGAAGAATGGTCTTCGATGGGGGATATAACTTTAAAAGCATTTGGAAATGAATTCTCATCTCGGATCCATTGAAGAATGGTCTTTGATGGAAGATGTAGCAATAAAAGCTCAATTGAGTAACCCAAAATGATGGAATAAAACCCAACACTCTCTTTGACATTTTAGCAAACATGTGGCGTGCATATGTGCTCAATAACCAAACATAACAAGTCATGCAATGGTCATGAATATGATACTACAAGGGTTCAAAAGATGATGAGGCATTTTAACAAACATGTGGCATGCATATGTGCTCAATAACCAAACATAACAAGTCATATAATGATCATGAATATGACACCACAAGTGTTCACAAGATAAGAGAGGATCAAACATCATTCCATAAACATTAAAGGTTCAAGAAATGAGAAAATACCATTTACCTAGGGTTTGGAGAGGAAATCCACCATAGAACTCACCTTTTTGATGTTTAGCTAGCCATGGAAGATGACAAATGCACAAAGATGAACAAGAAATGCAAGAAACATTGAAATAAATGCTATTCTATTGATTGAAGATGGAATACAAAGTTTTACAAGCTAAGAACTAAGATACATTACATAAACTTGAAGGAAAACTAAAAGTAAAACTAATCTACTCTTAAAACTAAGAGCAAAACCTAAACTAACCTAAGAGACTAACTAAGAACAAGAGAAGAGAGTAAGAGAGAGGATTTCAGCTGCAAAACATGATATAAATACCCACAAATGGGTTTGCCTCGAATTGGTGGTGAAAAGACATGAATACCCAAGAGAAATATGCAATTTCCAAGCCAAAATACGCAGAAAAACAACCTAGTACCGGTACTACTTAAAAGTGGTACCGGTACTAAACCTTCTGGAAAAGTGGTACCGGTACCACTTAATCCAATACCGGTACTCCCTTGTAAAATTTGCCAGATAGCCTAAAAACGTGCTCCAACTTCAAATGCTTGTAACTTTCTCATCCGGAGTCGGATTTGGACGTTCTTTATATGCACGCGAAGCATGAGAAGTCTTTTTTCCAACCATGGTGGTCTCATTGTCTAATTAAATCTGGAGAAAAACAGGTTTTCCAAAATGTCCAGATTGGTCGCTTTTTGGTACTTCATTTGCCCATATCTCCTAAACCACTTGGCATTTAGCTTTGAAATTTGATATGTGGCATCAAGACACACTTAGAAGTATGTTCTATAAGTCCCATGACCGTTGAAGACTTCCAAGGCTTGACTCGAAGCTCTCACTTTGCATGCAAAAGACATCCATTTAGCGCATTCAACCTGCAAGGCACAAAAACAAGGCAAAACATAAAAAGCAACTATTTACAAGTAAAATTGACTCAAGTGTGCACAAAATGGTGGGAATAATGCATGAGAAATATACAAATATATGATGCAATCAGTCAACCATGGAGAGTGATTGCCATCTACATGTTAAAAAGTGTCATAAATGCCAAGTGTTTGCAAGTGGAAAACATCAACCCTCGATGCCACTCACTACCATAATCTTCGCCATGGCCATTTGCAACATGAGGCATTGACATCATTGGCAAGGTAACCCCCGCAGCATCAAATGGACACGAGTACATCCTAGTCGCCATAGATTATTTCACCAAGTGGGTAGAGGCTGCATCCTACAAGACATTGAATGCCAAGCAAGTAGCAAAGTTCATACAGAATAATATCATCTATCGATATGGAGTGCCCCACGAGTTCATCTCTGACAATGGACAGCATTTCTGAAAAGAAACCGAAGCGCTCTTCCAAAAGTATAGTATCAAGCATCATCGCTCATCTCCCTATAGACCACAGACAAATGGGGTTGTTGAAGCAGCAAATAAGAATCTCAAGTCGATCTTGAAAAAGACCACCAAGACTTTTTTTTTTTTTTTTTTTTGGATAATTAAGAAATA
>JAESVK010000168.1:106887-132848 GCA_017140935.1 Hamamelis virginiana
TTTTTTTTTTTTTTTTTTTTGGATAATTAAGAAATATATTACCAAAAAACAGGAAAATACAACGAAGCGCAAACCACGAGCCATAACAAAAGGCTCACATCACATAACCTAGCCAAAACTAATCCTCTTACAACCCAAGAGGCTAGGAAAAAACACGAAGAAAGAAACAAGACTAGGGAACATCTCTCCCCCTAGAATTCTTAAGAGAAAGAATTTTATCTTTGAGCTTTTTCTTTAGAGACTTCCTTGACAAAGTAAAATCATTATAATTGCAGTCAACCAAATCCGAATCGTCCAGCTGAGCATCATCCACATCACTGGCATCAAGAACGCTGAACTGGTTACTAGTATCGCACCCCTTACTAACCGAGGGAATACTTTCTCTAACTTTAGAGTCTTCAACAATTTTAGACTTGGAAGCTGGGACTTCAAGCCACTGACCATTCATATCTGCACTAACAGCTGAAACCTGAGGGTCTTTCTTCCTCCAAACTTGAATAGTCTTGGGAACTATAGGAGAATGAGGAATAGAGGGACACTTCAATAAAGTATGGCCAAATACATTACACTTCTCGCAACGAGAGGGAAACCAAGGAATCTCAATCCCAATTTCAGCAATCTCACCATTTCCAACATCAACTTTCAGAGATTTAGGAACAACCTTGTGAGCTTCAAACTCAATACAAACACGAGCAAAGTTAGCTCTACTTCCAGTGGCAGTGTGCATATCCATAAACAGAGGGCAACCTAAAATACTGCCCAGAAATTCCATCCCCTTGGTTGTACGCAAAACAAGAGGGACATTGAAGAACTTTGTCCAAAGAGGAATGCTAGATAGACAATTTTTCTTTAACTCCATACCCGAAACCCATTGCTTAAGAACCAAAAATTTCCCTGCAATATAATAAGGACCTACAATGACTGGCATGAGAAATTACCACTAGCACTGTGGGGATATCGTACTTCCATTAGATCATCGACTGGGGCTACACCTTTTTCACTCGTATATGGAATGGAAGCAGTATTGCCTATAGAGTTAGAAGTCCCGTCGTTAAGAATTTCCATGGAGAGTCAACTGGTGGAGGTAGAATGGGTAAGGAATCAGTATGAAGAGTTAGCTCTACTGGATGAAAGGCGATTGAGGGCACTTTACCACATTCAAGGGTATCAAAGAAGAATAACCAAGGCGTTTGGCAAGAAAGTAAAGCACAGAGGTTTGAAGAAAGGGGACTTAGTACTAAAAGAGATCCGAGCACCGATCCACGACCCGCGAGGAAAGTTCAAGCCCACATGGGTAGGCCCTTACATCATCAGAGAAATACTGTCAGGCGGAGCCGTGAAGATTGCAGACATTGACAGGAATGAATTCTCTCAACCTACCAATTTGGATCAATTGAAGAAGTACCATATATAAAAATAAAAATATAAAAAAAATAAAAATATAAAAAAGAGCCCGCTAGGTAGAAAACCCGAAAGGGCTGCCTAGGCAAAAGTTAGGGTATTCAAATAAAAAAATAATAATAAAAAAAAAAAATCAAGCTCGCTAAGTAGAAAACTTGAAAATGCTGCTTAGGCAAAAGTTAGAGCAAATAAAAAAAAAAAAAAAAGTGGACTTCTTCAATTTGATTCATGAACTACAAAGACCTGATTCTCCAAATATCACCAAGAGTTAGAGAAAAATGACAAAGAAAATTGCATCAAGGACGGGGATACGTAGGTAACCCATAAAGTTACCTTGGGTGCGGTCTATTTCTTGTAAAAAACACCAAGAGTTTGGTTCAATTGTAATTATTAAGGGATATTTGTTGAAATTTTAATAAAATTGATATTTATTCATCCATAAAGGGTAGAAACCTTTTGAAAGATTATTACATGCCATGTATATCCATATTTCCTACTTTCTTCAAATCTTACATTGCTTAGAAAAGTAAAAAAAATAATCCCTAATCTACTCTAAGTCGTTCTCGCTCTGCGGGCTTGGGCTTCATTCTCATTTCCCCTATTTCTCTTAGTTGTCCTAACTCGTGACGCATCTGGTGGAAGTGATGAACCTGCTGACTGAGCTATAACTCGAGAATCATAAACGAGGCTTCGAACCTTGTCCCTTATAGCTTTTACTTTTGAACCCAAATCTCGTTTAAGCCAAGCCCGATACCCTTCACCAAGCCTAAAAGGCCCATTGAGATCCACTACCTGACTTAAACATAAGCCTAAAGCCCATTTCTTCACAGCCCAAGATACCAAAGAAGGAGTAGCCACCTCTACCCCATGAACATGCCCTTTGATAGGGAGGTTTGTTTGAGCACGACCCATTTGGCGAAGTACACGAGAAGCCCAATAAAACGATGTATGCTTTAGGCCCATAAGCTTCACCTGACAACATCCTGAAGTGTGTAGTACATACTCTTCACCACAGTCCCATATAGCCACATGCCACTGAATATCTCTCCAAGTCAGAGAAGAGAAGAAGATGATCATGTCCTGAATCGAGCGACGCTCAAGAAACAAAAGCTTACGCGAACAGTAGTTATGGGACAAATGTTTAGGCCCATCAAAAGGAGTGATCAGCTTGAGTCTTTCAACCAACCACATCTGAAGGAGAATGGGGCTACCCCTAATGCAAGAAGCAGAGTTGGAGTGAAAGTGGTCAAGCCCATTTAGATTTTCAGCTAGCCCCAGAGGGATAATGTTGTGAGACTTCGATAATGGCAGAATGAGTTCACATGTTTCAATGGGTATGAAAATGGTTCCATTCGAAACAAGAAAACAACCCATTATGCATAAGGCGAGTGCGTACTGGGTAGACCTATGAAGAGCTAGTGGTTTTCCCCCTTCCCTCAAGAAAAATGAAGCTAATTTGAGAAGATCAATGGAGTTTTCATGGATATATGAAGAAGTTTCCCTAGGCGAGAGTTCAAAGAGAGAAGAAAAGGTTTGGAAGTAACCTCGACGAATGGTGGGAAAGATGAAGGGACCATTAACAGAGATATTCATCAAGGCACAAAACTCTTGAAATAAAGGACATACCTCTTCATAGTTGAAGCGGAATACATGAAGATCAGAGTCCCAGAAGTGGATCACAGAGTTGAGAAGCTTGTCTTCAAGCTTCACATGACAGAAAAAGAATCACGAAGTCAGGCCGAATCGTGCGAACACCTTCTTCTCTTCTGCCCGCATTCTTGCTAAGAATAGGTTGATGATCAACTTAAGAGCTTCCATTATGTTTAGTGTGATGAAAGTGAGCATAGATGTGTGTTTTTATAGCTTTTTGGCAAAGAAATCGAGTTAGAGGCGAAGTAGAACACTCAAAAGTCAAAAATGTCAAAATAGTCAAAAAATGGGAACCAGGGTAGATGACCATCCCCCAAGGGACGGCCAACCGTCCCCTAGGGATGGCCAACCGTCCATGGAGGGATGGTCATCCATCCCTGATCCCAATGTTTGCCTAATTTTGATTTTTTTGAGACCTTTTGACGCCCGGTTTGACTTTTCGCTCAATTTTTGTCAATTTTGTCCTATTTTCGGGTTGAAATTAAACCAAAAAATCAATTGAAACATATTTTTATTCTCATTAGGATATAATTACATGCTAATCAGGGTTTTTAGTACATACATAAAGAAAGAATTACATAGAAAATCCTAAGCAGGCCTCCTATAGGCCTAATAGTGCAAAATCATCTCCGCCGGGATGATTTCCTCGTTCCCCGTGAACCCGACTCCTCATGATCCCCTCTCAATCCATGGTGCTCCTGTGAAGGCTGGCTCGAAGCCTGTAAATCCAAAGCTTAGATGAGATTGGTGAAGAATGAAGTCATCGGTGATTGAAAGAATAGAAAGAGAGTTACATGTGTAGCTATGTTCGCATTATGTGCATCAAGATTCATACTTTAAAGTTCCCTAGTCAATGATGCACTATATGCCAACCGCTCCTCAGTGTATGATATGGGCACCTAAAAGGTCGAAAGATTCAAAATGTTAGGAGAGAGAAAGCCACATATGACAAATGGTGAAAGTATAATGATTATCGAAGTATAAGAAGGATCAATATATGGATATTCATTATAAGGCACTCGAGTGATTGGTCTTTGAACAAAGTTGCCATCCTCAATGACTTGCACCTGTCAAGGAACAGGTGGCAAAGAAGGAGCAGAAGATGAAGGCTCGCCTTCACTAGGAGCCGCAGTAGCTGTAGGATGGGAAGCATGTCCTCAGACTCGACGACCCTGCCAAATAAAGAGATATGAGTAATAATGTATGAGAAAAGAAATAAAGTTATCAAGAGAAGGTTTGATACCTCAGCAGGTGGAAATCCCGACACTAATGGACGCATCAGATAGTGCTGACAGAATGTACGATAATCCTCATGCGGGCGATGGAAAGCATCCGCAAATACACCAACCATGGCGTCTGCTAGGGCATGATCTGTCAATCTAACAGTGTGCCTCATAGAGGGAGGAGGTGCATGAGGTGCACGAGTAGCTGAATGAGCCCCACGAAGCTGAGCACGCACTCTTTCCCCAAGGTACCAGTACCTGCCAGAAGTCCCTTCGAACAGAATCCTCTTATGTGACATCTCAACTACAGGATTAAGCTGAGGCATGGTGCATCTCCAATGGCGCCAAGGACTCCACCTCACCTGAAGACGATGTATATTAGAGAAAGTTTGAGCATTGAGAAAAGAAAGCAGAAATGAAGATGGTTACCTTATTAGAGCGCAACCCTGCAAGAAAAGCACGACTATAAGCATAATCATGCCTTTGGGCAATGGCATTCACCCGCCTATCTGGGGCATATTGAGCGAGGGTTGGCCAGGAAAAGTCATTAGCAATCAGTGTGAGGCTATTCAGGTCGAGATACTCATGAGCCCATACCTACAGAATATGTGCATTGTTAGAAGATAAGTAAAGGGAATTTTATGATATTTTCTTAAAATAAGTGAGTATACCTCCCAAACAAATCTCATGCCTCCAAAGTCGGTGCATACCCCTCGAGACCGACAGCACATGGTCCTATACATGGTGGCCAAGGTAGCGCCACCCAGTCATACTGAGAAATGGTATCAATATCCTCCAAACTAGCATGAAGGCCTAGAGGGGCCAAATCAGCGGTGCCTACAAAAAGAGTGCATAAAAACAGGTACAAAAGAAAAGCCCGCACGATGTGATCAGGATCTCCCCCTTCAGGCATATTGCTAAATGTGTTTAGGAGAGTATTTCGACGAACTGACTTCTTCACGATCTCCATATTAGCTGCCCCAAGATAGGTATCTAAGTAAACCAAGTTCTTGCTTGCACCATCGTAAAAATCCAAAGGGCGAACCCCAATGGAAAGTCCTATGATCATGGTAAAGTCAAGAGGAGTCATAGTCATCTCCCCAAACTCGAAGTGGAACGTGTTGGTGGTGTCCCACCAAAGCTCAGATAAGGCCATAAGAGCCTGTCTGTCCATGGTATCAACCCACAGTGAGTCGATGAAGTCTCCAAAACCAAGCCTTCAGATATTAGCTTTAACTTATGGTTGGAGAGTATCCATCTTAGCCCACCATCCAATAATGCCCTGTAGAGACGACCGAGTCCTGATGTCGAACTCTGGCTGTAAAGATAAAGATTAATGGATTAGAGGTATAAAGTTAAATTATGCTAATTCTTTGAATCAGAAATACAAAATTAACTCACAAAATAGCAAATTTTCAAAAATGTTCAAATTGTATTTCTCAAAATGGTTTGTCAATTGTGAGTTATTTTATGTATCAACAATCTATTTTGAAAAAAAAAAAAAAAAAAACCATAATTAATGAAATTAATTTTGGTATCTTTGATTTTATATCAAGAATTAGCATAATTCATTTAAAATGACATATAACTTCTTTTCATGAAAATTGAATTGGAAATAAAAATCCTAAGAGAATAGAATTTTGAAAATCATGAAATAAATACTTAGCATGAGTTTTGAAATAAAACTACTCAAAAGCCATGGAAATGGCTCTTTAAGTAAATAATGTTTTGGGAAATAAGCTAAGTCTTAATTCGTGAAAATTTTTTATATGTGCATATTTTGAAAACTTATCATGATATGACTATTTTGAAAACATTTGAAAAAGCATGATATGATGAATTGATTTGAAAAAATTGGAAATTGCCCACCTTTAGGCATTTTATCAAACACCTAGTATGCACATTTTTGAAAATATTTGTGAAAACTTGTCATGAAGTTTTTGAAAGTAGCCAGATGATGTTTAAAACATATTTGAATCATGGCATGAGAAATTTAAATTAAAAAAATCAAATTCTAGTCTCTTGGGAATTTTATCAAACACTTGGTGGGCAACAGTTCAAGCTTGCAAAGTTAGTGAAATGGGGCTCCCAAGCTTTGCCAAATACAAATTTCATGAACACAAGTCATCAAACAATATCCAAAGATCAATATTGAAGCATCTAGACATCAATGATTCAATGAAAAAGCATGAAAAGTAAGCTTACCTCTTGAAGAGTATGGATGTGGGAGAGATGAGCATTAGGCTCCAATAACAAGCTTGTGTTGTTGGGATCATGAGAGGGTGCTTTGTAACTCTTCATCTTCATATATGGGTACTTGGATTCATACCTATTTCCCATGAGTATAGGTAGAGGATGAACTTGAGAAAATGGGTATGTATATTTGGGTTTTGAATCTCCAAATTGAAATGCAAGGATGAAATCTTAGGTTTTTGATTCACAAATTGAGGTGAGCAGCAACACTAGAGGTGTTTGGAATTTGATTTAGATGAAATGAAATCAAAAGGGATGAATTTTGAGAGAAATTGGAAAATCCTAGAGAGAGAAAGTCTCAAATTGAGCAAAGAAGGCATGAATGGATGAATGGGTGTCAAAGCACCTAAATGGGAGGATGATGGCTCGGGTGGCCGTCCACCAAGGGACGGCTAGCCGTCCACCTTGGACAGTTGGCCATCCTTGAGTGGATGGTCATCCATTCTTGATGCCAAATTTTGACTTTTGTTGGGCTTTTAAAGCCCATTAGGCCCAATTTTGACTTTTTTGGCCTATTTTGATCAATTTTGACTCATTTCCTTTCAATTTTTGATTTAAGAAAGTACATTTGATTGAGATTGAATGATATTTGATGAGTGAATAAGAAATAAAGAGGAATTGATGCATACAAAGATGAGATTTGAGCAATTGTGAATAGAGAAGTTCACATAAAATGATGAATTGTTGGTTGAAAACCATGAGATATAGAAATGAATGAGTGAATAGAATGTGTAAACAAGTTTGTAATCATGAAATGATTATGGGAATATTTGATATGGTGAGATTGTGAAGCCCGTTAAGGGGATTGTGAAAGTAAGTGAACCCATGAAGGGTGGCTAATGAGAAAAGCCCATTTTGGAGGCCCAAGTCCATAAGACTTTGTGAAATGCATGAGTTATTGATGAAATATACATGAAATGTATATAACAATGACATCAATGATTTAAGATATTTTATGATTATTGGAAATGAAATTTCCACAAGGATTGAAAATCCTTGAGATAACTAGAAATGAAATTTCTAGAGCTTTTATGATGATTGGAAATAAAATTTCCAAAAGGATTGAAAATCCTTGAGATTACTAGAAATGAAATTTCTAGAGTGAGTCGATGACTCCCAAATTTTATGATGGTTGGAAATGAAATTTCCAAAAGGATTGAAAATCCTTGAGATAATTAGAAATGAAATTTCTAGATTGAGTTGAAAACTCTCAAAATGATATGATATTTGGAAATGAAATTTCCAAAAGAATTGAAAATCCTTGAGATAATTAGAAATGAAATTTCTAAATTGAGTTTTATGATATTTGGAAATGAAATTTCCAAAAGAATTGAAAATCCTTGAGATATTTAGAAATGAAATTTCTAGAGTAAGTCGAAGACTCCCAAATTTTAAGATGATTGGAAATGAAATGTCCAAAAGGATTGAAAATCCTTGAGATGACTAGAAATGAAATTTCTAGGACAGTCGAAGACTGCTGAGTTTAATGAGAATTGGATATGAAATTTCCAAAAGGATTGAAAATCCTAGAGATAACTAAAAGTGAAACTTTTAGAAAAAGAGAATTTGAAGCGAAGATTTCAAAATAATTTTGATGATCCCTATTTTGTTGTGGAAAAAATGGGATGTCTCTTTTTTCGTTGATATTCACTGGCGAAGCCATGAACATCAACGAGGGGCTTCTGTAGACATCCATTTTTGACTATGAGTGTGGTTATGAATGGTTGCCTGTGTTTAGAAATGAAATAGGGTGTCAAAACCCTAAGTTCCCAGTTTTACCCCTTATGGGTAGTTAGATAGAGGTCATTATCACATGTAGGTTTTTAGGTCAGATTGAGTCGGTACTATTTGCATTAGGTTTTTAGAGAGTCTAGGAGTATCCCTGTAAAGTTTCATGGCATTCTGAGCCAAGCTTGATAGAAAATAAGGCCTTTTGTGACTTGAAGGGCAGTGCTGTCCTTTGAATCACAAAAGCCCTGAATGACTGTCAATCCTATCTCGAATGGTCTCGAGGCTTTGACATAGATATTTAAAGTGTGTATGGTAGCTAAGTTGATCAGTGGCAAGGTCTGTAGAGCCTTCTGGTTCATGATTGGCTCTTAAGGCTCAAAAGGCCCTTTTAAGCCTAGATTAGGGTTTCGACCGGAAGTGACCGGGATTTGATATTTTTATCAAACCAAAGCCTTCAAAGGCTTCAAAACACTTTCCTAAAACATTTTAAAACTTGTTTCGAGAAGAAGAAATGATTTCGAAAGCAATCGGTTAGCAAATTTCAAAACCCTAATTTGGGCCCGACAAACCCTAAACAGTTAATCGGTCGACTTTTCCCTAAAACTTTGACATTGGTCAATGCATTTTCACTTTAAACACTTCTTAAAACATGGAGAATCGAATCCCGATCATTTCGGCGCTTGAATCGTCAAATTTGGAATTAAAACGGGCCCGAAAAGCCGAAACAAGCCGAAACCGAGTCGAAACTGGCTGAGATAGGCCCACATAGGCCAAAAATGACATGAGGGATGGATGACCGTCCACCAAGGGACGGCCAACCATCCATGAAGGATGGCCAACCGTCCCAAGGTGGATGGTTGTCAATTTTTTCAGCCTATTTTGTTAAATTCCAGAGTTTTTTTCCTGCCAGGACTCTTCCAAGCCCTGCCATGTGTCCAGTTTGGCGATGGGGACTTTGGGATGAGTTCAAACACCTTGGAAGACTGGTTTTGAGCCCTTGGATCACTCCTAAGATATTTAAACTCAGCCATTGATCAAACTCAGGTCTCCCTATAAATAGAGGGCCCTGAAATCAGTTTTAACACACATAATAAGCTTTAGAGAGCTAGCTTGGAGAGTAGAGGCTCGAGCAATTGCACAAGCTTCCCCCATAGCACTCTAGCTTAAGTTTTAAAGTCCTTGAGGTCCTTAGAGTCCTTGGAGCTTGAGGAGAAGGCTTGGAGCAAGAGGAAAGGAGGCAAAGAAAGAGGTTAGTAGCTTATAGTTTAAAGTTTTGTTTTTTTTTCTTCTTCTTCTTCTTCTTCTTCTTTAATCATGCTAGGTTAGGTTTTTATTTTCTTAGCATGCATAGGATTTAGTTCATTATTAGTATTCATGCATAGGATATAGTTCATTGTTAGCATGCATAGTTTAGGTTCCATATTTCTTTAGTATGCAATGATAGGCTAGTTTATTGTTTCTTTAGGAATTATTTTTATAATATGTATGCATGTTTCTCTTCTTCCATTCTTCTTTAGTCATACCATATTAGGATTGGATATTTAGGATTAGGTTCATGCATGGTTAAGTTTTTTTTTTAGGATTAGTAATCATGTTAGGTTAGTTTATGTAAAATAAATCACATGCTAGTATTTTTAGGATGAATTTGCATTATTCATATTAGGTTTGTTAAGTTTATTTTTATCTCTTAAAGTGTGCTTAAAAATACCAATTGTGTTCGAGGGAGCATGCAAAAGGCAAGACTCTACCGTTGTGTTTATTTCCTATGAATAAAGTGTTGTTTTCAAGCATATTGTATGGAATAAGTTAGCATATCATACTAGGTTGCATATTAGGTTATTTACACTCTTTTTTATTCTTTTATTTTTTGGGTTTTAAACCACTCTTTGGTTGCATATAAATCTATCCATGGATTTAAAGTGACCTAAAAGTGCACTAAAACTCATTTTTTAGGCTTAAATCAACTTAGAAACATGCCTAGGTTCCCATAGCTAACATAAATTGCATTTAGGACATTTTCATGCATTGTTCACATACTTGGTTGCATTTTTTACCTATTTTCCAGAATTTTCCAGCATGCATATTTTAGTATTTTACGTGTTTAGACTAACCTAGGATTAGTTAGAAACCCTAGGATTAGGGGAGTCACTTGACCCCACTTAGTACTCTTCTTTGTTGTAAGAATTACAATAAGAATAGAGTTCTATTTTACCTAGGATTCTACTTCGAGAACAATTCTAAAAATGATTTTGAAATAATTCAAAATGGAATGAAATTCCATTTTTCATAATAAGTGTTTTAATCAAACTCAAACTCTCGAAGCTAGAGTCCAAGATAAGATAGAATCTCTACGATTATGTGGTTTATTATAATAGGAGAGTCCTAGGGTAATCGAACTACGTGGACTTTGATCTTTATCAAGAAATTGGTAAGGTACGTAGGCAGTCAATAGGGCGCAAGTCCAATCTTAGGTTGACTTCTAGTCTCCTAAGATCCTTAGGATTGTGTATACTTTTGTACTATATATTATTATTATTATATATTATTATTCATATTTTGTGGTTGATTAGATATGCTAGGATTGTTTTAAAAAGATTTTGATAAAGCCCAATAGTAATTAGGATACCTTTAATTAGGGCGAGGTGGGTGCCTACAAGGAATTCCTTGGAACCTTCCCACTTCATAGCGTAGCCCCCGAATCCAACTTTGATTCAAAGACCATGTTTTTCCAAAATATGGGGTCAATGTTTTATTGAAAATAAAACTCTTTTTTGTGGTTTCCTTGTTCCCTAAAAATAAGGTGGCGACTCCTAGCTTTTTACAAACTCTTACCCTTTTTCAAAAAAACCAATCTTGAGTGGATAATAGAGAAGGATAAATGTGGATAATAGAGAAGGATAAATCGAGACGGATAAACATCATCCACAATCCACTCAAGAAACACCCCAAAAGTGAACGAGAGGCCTCCCGATCTAGGTTAGCTGGTTCACAATACCACGTCTTCTTGAAGAAGAGGGAAGTATACCCATTGTAGACATGTATTTTTGACCATGAGTAAAGTCATGAATGGTTGCCTATGATTTGAAGTGAAATAGGGTGGTGAAGCCCTAAGTTGTTTAGTCCCCTTTTGTGTAGTTAGTCAGAGGACATTATCGCATGTAGGTTTTTAGGTCGGATTGAGTCAGTTCTTTTTGCATTTAGTTTTTAGAGAGTCTAGAAATGTCCCTGCTGAATTTCATGGCATTCCGAGTCAAGCTTGATAGGAAACAATGTCTTTTGTGACTTGAAAGGGAGCGTTGTCATTTGGATCACAAAAGCTCTGAATGACTGTCGATCTTGTCCCGAATGGTCTCGAGGCTTTGGCATGGATATTTAGGGTGTGTTTAGTAGCTAAGTTGATCAGTGGCAAGGTCCATTGAGCCATTGGGCTCATGTTTGGCTCTTAAGGCCCAAATGGCCTTTTTAAGCTCATATTAGAGTTTCAACCGAGGATGACCAAAATTCGATCTTTTTATCAAAACAAAGCCTTCAAAAGCACTAAAACACTTTCTTAAATGTTTCCTAGAACTTGTTTCGAGAAGTGGAAACGATCTTGAGAGCAATCAGTTAGCAGATTTTAAAACCCTAATTGGGCATAACAGGCCCAAAACAGCTAATCCGTCAGCTTCTTCCTAAAAACTTTGACTTTGGTCAATATATTTTCACTTCAAACTCTTCTCAAAACATGGAGAATCGAATCACGATCGTTTTGGTTCTTGAATCGTCAAATTTGGACTTGAAACGGGCCAGAAAAGTCGAAAAGTCGAAAAAAGCCGAAACCAGATCAAAATGGGCTGAGATAGGCCCATATTGAGCAAAATGCACTAGGGGGCTCGATGACCGTCCTCCTAGGGACGACCAACTATCCATGGTGGACCGCCAACTGTAAGAACCTAAAATTTTAAATTACTAATTATGTGCATAAATGTTAAATTAGAATGATTATATGTTGAATTATGTGTTTATGTGCTAAATATTACATGATATTGTGATAAATAAACTATTGTGATTGTATTTTTGAAATGTGTGGGAAGTGTAGATTATTATAGAATGTTGTTTTTATGAAAATGTGGGTGTTTTGGAGAAGATATAATCGTTTTAAAATATAGAGAAGTGTGAATTTACAAAACGGTTTTAAATATTTCAAATAAGGACATTTGTGTCCTGATTTCATTTGAAATTGGATAAGTATGAATTCAGCTTCTCTATTGTTCTACGACCTGCGTGAAAGTGTGAGAGTTGAGAGCCGATAGAGAGAAAGAGAGAGAGAAGATAGGAGCTACCAAGTTCTTATCGAATTTTCCGTTGGATTTCAGTTTTGAAAGTGATTAAGGTGAGTTTATGTTTATGTGGTTAAGTTTTCTTTATGTAATTTTCGGATTCAAAGGTTATGGATGCTTGGTTATAAGTTTTTATTATGGATATTGTGTTTAAATGATGTTTTTGGAATGGATTCATGATGGAAATGGGTTTTTGATTGGAGTTTGAAGTTGTTAAAACTTGTATGGCTTGAAGTTTTGAGTTTATGGGTTTTTGGATTTGGTTCGAAATGAATCTTTGAAATTAATCAATTGTTTTGAGTAATTCTTGTAAATTTTATGTCTTTGAAGCTTGTTTTGATGAATTTGAAGGTTTGGAATTGATGTATAATGATTTGGTATGTTTTTGAAAAGCTTGATGCTCATTAATAGAGGTTTTGCAGGTGCTTAGTCGACTAATGCATAGTGCTTAGTCGACTAATGATGTTAAAATCGTGATTCAGGGTTGCTGGTAGTGCATTAGTCGACTAATGATATGTGCTTAGTCGACTAATAATGTTAAAATCATGTTTCTGGGTTTTTGATTAACATTAGTCGACTAAGGCTATTTGTCTAGTCGACTAACCGAAAATCAGCTCTCTGGAATTTTCAAAAATTTGCAAATTTAGCAACTCCTAGTCAACTAACAAAGTTGCCTAGTCGACTAACTCAGTCCTAGTCGACTAACACCCCCTGTCTAGTCGACTAAGGCAGTTCAAGTTTGAATATTTCATATTTTACTCAAATTTCTTCATTTGTTATCCATTTTGAGTAATCTTTACATGCATAGAAACCTTTTGAGACTTAATTGGTGCATATTTAAAGGTTTTAATGACATTATTTTTATAAAGTGATTCATTAATATTTAATTATGCATAATTGTTGTTGTTCATTATTAATGCCTCTTATTTGTGATTGATAGGTGATTCACAGAGCTAATCCAGTCTCCAATAAATTGTATTTAGTTTAGCAATACAGGTAGGGAAACTTATGATTCTTGTTATAAATGATTATGCTTGTATAATTGTGATAAGATGGAATTGAATTGAAAGGCGTGTGTATTATGATTTCATTATTGGATGAAGTTTATTGTTATGAAAAACATTGCATTATTGATTGAAGTTTTGCAATCATGATAAGAACCTGGACTTGGGGCAGTACTGGCTTTTGAATTATGGAAAGTGGAGAAATAAGTTGAAAAGTGATGAAATATGATGAAATGTGATCAAATGATTGTTATATGATTTGTTTTAAGGATTGTTTAAAAAGAAGTACTTGCCTAGGTGGAAGCGAAAGAGGCTATATCGTGGTCGTCTAAGCTGAAGAGATGTTGTAAGGCGTAAGACTGGATCTTTTTATAGCGCTGCTTTGCTCACCTATTGGTTGTTGAACCACCTCGAGGAACTTAGAATGGACATGAAAGTCATTTTACTTTGCATTGCATTGTGATATGAATTGTATGGATTGTGATTGTGTTAAGTTTATGCAGTACAGTTATTTTAAATAAGGTTGTACGTTTACCTACTGAGCTTCGTCTGCTAGCTCACCCCTGCTTAATTGCAATTCCCTAGGTGAACGATGTGAACATTAGCTGCATGGAGATGAAATCAGGAAGGCTTACAGTTAGAATTTTGAGGAATGTTGGTATATGTGTATTACACATTCCTTGTAACATTTTTATTTATACCTTTAAAATGTTGCATAGTTAAGTTATATTTTGTTTATCCTATGAGCCAGGGTTGTTGGCTTATTTTGTTTTCTTTTTAATCGATAAGGGCGTTTGTATGACATGACACCTTTGTGGATTTCTTTTAAGTTTATTAATATAATTCAAATTGTTTCATCTCATTCTTGGTCTATTCCGATATAATGCATAATATTGTCATAGAACAGGTTTGGGACGTTACAATTTTTATGGTATCAGAGCTCATTAGTAGATCTCAATGGGAGTTCACACACTTCATATAGAAGACTTTAAGTGACTTTAGTAAGATTAAGACATGCATCATATTTTGTGTGAAACGAATAAATGGTGTAAGAACCTAAAATTTTTAAATTCCTAATTAGGTGCTAAAATGTTAAATTAGTGCTAATTATATGCTAATTTATGTATTTATGTGTTAAATATTAGTTAATAATGTGATAATTGAAATGTTGTGATTGTGTTTTTGAAATATGTGGGAAGTGTAGATTATTATAAAATGTTGTTTTTATGAAAATAAGGGTGTTTAGGAGTAGAAACAATTGTTTTAAAATAATGGGATATGTGAAATTACAAAAGGATTTTAAACATTTTAAATAAGGACATTTGTGTCCTAAATCTTTAATAAAAGAGATAAAGATGAGTTATCATCCATTTTCTTCTATAAGCTTCGTGAAGAGGAGAGAATTGAGAGCCGAGAGAGGAGAGCTGCTGGGACAGCCAAGTCTTTGTCAAATTATTGCCAAATTCTTGCTAAATTTCATCTTGGAAGTGATAAAGGTAAGTTCATGTATGTGTGGGTTAGTTTTCTTTATATAATTATTGATTTTAAAAGGGTTATGGATGATTGTTTGTGATTATTGTTATAGGTTTTGTGTTCAAATGATAATTTTAAAGTGAATCCATGTTACTGATTTGGTTTTTGATGGGAATTTAAACTTGTATAAGGTTTTGAATGAAGAACATGGGTGTAGACTTCCATTTTTGACCATGAGTATGGTCATTAATAGTTGCCTGTGATTAGAGGTAAAATAGGGTGTTAAAACCCTAAGTTATCAGTTCTACCCTCGTGAGTAATTAGATAAAGGTCATTATCGCATGTAGGTTTTTAGGTCAGATTGAGTCGGTTCTTTTTGCATTAGGTTTTTAGAAAGTCTAGGAACATCCCTGTTAAATTTCATGGCATTCTGAGCGAAGCTTGATAGAAAATAAGGCCTTTTGTTACTTGAAGGGCAGTACTGTCCTTTTGATCACAAAAGCTCTGAATGACTGTCGGTCTTGTCTCGAATGGCCTCGAGGCTTTAGCATGGATATTTAGGGTGTTTTTGGTAGCAAAGTTGATTAGTGGCAAGGTCTGTTGAGTCTCCTGGCTCATGATTGGCTCTTAAGGCCTAAAAGGCCCTTTCAAGCTCATATTAGGGTTTTAACCGGGAATGACCGGGATTCGATCTTTTTAATAAACCAAAGCCTTCAAAGGCTTCAATACACTTTCTTAAAATGTTTTAAAACTTGTTTCGAGAAGTAGAAATGGTTTTTACGACCAATCGGTTAGTGGATTTCAAAACCCTAAAAGGGCCCGATAGGCCCAAAACAGCTAATCGGCTTGGTTTCTATCAACCCCTTGACTTTGGTTAAGGTTTTTCATCCTCAAACTCTTCTAGAAACATGGAGAATCGAATCACGATCGTTTTGGGGCTTGAATCGTCAAATTTGGACTTGAAACGGGCCCGGAAAGCCGAAAACAGCCGAGAAGGGTCGAGATAGGGCAAAATTGGGCTAAGGGCTCGATGACCATCCCTCCATGGACGGTCGGCCGTCCAAGCTGGACGGTCGACCATCCTAGGGTGGACGGTCATCCATGCCCAATGCCCAGATTCGCCCAATTTTTATTTTTTGAGAGTTTGGATGCTTTGGGACTCTTCCAATGGCTATCTAGCTCAGCTTGGGACACTTAGCATGGCCTTTGAGACCTAGGAAGACTAATTTGAGACCTTTGGATCACTCCCTAGGGTTTTAATGACAATCATTGATCAATTTAGAGCCTCTTTCTATAAATACATCACTTAGGAATAGGTTTAGAGGGAGCCTACTTTGCATTAGAAGAAATTGGGAGTCTATAGAGCTGCAGCCACCATTAGCCACGAAATTAGAGGCCATTGAAGGTTGAAGAAGAAGGCTAGGAGAAAGGAAAAAGAAGGCTAAAGGTTAGTTTGAGTGCATCATTGTGTTTAGAATTGAGTCTTGTGTAACATAGTTAGGATTTAGAATTTTCTGGGTAGTTTTTTTGTATATTGTAGAATGTAGGCTTTCATTCCTTTATTTTCATGCATGATTTAGGTTGAGAATGTAGACTTTAATCATGTATGATAAGTTAGGGTTGAATGTTTTTATGTTCATGCAATGTTTAACATGTTTAAAGTCCTTTTTCTTTGTTGTTTTGCATGATTGAGAACTTTGGGCTAAGTCTAGTGTTGAGTTAGAGTCTTTGATATGTTATGATCATTGTTTGATTGTTAGGAGTATCCTTATGAGCTTATTTCATGTTTAGAATGCATACTAGGGATTGGTTTCATAGATATGATTATCTTTTTTAGTAGAGATGCATGTTCATAAGAAAGTTTGAGTCTTTTGAGTCAATAAGTTATTGTTAGGATATTATAAGTAGTTTAGGCATTGTATATCAAGTTTAGTTTTGTTCTTGCTTTATTTCAATTGATTTTATCATATGGGGTGCATTGGAATGATTGATGTATGAATTGTGTTCGAGGGAACAAGCGAAGGTAAGTTCCTTCCCTTATGATAAATTTAATGTTTTGAGCATGAATATGTGACTTTTTCTTGATTGATTTGCATAAGTATTTTAGTCTATTATGTTAGTACGCATGCTAGGATTTTTAATTGGTATTTTATGTGGATTGAGAATGATTTTCAAGTCATTTTAAGTATGTATTCAAATCTGTCCAGATTTGAATACATGCTTTAAATGGACTTTTTTTTTTTTATCATTTTTAAGCCACATTTTGCATTGCTTTACATATAGTAATGATAGCATATCATGTGGGATTGCATCTTAGCTCATCTTCACTTTTTTTTTCTTTGTTATTTTCATGGGTTTTAATTTATTTTTAGAGATACATTCAAATATGTCCATGGATTGAAAGTGACTTTAAAGTAAGTTAAAAATCATTTTTAGGGCCAAATCCAACTTAGAAATATGCCTAGGTTCACATAGTTTGATTAGATTGCATTTAGGGTCATTTTTCATGCATTGATTGCATTGTTTGTTGCATTTTTTATTTATTTTATTTAAATTCCAGCAAGCATGCATTTAGTATTTTAGGTGTTTAGACTAACCTAGGATTAGATAGAAACCCTAGGATTAGGGGGATCATTTTATCCCACTTAGGATTCTTCTTTGTTGTAAGAATTACACTAGATTTAGGATTCTAATGAATTTAGGATCCTATCTTCGAGAGAATTTCTAAAATTAATGTTGTATCAAAATTAATCGACAATTAATTGAATCCCAATGAAATTGGAACTCTGAGTTTGATTTGAAATGAAATTCCACCCTTTGAAAGGATTTAACTCAGGATAGAATTCCCATTTTGAAAAGAGTTGTGATTGGATAAGAATTGTGTTTTAAAAAGAATTCTAAATTCATTGGGAATTTATGAATTGATGAATTATTTTCTAAAAATGATTTCAAATTAATAAAAACTCTCGAAGATAGAGTCTTGGAGGAGATAGAATGCTAATGATAGTGTAGTTCATTACAATAGGATAATCCTAGGTAATCGAACTACGTGGACTTTGATCCTTATCAAGTAATTGGTAAGGTACGTAGGCAATCAATAGGGTGCAAGTCCAATCTTAGGATGACTCTAGTCTCCTAAGGTCTTTAGGATTTCTTTGATTTCTTTTTTATTTTATTATTATCTATTATCTAGTATTATCTACACTATTTTCAATGGTTGATTAGATAAATAGGATTAATATGATAAGATTTTGATAAAGCCCAATAGTAATTAGGAGACCTTTAATTAGGGCGAGGTGGGTGCCTACAAGGAGTTCCTTGGAACCTTCCCACTTCGTAACCTAGCCCCCGAATCCTACTTTGATTCAAAGACCATGCTTTTCCAAAATATGGGGTCAATGTTTTATTGAAAATAAAACTCTTTTTTGTGGTTTCCTTGTTCCCTAAAAATAAGGTGGCGACTCCTAGTTTTTTACAAACTCTCATCCTTTTTCAAAAATCCAATCTTGTGTGGATAATAGAGAAGGATAAACGTGGATAATAGAGAAGGATAATAGAGAAGGATAAATCGAGACGGATATATGAATAATCCACAATCCACTCAAGAACACCCCCAAAGTGAACAAGAGGCCTCCCGATCAGGTTGGCTAGTTCACAGATTTGGCGACTCCGCTGGGGATGTCGAGGGCTAAACTCCAATTAATAATTTTTGGCCTTTTCAATTTCTTAATTAATAAAATCAACCACTTGCATTTGTATGACTGTGTGACTTAAATTCTGGATTGTGTGCGCATTGACTCTGCATGTTTAGGACGTTATATGCTAAAGCCAACGATGAGCCTAGCCCTGGGCCCAGTCTCTTTGATTCTTGGGTTCCATGTATGCGAAAGCCATCACCCTTCTTGCCAAGTACCCTCGGGTATATCAAACGGACCAATCACGTACTGTTGGACCCACGCAGCATTCCTGATGTCACATGTGGTTAGGTATATCGATTGGACCGAGCAAGTAAGGGACACTCAACCTACCCTTTGCATTAGTCCATGTAAACTGTCTCTAGGACACATACCCTACACCGCCTGATCACACACTATTGTAATGATATGCTGCCGGATTTTTCCCCCCGATTTTATTTGAGCCATGATTGTAAAGTGTGTAGAACCACTAGGACTTGGATCTATAGGACTAGACCTTTATGAAATGCCCTAAACTCTTAAGGAAAGTATCCTCAAAGAGTCAAGGTACCTAGTGAAGACTAGTACCCTATATGTTCATGAGCTTAGACCCGTGGTAGTGTTATGCTGCCCGAATAGTGGTATTGATCTATAAGCTTTAGGAGAAGATGTGAGACGTGGGCTTTAGGCCCATGTCCTTTGGATAGAAGGTCTAGATTCGCTGTGAGTTTGATATGTGGGCTTTAGGCCCATGTCAATTGGATAGAAGATATAAGCTGGTGGTAAGATTAAGATGTGAGCTGTGGAAAAGAGATTCATAAAGCCCATTTTCATAAAGATAGAATGTGAGAGCGTTTGAGTTGAGATTGGTGTGTGGGCTTTCAGCCTATGCTTTTAGACCGTTTGTCCATTTATGGGCCTTGTGGATTAAAAGTGAGATTCGCGTGGGCTTTAGGCCCATGGTCTAGAGTAGGATCCTTAGGTCTACACCTTCGATGAATATTCTTAACCCACAAGAAAAATGTCCTAAAGGTTGGGGTAGTTGCCAAAGGTATAGTCCTTATCCCTTCTTTGTTCCTAGGCTCGGGTCCATTGCAGTGTTTTGCTACCGAGTTGTTGTGCCCGTTTGTGGGCCTTGTAGTTAGAGAGTGAGCTTTGTGCGGGCCTAGGGCCCATGGTCTCGAAGTAATGGTTCTTCACCATTATTCATCTTTGTTTAGGGTATCTCTGATAAATCCTTATACCCATCAGCTCTCTACTTACCCCGGTGGTAGGGTTATGCCGCCGAATTTTCCTCAATTGCCCTTACATGTTTGAGCAAGATAAGTGTAGAACCCTTAGATTGTGGGGTAATTAGGTCTATTCCTCTTTTGTTAGCTTTGGGAAAGTCTCCTACGAGATTAGAGTGCCAATCAGGGGCTTGCCCCATTGTCTGTGGGCCTTGGCCTATTGTAGTGCTATGCTACCAAATGATCCTCATATGCCTTTGGGCCTTAGAGGTAGAAAGTGAGATTTGCGCGGGCTTTAAGCCCGGGTTCTATGGGTCTATTCATTCTGAGTGTCTTTACTAGAGGCTTCTTTCCCTAAGATTCCCTAGCCTACCTCATACGCTTTTGGTGTGAACATTCATCCTTTTTTAAAGGAATATCCTAGAAGGTAGGGGCTTTGTGAGTTTTGTGAAATATCATTCTTTTTCAAAAGCAATCATGGGGCTTTAAATTGATTTCAAAATTTTCTTTTCTTTTTAGAGCATTCTGGCTTGGATCGTTGACTCTAGTGGGCTTGGGTTAAGTGTTGATTCATCTGTTGATTCCGATATGGCTAACAACGACGAGGTTTCCCCTACTACTGCTGCCAGTATAGAAGCCCTAGCTCAAATGGCCGAAGATTTCCTAGCCCTAAAAGCAACCCAAAATCTATCTGAAAAGAATGGGGCTGAAATAGGAGAATCATCCCTTAAGCCTAAGCCCATCTTTGAATCCATCAAGCCCATGGACTTGGAAAATAATCATCAACCCAAAAATCCTTCATACCTCGCTGAAGAGCCTATTCTCCTGAATAGTAGGATTGAAGCCCTAGAAAAAGCCCTTAAAGGATTCCAAGGTCTAATGACTTGATGGACATGACCTCGCTTTCCTTGTTCCCGAAAGCCCGCTTACCCAGCTACTTCAGGATGCCGAAATTGGAAAAGTTTGATGGGATGGGTTGTCCTAAGATCCATTTGTAGATGTATGTGAGAGCCATGCATCCCCGTAGGGCTGATGATGAGTTATTAGCCCAAATGTTTCATGAGTCGCTTATTGGATCTGCTTTGAAATGGTTCTTACATTTGGATGAGTCTAAGATAATGACATGGGAGGACGTTTGCATTGAGTTTATTAGCCACTACCAGTACAATACGAAAATTAATGTCACTTGTCGTGATTTGGAAACAACCAAGCAAGAACCCTATGAGACCTTCTCAGCTTTTATTATGAGGTGGAGGGCTAAGGCCTCTCAGATGATCAACCGACCAGCCGATGAAGAACAAATCCAGATGGTACTCAAGAGCTTATTACCCGTCTATTTCAAGTATCTCTTTGCACAATATTTTCCCAATTTCAAAGCTCTTACCGAGGCTGGAATCCAAGTCGAAGACGCCCTTGCTAAAGGAGCCATCGAAGTCGAACCATCTCTCAAAAGACAACGAACCATTTTCGAGGAAGAGTCAAGTGATGAAGTCAATACCATTATCCCACCCACGTTGCCTTCCAATGAAAAAAATCTACCCCGCCAATTTACTGATTTCCACATGTCATTGGATCAAATCCTCGAGATATTGAAAGATCAAAACCTTTTGCAACTCCTCGAGCCAAGGCCTCTCCCAAAGTCCATACCCAAGTCTTTCAATGAAGATGAATACTGCAATTTTCATCAATACCCAGGCCATTCGACCAACCAGTGCTTCCGCCTTCGCCATGAAATTCAAGATCTGATTGACCACAGGATTGTTTCTTTGCCCAATTTCTCCAATCATTAGCTTGAGCCTAGCACCGTACCCCTTTCCAATGGATCCCTTGACGGAGAACCTTAGTGAAGGCCCATGAAAGATGAAGAGTTGTTTCTGCCGAGTAGTAGCTTATAAGATTTTGTTTGTGCTTCCTTTGAGTAGTGTAGGATTTCAGTTTTCATTTTCAATAATAAGTGTTTCCCTAGCCCGCTTGTGGGACTAGGGTGATCCATTGTTTAGGATTTCTTTGTTTTGTCATTTCCTTTCGAGTTCAAAAAATAAAATAAAAAGATTCTCTTCTGCATCTTCTTTGCATTGTCTGTGGATGTTTATGGCATGGATGTAAATCTTAAGAAAAATGTCTCTCTGGAGCTCGTTGAGCAAAGGAATATGGGACAATCAACCTACATGAATTAATTGGAATCAATTGTTTAGGGACAAATGACTTGTCTAAGATAATCAAGATTGGGCCAACCATTTTCTCACAAGAAAAAAGAAATCAATTGGATATCATGCTTAAAGCAAACTTGTGATACTTTTAAGTTTAGAGACAATATGCCCTGTAATGGCATCGATGTGGTGTGACCTCACCCTCATTAGTTCCAAAGATGGACCAAGAAGAAGTCAAGAAAGATGAAGCTGAAGAGATGGAAAAGGATAAATTAGTAACTAGGGGCTGATTCTTCCCAAATTGAATCAACCCATAGTATACTCATACTCGGGAAAGATCACAAGGATTTGGAAAAGTCTTAGTAGAAAAGATTAGATCATGCGATGAAGATTGAATGGTGGGGCTCCTCCTAAAAAATAGGGCTTCCCAAAAAAAAAAGTAGAAATGATTGGCATTCGAAGCCACTCAAGAAAAAAAATATGGTACACCGGGGCTTAGAAAAGAAGAGGAGTTAGTCCCAAGAAGAGAATTCGAACTAAGATGTGAGGTCTGTGCACCATTAATCGAATGCTATCAAGCGGGGCTCTTTGTCTTTAAATTTAAAAGAGGATTAAGTTTGCTCATCTCATCAATTTAAAAAAAAAAATGAAAAAGCCCGCTAGGTAGAAAACCTGAAAGGGCTGCCTAGGCAAAAGTTAGGGCATTAAAAAAAATCAAGCCCGTTAGGTAGAAAACCCGAAAGGGCTGCCTAGGCAAAAGTTAGGGCATTAAAAAAAATCAAGCTCGCTAAGTGGAAAACCTGAAAAGGCTGCTTAGGCAAAAGTTAGAGCAAACAAAAGAGAAAGGAAAGTGTCATGAACTACGAGGACCTGATTCTCCACAAACATCAAACAACTTGTCATAGTTCCTTCGAAATAGACATCAAAAGTAAAGATACGTAGGTAGCCCATAAAGTTACATTGGGTGCGGTCCAATTCTTGTGAAAACATTAAGTGTTGAGTTCAAAATTAATTTATCATGAGCAATTAGTTTGAAACTAAATAAATTGAAGACATTTATTTCATAAGGGTAATTAATATCTTGAAATTTATGGACATGCCATTAACATCCTGCTGCTTCTTTGTTTCTTGCCATTTTGGGAGGTTTGTCATTTCCTAAAACTTCTGATCTAGCTTTCTTTTTGGTATCACTTATTTGAAAAGTTTTACTTTCGTGAGGATTTTTATGTCCCTAATGTTTTGTTCTTTCTTTCAATCCCGAAATCTAGTGTATTTTGTGGAATTGGTGGAATCATTTGACATGAGCTTAGCTAAGAATCTCTAACAAAGCCCATTGCCTGAGCCTTCATTGACCCCCCTTTTAAACCTTCTAACCATGTGGTTGAACCAGTTTGGAATACCCCTTACCCATTGTTGAATATTCATTGGTTTTGACAATCTCATCCATTTGATCAAGATACATAAGCCGGTTTGCTTGACCATCCAGAATGAAAGCTATCAGAATTTGATGAACCTTTGCAACTATTGAAGTGGCATGCAAGATGTATTTTGGGTTAACACCGAGGGAAGTGCGAGTATAATCTAAGGAAGGAATGCACATCATTACGTTTGAAAAAGGTACATGAGGTTATGAACCCCAAAGGATGTAGCCATTAGAATCGGAGGTGATATTGACTTTACATCCCACTTTAAGATCAAAGGATTCAAGCCGAAATGCTTAAATACAACCTTCACACTTCTGTTTTTCTAAAAAATGCTTTTGAAAGCCCTCTTGGTTGTTTATGAAAGTGAATGATATATGTGAGCTCTGTGTATTAGTTCGTCTCTCCTCAAGGTACTTTTCCAATACCTGCATTAGAAAGTTCTTAAGTTAGGCTTTCCTTGTCATAGGTACCCTAGTGTCTAGGTTAGGCTTCCTTGTCATAGGCATCCTCCTGTTGAAGTAAGGATGCAATATAAGTGTTGGTTAATTAGAAAAAGAATTAATATTGATAAGTTAGAATAACTTTCAAATGATGGAATTATTGACATATGAAATTAATACATAGAATGATGGGTTTGAAACTTACACTAAGTGTAACACTTGTGTTGAAAAATAAAAGTGTAACATATAGTGATACTGAAGACTATCATTGTATGTATTAATGATTTAATGCCTTGAAAGTTTATAATAACTTAACACTATTAATGATTTTGAATCCCTTTGTCATAAAGAATGTAGCTGGAAATAAAATCCCAAGGAAATGAGTTTTGAAAATGCTGTATCAAAAACCTTGAAGGTATACTTAGTTGAAATTGATTTTTGGAATAAAACTTTCTTAGTAGCATGTAAATGTCACTAGAAAGAATAAGTGTTTTTTTTTGAAAAAAAAATACTAAGTGTTACCTTTTTGAGATTTTTATCAAACATGTGATATGCACACATTTGAAATAAGTTTTGAAAACTTGTCGTGATATGATGAAATCATTTTAGAAAATTATCAAAGTCAATGGAATCATGACATGGAAATTTGCTTTTGAAAAGTGGAATTTTTCCTTCCATAGAATTTGGTCGAATATTTGGTGTGCGTACATTTGAAATGTATTTTGAAAACTTTTCATGACATGTGAAAAATATTTGAATCATGACATGAGAAATTGGATTTTAAAAATCAAAATTTTGTTTTCTTGGGAAATTTTATCAATTAATTGATGGGCATCATTTTAAGCTTGTAAAGCAAGAGAATAGAGCACCCAAGTTCTTCCAAATACATTCCTCATGAAGAGGAATGATCAACCAAAACTCAGAATAGATTTTGAGCTAGAATACCATAGAATTTGGGGATAGAAGATAGGAGTATGAGTTTACCTCTTGTCGTGAATGGAAAGATAGGAAGGATGAGCTTGAAGCTCCAACAATACTCTTGAGTTAGTTTCGTCATCCAAAACGCCATGTATTGGTTAGGTGTTTAGAAGAGTGGATACTGCTTAATAGTCAGGAATTTAAAGATGTGATTGGGAGTTGTAAAGATTTAAAAAATGGGTGAATCCCAAATGCAAGAATTATAGAGATGAATTCTACTTTTGATGTGTAGAATATCTTAGAGAGTAATTGGAAGTAGTCTGAATAGATGAAAGCCAATCTGAATTGATGAGAAAAAGTGTATGAAATTCACATGGTTGAGATTGATGATAATTTGCAAAAGAATGGTATGAGAAGATGATTTGATGCATAGATGAGAAATAAGAAGAGGTTGGTGCATGAAAAGCGAGAACTGAGTAATTTTGAATACGAAAATTCACAAGAAATGATGAATTTTTGGTTGAAAATCATGAGATATGAAAATGGATGATATATGAGCAAGGTTTGTAATCATGAAATGATTATAAATACAAGTGAAGTGATGAGGTTGTAAAGCCCATGAAAAGATTGTGAAGGTGAGTGAACCCATGAAGGGTGGATAAGAAAAGCCCATTTTGGAGGCCCAAATCCATAAGACTTTGTGAAATGCATGAGGTATTGATGAAGTATACATGAAATGTATATAAGAATGATATCAAGTAATGTGGATGATGTTAAGATATGATATGTTAGCAAGTTTGAAGATGATTGGAAATGAAATTTCCAAAAGGATTGAAAATCCTTGAGATAACTAGAAATAAAATTTCTAGAGAGAGTCGAAGACTCCCAAGTTTGAAGATGATTGGAAATGAAATTTCCAAAAGGATTGAAAATCCTTGAGATAACTAGAAATGAAATTTGTAGGTTGAGTCGAAGACTCCCAAGTTTTAAGATGATTGGAAATGAAATTTCCAAAAGAATTGAAAATCCTTGAGATAACTAGAAATGAAATTTCTAGGGTGAGTCGAAGACT